>JAVLVB010000475.1:3931358-4062091 GCA_032876305.1 Orestias chungarensis
TTAATGTAAACATTCAATATCCTTGGTGGAAATGCTTACCGGCATGGAAAGCAAGAGGTAAAAAAAACAACCTCTAAAACATGCATCCGAAATTCACCTTTGACCCCAAGGTATTAACCTCTGACCTGGAACAGGTGTAGACAGTGTCTTTTCGTCCAGCTTGTGTAAAGGCCTGGGCCGTTATAGCATTTACCCATTGCTTTTTAGAAAAAATATTATCATTTTGCTGAGGACCACTTAGACAAACATGCTATGACCTACATGTGAGGTCTTGTAGCACATGTTATTATGGGTGTAAATGCTGTGTCTGGAACAAGCTGGGGTCTCAATTAGGTGAATGGTCATGGAAAACAGACTAAACACCTGTTTTGCACTAGCATCTTGCTACAATCAAGAAATCTACCAATACTTATGTGGCTTAAAGTAAAATTGATTTCTGGTTTTCATAAATGTATTTTTCCCTCAGTGTCTTACCTTAAAAAATAAATTGAAAATGACAATCATACCTTTTGTTAGTTGACCTGAACTCAAATAAGCTGTCAAACGTTTTGATGCAGACCACCTGTGAGCACAAATAACATCTTGTCAGTTTGTTTCTTCTAATTCAAATAAATTTCAGTTGTATTTTGTATAAAAGAAAAGAATACGAAAAGAAAAGAAAGCATTAACAGCCCATCATTGGTGGAAAAACAAAAATCTTTAGGATGATTTTATTGTTTCAGTAGTACTTGTGATAATGTTTTGTTTATGAATTAATTTGCTTTATGTAAAAACCATTAAAATAATTTTTAGGCCTGACAGGTTATGCTTTGACTTCCACTTCTATAATTTCAACATTTTTTCAAGCACATTCTGTGCATGCACCTGTAAAGACATATTCAACATTGAATAAAAATGAATTAGTACATTTATATTTGATAAATATCTGCCTTAAGAAACTTTAAACTTTTCTTCTTGATAGTAAAATATGGATACATTTGGGGATCTTTACACTTTTTTCAAATTAAGATTTTGCTATGTATAACCTCCAAATTGATCTGTAAAAATGGAAACAGATTAAACTGTGCATCAGCAATCTTGAATGTAATTGCCATCAATAAAACGGCAGTTTTAACGGTTATATCCTCTAAAGTCTCTCTGGCTTTTCATCCATGAGACACCATGCTATTTTAGAGCTTAAGGTTATTAGTACTAGGGCAAGAAGGCACAGAGTGGTCTGTTGGCTGCCAACCAACTGTCCAATCTTTGATCTGCAACTGTGTGATTCTGGGGCCAGGCGTCTTCATGAGCCTTTTGAGAGACGATTGCAGGCAAAGCTTTCCCAATAGGTGTCGGCGCTCTCCCTCAGGGCCATTTCCATTGTCAGGAGAATGTGCGCAAGTGGCCCTCAGAGATTTTCCTCCAACATTGCTCTCAGTGGCAAAACTTTTAATGGAGAGGTCAGAGAGAGTTCCTCACCAATGGGTCCAAGGACCAGGTGGCACATCACAGCGGCCCTGTATGCAGCTATCCCCAGAATGCGACAGAGCGGCGTCGGCAAATTTGCCTCTGATCAACGAGGGGAGGGCTACGATGGTGTCACCAAGTGCTACGAGCACCATGACACAAACCTTGCTATTTCAATGTTAGACAGTGGTGTTTAAATTTATATTGCAATAATTTTTAAAGTTAATTTGACTTTGGGATTATTAAATGTTTTTTAATTGTATCAAACTCAATTGGATGAAAAAGGATGAAGATGATAGTTTTAAAATCATCTTGATTTAAAATGGGACTTTCATAATGCTGTACATCCTTTATCATCACTTACACTAAAACAAAATTAGACCTTTATTTCAGGTACTGTTATCCCAAATCTAGTGCCAAACGTTTGAAAACGTATGAAAAGCAAAAATAAATATGAATAAGATAAATAATTTACTGTGTTAACCTTCAAGAATCAAGATGGCCCCGCAGACAGCGACTCTGGTCAGAAGCTCCGTCGTGCTTTGTTTGTTTTTGTTTGTTTTTGTTGCCACATGTGAACCTAACTCAGTCACATAAAGCACAGAGGATCTTCTTAGCATCAGGCAGTCCATGCCACATGGTATTACTCCCGATTTCTCGTTCTCTGACTGCTTTTAGGATGTTTTAGTGAGCGGAGTAGCTGTGCTCCTCAGCTGCAGACGCAGGCTGACGCGCAGACGTGGGAAACCCTGGAAAGCGCTCGTCAAACTCCGTCAGCGAGGACTACGCACAGCGCTTCCTAGCATCCACTTGGCCTAGCATCTGCTCACCAGGCAACAAAATGGACGAACTTTCACTTCAGAACCGGACCAACAAGGACTTTTCTCTCCCTGGGGCGCTGTGCTTCACTGAGACCTGGCTCACGGAGGCCGTCCCGGAAAGCGCGCTCCAGCTCGCCGGCTTTCATCTCCAAAGAGTGGACCGCGTCGCGGAGACTTCGGTGAAGCTTAGAGGCGGCGGCATCTGCTTTTAGATCAACCGCGGCCGGTGTACAGACGTCACTGTGTTCATGAAAACAAGCAGTCCTGATCTGGAGAGTTTTCCTCCGTGGTGCTCTTCGTAGTTTATATCCCACCAAGCCCGTGCGTGCGTGAGGCACTACGCGCCCTCACAGACCAGATCACCAGCGCGGAGCACAAACACACAGTCTGTTTCTTCATTCTTGGGGACGTCAACAGAGTGAAACTCACCAGTGAGCTGCCCAAATACAGACGGCATGTTTCCTGCCCCACGAGGGAGAGTAATATCCTAGACCACTGCTATACTGTATTAAAGGGTGCATATAGCTCTGTTCCCCGAGCTGCTCTGGGCCTATTGGACCACTCTATGGTCCATCTTCTCCCAACCTACAGACAGAAGCTCAAGCGGGCCAAGCCTGAGGTCAGTACTGTGAAAAAGTGGACCAGTGAGGCTAAAGAGAGGCTTCAGGACTGTATGGAGTTAACAGACTGGTGTGTGTTTGAGGACTCTACAAGTGGCTTGGATGAATATACTGACACAGTGACGTCCTACATCAGCTTCTGTGAGTACATCTGTTTTCCGACCAGTACTCGCATTAGATATAACAATGACAAGCCCTGATTTAACGCCAAACTAAAGCAATTGCGACAGTCCAAGGAGAACGCTTCTAAGAGCGGGGACCAGGTGCTCTACAAAAAGCCAAGGAACACACTGAATAGAGAGATCAGAGCTGCAAAGAAGAGCTACTCCACCAAGCTGAACAGACTGATGTCCACAAACAAGCCTTCAGCCATCTGGAAATGTCTACACAACCTCTCAGGCTACAAACGACCCCCCTCCCCCACCAGACAATAGGGGGTCGTCAGCTGGCTGACCTAAACACCTTCTGCTGTAGGTTTGAAATTTCCTCACTGGCAGAGAGCAGCAGGTGAGGCTGGGAAAGATCACCTCAGGAACCAGGACCATCAGTACAGGACCATCCCCGCTGCTCTTCTTACTCTACACAAATTAGTGTACCTCCACGGACCCCTCAGTTAAAATCCTGAAGTTTGCAGATGATCTGACAGTCATTGGTCTCATCCGAGACAGTGATGAGTCTTCCTACAGACCGGTGGTGGAGCAGGTGGTCCTCTGGAGTGACCACAACAACCTGGAGCTGAACACAGCCAAGACAATGGAGATGAGAGTGAACTTCACGAGAAGCCCTCCAACCTTTGCAGCACTCACCATCCTCAACAGTACTGTAACGGCTGTGGACTCCTACAAGTTCCTGGGCACAATAATCTCCAAGCACCTGAAATGGGACTGCAACATCAGCACCATCATTAAAAGAGCTCAGCAGAGGCGTTACTTCCTGCGTCAGCTGGGGAAGTTTAACCTGCCCAAGGAGCTGATGGTGCAGTTTTACATCTCCACCATAGAATCTGTCCTCACCGCATCCATCACAGTGTGGGGCAGCTCAGCACCAAACAAGACACCCAAAGGCTGCAGCGCATAATCAGGTCTGCAGATAGAACCATCGCCTTGCAGTTACCTTTTCTACCGGACCTACACACGGCCAGAACCAGGAAGCGGGCAGAGAACATCCTCCATGATCCATCACACCCTGGACATCACCTGTTTCAGTATCTTCCCTCAGGTCGGCATTTCAGCCAGTTGAGGATCAAGACCTCCAGACTACAAAGAAGCTTCTTCGCACACGCCATCACACTCATGAACAGCTGAACATTACAACACTACATTCTAGATAAGTCTACTACACACATACATCCATATCTGGAACGTTCTATCACTCTTCTTCTTTTTTCTGTACTGGTTTTATTTATCTGATAGAGTCCCAGAACACTTGCCATCTCAACCAGTGACTCTTCTGTTCCCCATATTTATATCTATTTAGTTCAGTCTGCACTGTACTTTACTGTTGCACTGGCACTTTGCTTTAAATACACAACTCTGCACATGTTAAGTTTACAGGTGTGTGTGTGTGTGTGTGTGTGTGTGTGTGTGTGTGTGTGTGTGTGTGTGTGTGTGTGTCAGTTATCGTGCACTGTGAGCTACTGTAACCAAAGACAAATTCCTTGTATGTGTTAGCATACTTGGCCAATAAAGTTCAATTCTGATTCTGATTCAACTATAAATTCAGATGTCATAGTTTTCTGCCTTCTGTCGCATTGACAAATTATTCTATGCATTTTGTAAAAACAACCTGCTCAGTTTCCATGTGGTTGCAGTGAATTCAGATTCTCTTTGATACAGTTTTTGCATTAAATCGGAATTCCTTAGGACATGAAAATACTGTTTGTGGAATATTTCTTTTTACACATCTTTGATATTGCCTGCCTTGCAATAGATGTTAGCTCCCACCTCTGAGTTTACAAGGACTCAACAGGATTCAGTTTCAAAACTGGCCTGTCTTCTCAGGTGGAGCTAGTCTGCTACAATCCTCATTATCAGTAGTATCAGCAAACTGAAAAATAATTTGGTAATTGATATGATTAGCACAGATGGTACTTGTGTCTTCTTCAGACCAACAGTAGAGATTATACATGATGTGTCAAGTGTGCAGTTTAAAAAGGAGAACAAGTCTTTTATGTTAAGGGGATGTAGTGTTAATGTAACTCCTACAAACCTGCTCTTATGCAAATGAGCACTGTTAATTTTGTTTAATACCAATACATAACTGACATATTTTGATAGCCTTTAATATGTAAAATGATTGCCATTAATTCTATGAGGGTTCATTTTCTGGGGTCATTAACAATATGCTTATGGAAAACCGTATAGTTCACGTTTTAAGATGTTGAATTCGGATTAAAAAAAAAAAACAACAAAAAAAACTGACAGGTAAAGAATTAAATTCTTAACATTGATTGTTTAAAACAATTTTCAACCCAAAAATTGACTTAGATTTTTTTGTTTTTTCTAAACCAACAAATATTATTCAACATAATGCTTCAAACAAATCCAAGAATTGTGAAACTAAGAATTTAATACCTGCCGATAATGTACAACTTTTTTTCATTTAGTTTTAATAACTGATTAATTTTAAAGCATGTGTTAGACAGTAAAATAATAACATTTTGCCAGTAAGTAAAAGAAAAAAATACTATATCAACACCTTCTTAATGTTGAGTATATGGCTGTGCTTATCTTGGGGTTTTAAATGATTTTAACATTATTTGTAGCATTACTTGCAAACTTTTAGTATATCTATTATATTCTGTTTTATAACAGTTTAGAAATCATTATATGCGCTTTTTCCTTGCCACAAAAATTGTACAATGTTGGAGTACAGATTTTCATATTCACATTTTTCAAGAATATAAGAAGCTATCTCTTCTAACTCCTGTTTCAGTAAGATTTTCTCATAAAGACCCAAGAAAAACATTTCTAAATCTTTGCACATGAACTGTTTGTTCGACACAATTCAGTAATGCCATCTACAGGCTGGGCCGAGTTTCACTCCCTCCCTGAAGCCCCAGAGGTTCAAAGCTGAATGGAGCACATCCCTGGTAATCTTTGTGTATATTTTTATTTTGCAGACATGTCTGTTTCATATCCACCTGTTAACCATCAGACTTGTTTATACACATTAGATACTCCTACAGTCTGTCTTTTACTCATTTATTTGTACCTAATAGAGCTCAGTCTCTCCTGAAGAGGAGTAATTAGGCTGCATATGGCCCACAAAGTGGCTCTGTCATCTAGTGGACATTGAGGAGAAGAAACTCTCCCTCGCTACTCCCAGCTGTTCAAGAGATATTAGAATAACATTTTAAAACACCAGCTGTCTTGGGGTTTTTCACTGCAACAATCCCCCGAAACCACAAGCCATGCAGTATAACGTCAGTCTGGTCAGTCAATCATGAAACCACAGCCAGCTTCTGTCTTTAATAAAAGCTTATGAGGAGGATAATATTCTATATAATCAAACAGCTTTATAATGGCTTTTTCACATGAGGCTAATTCTTTCTAAGACCAAACAAACACTCGACAGTTTACTGAAACCACAAATCTGCTGTAATGTTTTGTCTTCGGCCACAACCAACAGACAGTCGACACGCGTTCTACTTGTTACAGATTAACATAAAGAATGTAAAACCAACAACCGCTGCATCAAATTTTGTACTAATAAGACAGCCGTAATTTATGGAACTAAAAGTTGTAGAGAAATATAATTTTTTTTACAATTTGCAGTCCAGAACACAGCTGTGGATTTGTCGAATATCTATTTCTTCTCTGACATCAGTCCAACAAGGCACAAAAAAAATGATTATTCCTATTAAATGTTTGCCACTAAATGTTCCAATAATTAATGCAAAGACTGATGAGTGGATGTGCATGGATTGATTTAATATATTGGGAAGAAACCCTAGTTTCTCCTGTGAATTACTGGGTGCGGTCTTGCCTAATTTTTTTTATTTTTTGTCACGATAATAATTAGTGGCAAGGAAAAATAATGTTTTGTAGTCAAGGCACATACTCTCATTTAATTTTCCTTTGGTGAACACATGTAATTTGTGTAAACAGAAGTGCAGGCATTTTTAAAATTAATCTTTTTTATTTTACACCTACTCTTTAATTAGGACTACACACCTCCCCACAGGCTAATTTTGTTGTTGGTCTGCCTTGAGGAGGTGTACTCATTTGCACTTTGAAATTCATTATTTTCTCTTTAAACCGTGAAAGTGCTGCAATTTTTAATGAGCAGGTGAGTATAATGCATTTACTTAGTTGGGAATCATTGGCAGAAACATCAATGAGGACTGGATTTTTGTGTCTTTATCTATTTCCTCCATTTATTGTTTTAACATTTCCATTGGATCTTTCTTTCTAGAATTCCCTTTCACCCCTTGTGTTGCTTTAATCAGCTTCAGATTTTGTTGCAGAAGTCTACACTTCAGGTTTTATAAAACACTTTAGGTAGAGACATTGGTGCACAAGAAACCGGCAGGGTGTCAAGTTTAACTGTGCTGTGAAAAATAATCATGGGTTTCGGGGTGATTGACATGTAGAGGACTCAGACTGGACTCATTGATTTAAGTCATGTTCAGGATATGTGTTGCAACTGTTGCATTACTTGTCTTAAAATAACTGAAATGGTTCTGTGTTGTCCAAAGGGTTCTACAGGAAGACAGAAAAAAACACAAAATAGAAGTTCCTTGAGGTTCACAGGAAAATGTTCACAGTAAGTTGTGATTTGGGGAGCTGTGTCATCAACTGTTGTAGCTCAACTTTTCTATCAAGTTCAAAAACAGAGCATGAAATTTCCACTAAGATGTTTGAGAGCATATCCTGCTTCTTTCTGCTGACATGCTGATTTCACTTCACTTCAGGATTTTGCCATTACCCACTCTGTCAAAGGTATTAATCCTTCCTTTTATGACCTTGGTAACCTCTCTAAACCCTATGGAGGATGCATGTGATGTTTTCATTGGATTATGAAAGACACCCTAGCTGACAATTTAGATGCAGGAGCTGGTGCCAGGGTCATTGGATAAGAGGTACAATACACTCTGGACATGTCTGTTACAGTCCATTATACAATTAACAGGATAAAACATTTGAAAGATGTGAAGACAATAATGATACTCTAATGACTTAATACATTATAAGACATAATATGAAGAAAGCAATTCAGGATTCTTGTTGATAGAATTTAGCCTACTCAATATAGAGCATCTGAATTAGTCTGATCTGAATAGGATAGGATATTTTCTTTAAATTAGAAAAAAATTAAGTAAGGAACAATGAAATAAAATGGAGTTGCACTGATTATATTTGTGCTTTAGGTATAGAGGCACAATACAGAGTGTTTCTCAACCGATGGGAAGATTCTGATCATTTTCAAAAAAAAAGATACACAAATAACAAGTCTATTATTAACAAATTATGGAGCAGAAGTCAGAATAAAAAGATCGCAGTTCCTAGAAAAATCAATAATGCAGTACTGTGATGTTTGTAATGTACAAACTGTACAAACTTAAAAGCGTACATTACTAATATAATTATTTTTATTTTTTAAAAGCTACTTTTTTTGGTTAAGTGATGATTTTTTTTGTAAACACAGTAACTAAAACAAACTTATTACAACAAGAAAATCTGTAGATAATCTGCTATATTGCCTTAGAATTTTAGGGACAAGTTGATGAATGCAGTTGTAATAAATAATATTGAATTATTCCCTTTTTCTGCTGCTGTTGAACAATAATTTGTTCCAAGATGATAGGGTTATCCCTTGTTATACCAACAGATGGAGGTAGAGCTACACTACTAAGTAGCTGCTGTCCAAGTAGCACTTTCCCAGATGGACAGTGATCTGTTTATAAATCTGCAGGATTGACTGCTATACATAGTTTATATTACTCTGTATACCTACATGCCATCTCTGTGATTCTTGCTATGCTTCCGACACTAAAACAATCCAGGGAACATCTGCTTTTGTTGTTCAGAAATAATTTTTTGTCTTAAAGCAGTTTCCAAACACAGACTTGTCATCATTTAATACCATTCTATTCCATGTAACTGACTTTAGACTATAGGCAAAACATAAAGCATAAAGCTGATTACAAAAAAAAAAAAAGCAAATTTGTAAATCTGTCATGTTCCTGTTTTGTTTTAAATGCTGTAAAAGGCAATAAATAGATAAGTCAGCAGAACTGTGTCAATATTATATGTAGGAACTTTTTGTTTAATAAAAAACAGCAGATGATGTTTTACTTGTGTCATGGTGTGGCGAAAATCTGGCTCTAAGAATATATTTTTCTGGTGACATTTATGTTTTTTTTCTTTTTTTTCTCGGCTTTCTCGCACTGACTCATTTTCTCTGACAGGCTTACACAGCGAACACACAAAGAGCTACAAAAACAGCTTAGATAAACAGCATTTTGCACCACCTGAACATGCTCTACCTGAAAGGTACCTCTAAGCAGCATCTTCTAAGAAGTTTCTCAGAGGAATGGAGGAGTTTCTTGGTCTGTCCTTGTTTTAAATCGTAGAGTCAAGAGGAATGTATAATAATAAATCCCCAGTGAGTGGGTGTAATTGAACTCACTATCTTTTATACTTTATTATTGCCTACGCAGCCCAGTAATGAGAGAAACTACAGCAATTTTACATAACAGAGTAATAATAAAGTATGTGGGCAGTAAAATAATGCAAGGCTATTCTCCCCCTTCCATTGCTTTGATTAGACGAAGGAGTGCAATAGGCGAGAAACCATTTTTCTCCATTATTTCACTTTATGTTCTGAACAAGAATGAACAGGATCGAGTGCATGTTTCTTTTCACCAAACTTTTGCTATGTTTAAAAAAAATCTGGTAAAGCATTTTCTTGTCATTAATGTTTATATGGACATTTATATATCATTCATTTATCCCCATGTTAGGTCTCATTTCCAACTGTAAAAATATTTGTGTAACCGTGAGAACTTTTAATTATTTTACAGATAATAATATTTCCCAATGATTAAAAAATGTGTTGGTCAAAGAAATCAAGAGCTTATTATTAGACATATTATAGTACACAAAGTATTTAAATTATTTTCTTCAATATTAATGTATTTATTTTTTGAAATACTACAAAAATACATAATTTCTGCCCAGGAGAAATGAAACTACCATCACATATCTGCCTTGTGATTCAATGGCAGAGAAATAAATACCCCCTAGGAAATAGAGTGCTCTATCATAGCCTTCTTATGTATTTAACTCTGTAGCCAACACAAAGTGATGTGTGGACATGATTTAATGACATAAAAATGTGGATAGGAAAAAGCATGACCCTAATTTAAATGTTTTTAGCAGTTCATGAGTTCTGGAGATGATCAGCTTAATTTACCTTTATATACATTTAGATATCTATAATATATATATCTAAATATATATATCTATATATATATATATATAGTATATAGATAGCTCCATATAGATTCTATATGGAGCCAATTCACAACACATTTAATCGGAAGGCGCTATTCAAAAAAAATAATTTAAATCCAATCATACATACATTCCAACTATTCATAGTAATTTAAAAAATGCATCAAGCAATTTCATAATTTGCTGGATTTTTTCAATATTGATCTAAGGAAAGCTAGCAGAGTACATTTAGTCATTGACTTGGAGAATTCACTCTTCCTGAACCAGCATGTCGAGACAATAAACAATAGCTTATGTTGTGTCGTTAACTTTACTGCAATCCCTCACTCGTACTCTCGTAGCGAGACTTTTCAGCACCTTCACAGGTAGTCCACGAGGGGGCGCCAGAGCACCATCTGGCTGGAGCAGTTTCTCACCTGGGCTCCTGTCCAGGTGATCCTTGTTGGGGCTGATTGGGCTGAGCTGTTTATAAGGATTAAGGATCCAGCTACTCGTCGCTTGAGTGTTTGTTACTCCTGGTAATGTACCAGTTCTCAGCGCCAGTTCTCTAGTCTCTAGTCTCTAGTCTTTGTAGTATTGTTCTAGTTGTTTGTTATTTTAGTTTTCTTTGTTACTTTGTTGCACCTGTGCCACCACTAACTCCTTTTTGTGCTCATCTCTTCAGGTTAAATTTCACTAGTGCTCATACTCACTCTGTCAAGATCTTCTAGAATCTCAGAGGAAAAACTCCTTTTTAACAGAAAGAAACGTCCAGCAGAATCTGGCTTAGTACAAGCGGTCATCTGGCACAAATGTATCAGCATTTGAAAAGACGCAAAAAGTAATGGAACTGAAGTAGCCCTGGTTCTGTGGAGTAAACCTGTTCTTTCTGTTAGATTGCTTTACAGCCTTAGAACCAGTTTGGGAGATAGCCTTGGCTCTAGTACCTTCTATTACCAAGTTGTGACTGTCATCAGCCTAAATGTGTAGAGCCCTAGCTCTACCTTCTGCTCTCTGATGTCACACAGGTGTCATCCATGCTAGCTGTGCGTGTTTCCTGAATTCCTGCATGGTCAGCTCCTTTGTCCTACAGTACACTGTTACTTCAAAACAAACCCTTTCATGAAGGTTATGAAGAAACATTCACTTGTCTGATCCTCTTTAGTCTGGTCTTCTTCTAAACCTTCTTCTAAACCGGCCCTGGAAACAAGCGGCTCTCAATCTCTGGGCACTTCTTGTTCCTTTTGCTGGATGGCAAAAGCACCTAAGGTTACAGAGGCCTGATCTGTAAACATCGAATACTCTTCCCTTAATGCTTCGCATAAGGATGAGTAACTGTCACGAATCTTAAAACGTAATGTCTTCATGGAACTGTGAGCACTCCCGGTGGTTGTCTTCCAAATTATCTTTAACTTTTTACATGACGACAGACAAGGGGGGTCTCGAAGACAATGTTCAACTTCTCAGAGATAATCATCAATTTTTGAATCCTGGCTACTTGGATCAAAATGCTCTATGTGTTGGGCCAAGGATTGAAGGAAGTGTGTGCATATCTGACGCACAGGAGTTGGTGCAGCTTTTAGCTTTTCACCATGTGTACTCTTGTGTGTGGCAGTGAATCCGCTCTGTGTGGAGCAACCAGGTTCCAGAGGGTGTTTAAGTAATTTTGGAGGAGATACAGATTCCTAGTGGAGAGCACTGCGAGAATGTTTGGTGGTGCCTGCCATAGCTGACACCTCTAGTAGTTTCAGATGCTTTTCAGCAGCTGATCTTCACGCCTTCAAGACTCCCCCTATGCTGTGTGGATGCTCCGGTTGAGGGAGGAGTCAGGTATGGACAGAACGATCTTCCTGGTACTGGCTGAGAGCCCATATTTCCAGCTACTCCTAGCTGGGGATGTCTTTCCACTGTTGTAAGCTGTGTGTGTGGGTGTGTGTGTGTGTGTGTGGGGGGGTCTGATCTACCTGCACTCTTGTAGAATATGCACCAGATGTGTCAGTCTTATTCAAAAATACGGATATTCCTAATAAAATGAAAGAGGCTAAACAATCACCTACTGCACACGTCCTGTATTGATGGAATATAAAAAATGTTTCTGTCAGGAAGAGAACTGAGGTTGTCAGATCAAATGTAAACCACTGAGACTGCTAAGGGCAAATAATCCATGAGAACAATGAAGACTCGTGATCTCCCTGTTAAAAAATGCACGAGGAAATAATGGGTTTAAAGATGGACCCAGGATTTCACAATTCACATTTTTCCTATTAGGTAGAACTTTTAATAGGTCAGGGGGATGTTGGTTTTAAGTAAACAGTTTCTCAAGTTGTCAATAAAACAAAAGAGTGTTCTGGATGAATCAGTGGTAGCTGAGTGTCTGAACACTGAGTTTCCTAGTCTAAAAGAACAGGGATTAAATACGTGTTGCTCTGGGTGAAAGAAAGAACATATCCTGACATTTAAGATGGTTAAATATCAAGATAAGTTGAGTTGGACTGGATTGCAAGAGATAGCTGTGAATTCAGGAAGCAGAGGCCGATATGACCCAAAAAGCAAACACCTGAACTAACATTAAAATACCTAAAAGGGCAAAAGTAAAAATTATGCCAAATTTTTCAAGGGTTGAAGATGTTGTTAGCCGTTACAAGCAAAATGGAGTAAGAGGTAAAAAATGTGTGTATAACGGATGTTTATAATTTGGGTTCCTGTCTGTCTGAATTAATACAAACTGTACTTTCTTTTAAGGATTTGTATGTATTTTGCAAGGATTTGTTGAGAAACAGATAAAGATTCTTTGTGTTCAAGTCTGTGCAGAGGTCCACATGATTACAAAACTCAACTTGGTGCTCACACAGGAAAAGTTTCTGTCTCAGCTTTTCAGAACTTATGATTTCCTGTTTGTTTTTCTCAAGATGTCACACACTGATTAACCCAATATTGGGAGAAGTGCCACTTGGACTAATCTTGATCAGATCATGATGACAGATTTTCCCACCATGCCTGTTTGCAATAACTTGTGTTCTGCACCTAAGCAACGTAAAATGTTTGCCCAACACATTCCACCTTATTCACAAATCTTTCCAAGTATGGTAAAGCTAATGAAAACAAAAACATACATTTTAACATACTTTTCTACATGCTTGTCATGCTTTTTGTAAGACTTCTGACCCAAATGCCGGAAGTGACTCAGGATGACGCAAATCAGTTAAACGTTGTGTATTGGAACATCAATTATTAACAGGTAAAAACTAAATATGCACAAGGGGTTCTCTGGTCCAGGAAGAGGAAACAGCAACATGGTAAATGGGAGCTCTAAAGAGAGACACAGATGAGCGTGGGTCAGAAGTGGAGGGTATATTGATAACAAGATGATATTTGACTTGAATATTATATGGCTGTCCACCAGGGACATGTGGGAGGATATGGGGTTCCAGCTGGAATTGACGGTTAGTGGAGAAAGTGTAACAGACTAAATTTCAAAACGTTGGAAAAACGTAATTATTTTTCAATAAAAACTAGTAAAGAAAAACCCCAGGCCATAAGCATCCTCATTTCAAAAACATTCGCTTACATTTTCACTTTATGGTACATGTTCACATTATTTATTGACTGTATCTAAGAATATCACATATTTTCAATTTAACCTAAGATATGAAATAATACAATATATAATATACAATAACATACAATGACTTAAATGTTATTGTTTACACTGATTCATCAAATCAGTCTATCTGATTCCTCTTCCAACTGCAGGAGGGATAAATAGTAGTGCGGTTATTGTTATATGTTAATTGTGTACTCTACTGTGTTGTATGTGAGATGAGTGTGTCGTGTTAATTGTTATTTGATACTCTGTAACCCTGGCAAAACAATTTCCTTCGCGATCAATAAAGTCTATCTTATCTTATCTTCATTGCCCGTAGGGATTTTTAATGTCCAGCAGATGTCAGTATTAAGTGACACAGTATCGACACAGTATCAATACAGTTTTGCTATGGGTCGAAATGCTTCATGATGCCTCATCTACCCATCACTACATAAATGGTTCTGAGCAGGCTGTTGTGGTGGACCTGGTGGGTGGGCAGGTTGCATAGAGGTAGACTGACGCAGGGATAGCGAGGAGTGGTTTGCAGCCGTGGAGCTATTGATCCAAAAGGTTATAGCTGTATGCAGATGGCAGAGAATCCAGAGAAGTTATGTCTCGAGGAGATACCTGGGTTGAGCACACGCAAGAGAAGTTAATAGGGACAACAAGGAGTGAGAAATAAAAATGAAGCATGAGCACAAAGGCTTAAGGCACAGTGGTGGCTTGGGTACCATGTGTGGGATCCACTAAGGCTCTGAATGATTGAAGGACCGTTCCTCTTATTCTGCCAAGCTCACCAGGGAAACCAGATGCACCTGTGAGGAGTCAGCAGGTGCAACTAATACAGCCAGTCCAAGTAGTCAGGCTCCCGAACGCCCTTTGGTGGATGGTCAAGGAGGAAACACAACGAGCCAAACTCCATTTCCTGATATTTAAAAAAAAATTGTTTAAGTTTAATGTGTTTATTTATTAGTTGTTGATGGCTGCACTGATATGTTAGCAAATTTTATTTCAATGTATTGGTATATATATATAGGATCAACAGGAAATAAATTATGACTTATTTAACTTGAATTTTTTGACTAAATCATGCTATGCAAAAAAAAAAAAAAAAAACAGAAAAAAATACAAATCTGCAATTTCTCGAAAAAGGAAAAAGAAATGTATGTAATTTTTAATTGCCTTTCAAAAGACACTTTATAATGGTGCCTGACATAGACAAAATTTACTATATTACCTTAATATTCATTGTACAACTTATACTTTTGGCTATTGCTGTTAAACCATTGCCGTGCTTGGCCTGGAGAGAAACACTTCAGAAAAAAATGAAAAACATGTTTCTACCCAGTTTTCAATTACCTCTAGCTTGATGCAATGTCTGCCTTTAACAGAATCTGTCAGCTCAAGTTGAAAGATTAGAACATCAGAGAGATGGGACGAGAAGAGGTATCCTTTTAGTGCCAAGTAAGAGGGGACTTGCCTCACACATTGATGACATTTCCGAAACAATCAATATGAATGTCAAGGCCTTTCACTGAAAGGTCGAATGTTTAATGCTTAAAACCTTTACATGGCTGACCAGCTTTGTCTTCTCGTTAGCATTGGCAACCGGTAGAGAATAAGATGAAGCTCTAACCCAGTTTTGTGGTTGAGTTCAACATCAGTCGTCCCAGTTGTGAATTTCCTTCCTTACACACACCACATACAATAGCCAGAAATTGCAGTCATTAATGCAAAAATAATTGAGGCACAAACACCCTTGGTTGGTATATTTTGCATGTTTGGCCTCGATGAGAAGCAGATTTTAAATGTGTCCTTGGAGTGCAGGAATACAGTTTGCAGAAGCTACTGATGTTTTTCATTGACATGCACAGCAGTGTTTTTTCTTTTCTTCTTTTTTGTCTTCCCACATCAGAGACTTTGACTTCTGCTTATAAAATGAGCCGCCCACCTCAATCAATGAGTTAATTAACATATTCTAGACTCGCTCTTAGGATTATTAACAAAACTTAACACCAATCTTCAGCTGTAGCCAGTCCTGTAGAATAAATACGATTCCCAAGGTCATACTAAGCAGGCAGGTGATTAAAATTATACTCTGCCTTGAGGGCTCCAAAGAGGCAATAGTGGAGACTATCCACTGTCAATAACTGCTTAAAAAGAGGAATAATACTTCTGTTATTGCTTGATATTTCTGTTGTATTATTCTATTTTTTTATATATATATTTATTAATTTTTCATTTTGAACTTCAACAATAAAACGAACAAACAAATCAAGACAACAAAACAAAACAAAGCTCAGCAGTGCAGTATAAAGGAAAAGACAAGAAAATGAGTAAAGGAGATTTAGGGGGAAGAAGCATCACATAATTTTACAGTCCATAGTTTAAGTGATTATAAATGCTCGGGAAAGGATGGTACAGATGTTTTCTTCCATATAGTCAAGAAAGAGTTTCCATATATCCAAAGCTTAAAGTCTTAGAGTGGACA
Organism: Orestias chungarensis; assembly: GCA_032876305.1. Taxonomy (NCBI): domain Eukaryota; kingdom Metazoa; phylum Chordata; class Actinopteri; order Cyprinodontiformes; family Cyprinodontidae; genus Orestias; species Orestias chungarensis. The sequence goes on from JAVLVB010000475.1 coordinate 3,947,762, forward strand.
AGGCATTGTAGAAAGTCAAGTGAAATATGTTGCAAAATAAGTTTCCTCCACCCGGAGCAGTAGGTGCCTTGTTGGAAATCCATTGTAACAGAATATTCTTCCGAGCTGAAAAGGTCAGGTTGTTATACCATTTGCTCAAGTTTTTGTTTTTGACATACTCTGTAGACCAAGGAGGAGAGACATTGGATCTGGATCAGTGTAATTTTTATTATCTTCCTGATTTCACCCATAACAGATTCCCAGTACACCTGGATCTTAGGGCATGACCACAGAAAGTGTGTAAGGCTGCCTTCCTGTATTTTTACATTTAGAGCACTGTGAGGAGGACCCTGGTTTTATCTTAGATACCCTGTTTGGGGCTATATGAGCACTATGTAATAATTTCAGTTGCAAAGCCAAGGACCGATTACAAATAGGAAGTTTTCTGAGGTACAAATACTATTCCACATTTCTTCAGGGGATATTTTCCCGACTCTTGCCCTAACCGTATTAACACCGATTGGATTGTTACAGTATTTATTTATTGTTTTCATATTTTTAAGAAAGAGCAGGCTTTTGACAGGTTAGTCACATTACAAGGGCTCTATATCTAGCCAAACTGGATGGATTTCCACATATCCACTCTCTGGCATACAATAAAAGAGAACTCAATTGAAGTTTTTTGAGGTCTCGAAGATCTAGGCCTCCCATGTTCCTTGGAAGCGGAAGTCTTGACATTTTTATGAGCACTCTTTTTTTTTCTCCAGATAAATGAGCAAAACCAACACTTTTAACTTTTTGATCCATTTCTGAGTAAACAGAACAGGAATCCTTCTGATTGAGTAGAGCATGAGGGGAAGAATATTCATTTTAAGAAGCGTAATTCTACCTAGACAAGATACGGGAAGATCATTCCAGCGCTCAAGGTCCAACTTAATTTTATCAAATAATGGGAGAAAGTTTGCTCTGAACATCTGATCGAAGTCAGGTGTAATAAATATACATAAGTATTTGAATCCTGCCTGAGTCCATCTTAAAGGAAATTTAGGAATGTAGCCATGACCAACCAGGGGCATGGCCTCAGACTTGGTGAGGTTTATCTTGTACCAAGAGAATAAACCAAACTGATTGATAACCGTAATGACTATTCGTACCAAAATGGTAGGTCGGGAGAGGAACAGCAGGACATCAACAGAATATAAGGAGATTTTATTGGCTCCCTGGTCAGTACAGTTCCCAAATACATTAGGATCACTGCATATTGCTTCAGAAAGTTGTTCTGTTGCAAGAGTGAGAGAGGACAACAGAGGTGAGAGAGGACAGCCCTGTCTGTTTCCCCGTTTCACCTAAAAGTTTCAAGACCTGATCCCATTTGTAATAATTGCAGCTAAAGGACAGCTGTGGAGAGTTTTATTCCAGCTGATGAAGTTGGGACCAAGCCCAAATTGGTGCAAGGTGTGGAACAGGTATGACCAAGCAATGCAATCAAAACCTTCTTCGCGTCCAAGGAGACCACAAGACCCTCGCTCGACCTCAGCTGACACACTTGAATCACATTTAAGAGACATCTGATGTTATTGCAAGAGTTACAATTTTTGATGAAGCCTATTTGGTCACTTTTTTATTAAGAGGGGTAAAGTATTTTCCAGACGTGTTCCCATTTTTTTGGATAGTATTTTCAGATCTAAGTTAAGTAAGGAAATTAGTCTATACGAGTCACAGCTTTCTGGAGGTTTTGATCTCTTAAGTATTAGGGATATATTTGCTTCCCTGAGAGAAGGGGGGAGAGCACCAGTATCAAATGAGTCATTTAAAATGCTTAAATAGTGCTTTACTAACAAATCTATAAATTCCTTATAGAAATCAGAGGAAAGCCCATCTGGACAATGTGCTTTTCCCACCTGTAGGGATCTGATGGATCTCTCTACCTCTGCCTCAAATATTTCTATATTTAGACCATCGGGTAGTTTAGGAAGTTTAATTTGAAAGAAGAAAGTTTCCATTAAAGACTGGGAGAGCAGAGAGCAGGAACCTGTTCCATCAGAAATTGAAGCAATTTTTTGAGAGGCCTTCCAAGTTTTTGTAAGACCTGAAAGGTATTTACCAGGTTTATCCCTATGTTCAAACTGTCTCTGCTTAGCAAATTTAACTTTATCTGCGGCATTCTCTGTCAGTAAGATGTTCAGCGAGCACCGAATGGTACCGAGCTCCCTAAACGTAGATTGCTTAGGTTTTTTAAAATATTCTTTATCTGCAAGACAAAGCCTGGTTTTCAATATTTTTATGTTGTCTTGCAATTCTTTGTTTTTTACCGCATATATAAGATATGATTACTCCCCCCCCCGAGTAACTGCCTTAGCTCTTACCCAGGAAAGGAATTGTTTAAATTCAGTTCTAATATACTCCAAAACAATTCTCATCCTTCAAAATCAAGGTTTTTATTCTTAAGTAATTAGATTAAATGCATTTTTAAGGGTATAATTTAAATACGCTGGAGAAGTTCTTTATTCTCTGAAACTGATATGTTGGAAATAATTAACAGTTTGACTCATTTTCAACATACTGAAAAAAGCTAACAATGAAAAGCAAAAATAAATAAATAAAAAAACTGCAAAAAAAAAGGAATACATGTAATCATACTTTGAAGTAGGTCTCAGTATCTTAATGGGTATTGCAAATCCAGCACTTTACTCTGATGGTTTGATTTTTTGTTTTCTCTTGACAATTTTACTGGAGATGTCATAATTTTTTTGTCTTTCCTCCATTTTGTTCTTTTCTTGGTCATTGTTTCAGTGTCAGTAGAGATTACATGTTAGGAGGGACATTTTTGCATTTTACATAAATAATACAGGATCACAAGGAACTCTTAGATGTATTGCCAAGATCAAATATTAAAGGTTACAAAATCCCATTTTTGTGGTTTTACACAGACCTTTTTTGTTATATGGTGTTGTATTATCAGATCTGAAAGTTATATTCGCACTCTTTTAGTTCTTGAATACACATTCATAGTTTTGTTGCAGTGACAATGTTTTTGCAAACATATTCAAAGTAACTTTAAATATGCTCATATTACTGTTACCTCTCTAGATGATGTTTTTTGTAAAGTTTGTGTTCAATACATCAAGGCCTTTCTTATGCACCCTGAAAAAGACTAGAAGTTGAAGCTACTCAAACATCAAGATAGGGCATTGTTGAACATCATTTACCAACATCAACAAATAATATAGCAGGATAAAGTGAGTGAATTCAATCCATAATAAATGTCAAAATGTTACTGATGGATCAGTAAAAAAAAGAGTTCTTGTGAAAAAGGGATTCAGGCAAACAGCTGTACTAGTACAATGAAAATTACAGATGCAAGTTGGTTTTGGTATAAAGGTCAAAGTCATGGTGTGAATTAAGAATATCGATGTTTGGCTGTAAGTGTGAAAATAGGTGTCAATGTGAGGAATAGTTTGAGTGCTGAAACCTAGAACTGATTATTTTTAGAGGGTGTGATTGCACCGTGGCCATTTACCCATACCCTGTTACAATTTGTAATATTTGCTTCATTATGTAATAATGCAAAAACTATTAATATTTTCATCCCATCTCCTTCCTGGATCCAATCTGAACACAGATTTGAGCAGAGCTCAGACCCAGATTCTGAAAATATAATGCAGCATTGTTTAGACAGACTCTGAAAGATGTGTTGAAGGACGTGTCCACAGAACTTTCCACAAGCTGTAAATCATACGCTGAGCATACTGCCTTGACTCCATAATATTTACCATTCTGGTTATATTTTATTCATAACAAAACTCCTGGCTGAATAGTCAAGTAAAACACCAACCAAGTGCAGTAGAGTTGGATTTTTGCATTCAGATCAGTCAACAACATTGTTAAAGAAAAAGAAAACAAGTATATTATGTTAAAAATAATCAGAAATACAGTGCATTTATTGTTAAAATGTTGTTTCTGCTAACAGGAGCACCAGGAAACCTGAAGGCTCACACACTTAGCACCAACATCCTTTCTGTCCAATTTTCTTTAGCTTATCCAGGGTCACATCATGGGGCAGCAAAGAGACCCAGACTTCCCTCTCCCCAGCCAGTATTGTCAGCTGCTCCAGGGGAATCCCAAAAAGCCCCCAGACCTGCTAAGCAACATAGCCCCTCCATAATGTCTTCCCAGTAATGTGGGGGGTGCCCTAAAAAGTATGAGACCCTCTAATCAACTTTGCTGTTCCCGGGAGTTCTCTCCAAAAACGGTATGAGCAGAATTGGTGACTTAACACAACCTTGAGTTTGATTTATTGTGGCCAATGCTATCCACGCTCTGCCACTGGTAGACATGCTGGTGTTGAAGATGTCTTCGAAGTATTCCATTCACTCTAGAAAAAACTGTTGTATTTAATGATGTAGCACTTGTGTTTTGAGTTGAATAAAATAACCAGCCACAAAATATCTAAAAAAAACTACGTTGATACAGATATATCATGCATCTTGAGCACATAAAAAAAGCAGTGGATTCTGTTCAGTTAAATTCTTTTAAAAAATATTTCAATAATCCAAAAACGGGAAAAATGTATATAACCATCTAGGTTTTTTCAAAGGGACATTGTAAATAGACATGTATGTATTAAAGCAGGTCTAAAGAAGCTTTTGAATTATGACACTGTTGTTATGCTGCTGTCTTGTGAGGAGGATGCTTAGGGCTGCTCATTATGCTCTTCATTTTATAAAGCATCCTTCTTTGCACAGTATTCTTTAGAGTCTACAAAGCAGTCTCCAGACCAGAGACAAGTCTTCCTCCTTAGCTTGTTCTGCTTTATTTTCTTGGCGTCTCTGACACTGCTACCCCAAAACAAGATAGTAACGGAAATCTAACTCTGTAGAACAGATTTAACGCAAATACAACATTTACAGTCTACTATTACCATTCACTGTTGTGGCTTTTCCACCAGTCCGTTTTTTAAATGAACTGTAAGATTATGCTTACCTGATGATGGATGTAGTATATCGTATAATCCTATTTATCTTAACCATCTCAACCATGTCCTTTTACTTTTTTACATTAAAGATGTTGTCTATGATTTCAATTAGACCACAACGCAATCCACCAGCGGCAGAACTGTAGATTCATCTGAATATTTCTGCAGGTCCTGTATTACAGGTCTGAAGTGTACTGAGATAAAATGACTATTGAGGATACGTTACCCTGGGTTGCTCCTGTGCCACTACCACCACATCAGAAACAAGTCTCTTCAGTCTAATAAATTCTAGACTCCCTGTCAGGTAGACATTAGTCCCAACAATTGTTTAGATATTCAAAAAAAATTTCAGAATTCAAATCAGACTGGATTGTGTTACACACACTAGAATGCATATCCCAGTTACCATGGATTAGAGCAAAACATCTCAAGGCCAGACCTATCAAGATTCTGCAGCCTTAACAGAATTTTCCTGTTTAAAGATGTTTTTTTTTATATCTGATCTGAATTACCTTAAGTTATTTTGCAAATAACGGACATAAGTGTCTGTCTCTAAATATTCACAGCTTTTAGACTGATGCCTAAAAAAAGTCTTGAAAATAATTCAGAAAAATGTTTAGATTTAGAAAAGGATGACTCCTCTGCACTTAAAATGCATTGAAGATGACACATTTCGGATTTTTATTTTCAAAGGCATGAAATACCATATATAATTTCCTTTTCACTTTATAATCACATACTATTTTATTTCAGTTCAACATAATTCCCAATATAATACACAAGAGCTTGAGACAGAAATGTGACAAGGTATATTTAGAGGATTAGCAACATTTTTGCACTGCAATGAACTACACTTGGACCTTTTCACCAAATACTTTTTACTCCAGCTACACATTTTTAGTTTCTGTTTACATTATACAAGCCCTTCTATACTACTCACAAAAAGTTAAGGATACTTGGCTGTTGGGTTGAATTTCAGGATGAACCCAAAATTCATTCAAACCTTAACTGGTGAACTGAATGTGACCTTCTCTAAGCTTTTGAATGGACCTGTCCAACTGTTAAATATTTCAGTACTTTTTGCACATCTTGCTGTTCTCTAACGAGGAAATTTAAGGGCAAAAGTCACAACAGGTGTTTGATCCTCAAATCGACCAATCAATGTCCTGGTTCAATTACAGCTGGTGTTTAAACAGTCGTCCTCATCAGGCTGTTCACATTGTTACATCATGAGACCAAGACGACACCTAACAATGGATCAACAGTACCTGGCCATTGCAATGCTTCAAACAGGACGTTCTCAGATGGACGTGGCCACTGAGCTCAGAGTGTCACAGAATGTCATCAGCAGGTTGCAACAGAGATACCGAGGGACCGGACAAGTTACCGAAAGGCGTAGAAGTCGACGTCCTTTGGCCACATCCCATGCTGATGACCGCTACATTGTGAACAATGCCCTGAGAAACCGGATGATGAATGCTCTCAATGCCCTGAGAAACCGGATGATGAATGCTCTCAACTCCAGGCACGATTAAGGGAGGTGAGAGGCACCCAAGTGTCGACGAGCTTTTGGTAGTGGCGGTGTCACAGTGTGGGCAGGTGTGTCCAGTCTGTATATAACTGCCCTACACTTTGTGAATGGTACAGTGACAAGCCCTTACTACCTGAATAACATCATTAATCCAGTGATTGTGCCCCTACATGAACAACACAGGCCTAATTTCATCTTCATGGACAACAATGCTCCAGCTCATCGGGGTCGCATCATCAGGGAACGGCTGATGGAGACTTGTGTACCTCAAATGGAGGGGCCTGCACTTTCTCCAGACCTGAATCCCATTGAAAACCTGTGGGATCAACTGAGTCTCCATGTAGAGGCTCGAAACTCTGCACCCCAAAACCTCAATGACCTGAGGGCTGCCCCTCAAGAAGAGTGGGATGCCCTACCTCAACAGACAATAAGTTGACTTGTGAACAGCATGAGACGTCGTTGTCAAGCTGTAATTGATGCTCAAGGGCACATGACGAGTTATTGAGACGTTGACATTTTTTGTTGTGGTGTACACACCATTGTTGTTAACTTTTGTTTCAACTAATTGTTTGAGATGAGGAAATCACCAGTGCATCCTTCTACTTAAATGTCCTACTTTCGTTAAATGATATCACTGTAGCGGGACTTTTTTATATTTTCCAAAAATTTCACCTGAAAGTCAAATATCCCTAACTTTTTCTGAGTATTATATATAAATTTTTTTAATGTCTTATTCTTTTTATGACCAAGAATAAGCAAAAATAATGTGAGTTGGATTGAAGCTTGAAAAATTACTAAGAAAACCACTGCATTTAAGAAAGAATGTAGGTGTTAATGTGGAGAAAATTTTGCAATAATTTTTTTGAAAGCCCCCACTTCCGCCACCCATATCCAAACAGAATCTATATTTTAGAGAGTGAACTTCTGGTCTGGAGCTAAGCCTTTCTAGTTCCATCTCTTCTTTGCTTGAGGCAATAAATGCACCCTGGTTAAGGTTGGGAAAGTTAATGATTGCAGTTAAATGTCAATAAACATATTTTGTCTAAAGTCCAACATGCACTTTAGTTTTTGTTATAAGATTTCAACACAATATCTCTGTTTTACCTTTGGCCAAGTGGTTATTATTTAACAACACTGCAATCGCTAAAATATGAGACAAATTTTTAAAAGCAGCAGACAACAAATGTAAGGTCATGTCAGTAAGAGCACTATTTTTTTTTGTTGTTATTTTTGGTTTTCAATATGTTGCTTCAGTGGTGGGGGTCAGATTCACACTGCACAGATTTGAAAGTTTGATATTGATTGTTTTTCCTTTAAGTCTAGGTTAAAAACAATTTAAAACATGTATTTTGCATTTATATTTCCAAGATAAAAAAGACTGAGACAGCAAAGGATCGGGGAAGTCACAAAAAGTATAATCGAGTACATGGACTATGATCCTCTTTCTGTAATGATTAATTGTTTAACGAAACTTAATACTGAAATAAGGGCTGCCATGGGGAGCCCAAAATAAATATGCACATTTCTTACTTAATTATAGTTACTCTCTGTAAGATTCTCACGGAATGAAAAGTCACACATTTTCCACACATTATTAATATCATTGTAACATCACCAATTAAAAAATAAAAAAAATAAAAAATAAACTAGCTGATAATAGTAAATCCAAAAAAAATCGACTTTAGGATATACTTTTTGCTTTCCTCTATTTTCATTACATCTAGAGACTTTTTGTTGTTAATAACACATGTTTAATTGTACGTCTAGGCTTTTGTTGCTTTTAGAGCAGATAAATTAAACCTTAAATTAAACCTAGATATAATGTTTTAGAAGAAATTATAGCTATAGATCAGTCTGAATAAGTTCAAGCTACAACTATTATGAATCAGGTCTATTGCTTGCTGGGGAAATTTTCAAAGTGGGTTTGCAGCAAGCTTGCGTATTATGCATTAAATATTAATGATTATATATCCATTAAACAACAAGAAGTATGGAACAACCTTGAAAATATTGCAAAATTTAGGCCAGGGTTGTGTGTTGGAACAGGAAAGAATGAGCAGTTTAATTTTCATGTTATGAAAGTGGTATGTGGATGGATGTGAACCCCTCTGGGCCATGTTATAAAAATGCTGGGACTGAAACACTTTGTGAGGAGTAAAAAACCTCTTTGTTCTCTGTAATGCCATCTAGTGCCAGAGGCTTTCAGCAAATACCTCACCTCACCTTTATGAAACTTTTATATTTTATTCTTTTCAGGCTTTGTCAGAAAAGGTGTTCATGCAGGCCACACTTTCACAATTGTAATGAAAAATTGTTGAGTTGAACTGCATTATATTGGATTGTGCAGTTCCCATATTCTGTCTTCAACATATTATAGTAAAACACTATAATAAAAGTAAAAGATGAAATGACAAACCAGATGAACCGGATTAACCTTGACCGAGATGTGATCCGTCCTTCACATACAAACTTTTTAAACTTACACAAGGGATGAAGTAAATCATTGGTCAAATGTATTATTTTAAAAATATTTTATAAATATTTTACATGGTATTGTTCCAATAAACTTTTTAGATCTCTTTTCTGTAAATCCAACTACACCTTGTATCATAATCCCATTTTGGACAATGTGGTCGGATTTGTCTTACAGTTTCAAGTTGCCATTAGTATGATTGTGGTGGTTAAGCATTAAATAAGCCTGTACCACTTTTAAATCGCAGCTGTTTCCAAATGCTTACAATTTATAGCAGTTGTACACACTGTGAGGTTTTTTTGGAGTTGCAGTTGAAAGAGTTTATCCCCATTGTATTATCTCAGGTTCACATTAAAATGTTACGACGGGATCCTAACAACACTAAACAGAATTTTCTTTAACATAGAATGGGATTTACAATCCTAAAGGAGAAAGTATATTTTTCAACATGTTTGTTTCCTTCTTTTCATCTCAGCATGTTGGTTTACCTTTAATTATTATCGTTCTTTACTTTGTAAGAAAAGAACGAAGACTACAGTTTAACCGGTTAGACTTCTGTTGGTCATTGTCCAATTTTCTATGGAATCTAAGCTATATATATTTTGTCAGAATGTTGTCAAGTCATAATGTTGGCATGAGGGCAGAGTGTAATGAACCAAAATGTATTTCTTTAACAGGACTCACTTAAATAATAAGACGGTTTCAAAGAAAGCATTATCTCTTGCTCCCACCTGAAAACAGGACTTAGAATTTTAACAAGGTTTAGCCACATGCTGAAGCTTCACCATCAACAACCATATAACACTACGGAGCCAAGAGTATTCCTAATGAGGCATGGTAAGTAATTAGCAGAATACATTCTTAATAATTTTCAAATCATGTTGCCTTCTCATCTTCCACTCTTTTTCTCCTTTCTGTTTTTGCATTCAATTCATGTTTGTCAGGAGGGTAGTAATCGCTGTCTTAAACCATAGCTGGAGCAATTGAGAAAATAGTTTTGGCAGATCAAGAGACCGATAGAGAGTCATATCATAAAACCTAGGCCTGAGTGATGGACAGGCCATACACTCCCAGCAGATGATTAACTGCAGAACACAGCAATTTCTCTCAAGACCCAGATGAGACCCAGTCAAGGTGAACACAACTGCATGATGAAATATGGAGCAATCGGGCCCCCAGCAGGGGAAAATGTAAGAAATATCATGTGTTTGATCAGTGGAAACACACATTTTATAATTTAAAAGAAAAACAAAACATGTGTATTGTTGAATGTGGAGAAAATCCTTTTGCGATGTGTTCAGACTTGAAAGCTATGAATTTGGTAAAAGTCGCTATAAAAGAGGTACTACAAGGCTCTTCGCCCAGAGGTATCAGGTGTGATAGTCCTAGTCTGCTCCTCATCATTTGCTGAAGTTCAGCACTTGCCATTCACCCTGATGAGGTCTCTTAAGTTAAAATGGCATAAGACCTGAGGCTGTTGAAGCTGAAAAGCAAAAAGGAAGTACAGTTGAAGAAAAAGAGATGCCATGTACACCACTCATGTATTTGCTTCATTAATGTTTTTTTTATAAAACCTTTAAATATTTTAAAAAAAGATAACATTTTTAAAAAGTCAGTTTCCATGTTGACTACACCGTCCCAAAATATCACTGATTTTTGTAAAAAAAAAAAATGGGTTAAATGAGAATTATTTTTTTACACTGCAGTCCATCCTCTAATTATGTGTGCAGTCAATCTGATGGTATTCTGCAGTATTTAAAGAACAGTTTTTTTTGTAGTTGTTGCTTTTTTAAATAGCAGCAGGAATTGGCAAGTGTAAGCATGCTTAAAAATACTCTCTGTACATGAATGCTTTTTTCTCTTGTTTTTTAATCCTGTAATGAGACAAATTCGAAACCACAGAGCTGGTTTGTCAAACAGATGGACAGACAAAGGCTGGGGTATATGGGATATGGACTGTGTGAAAGGGAAGAAAGGTGCCAAAAAGAAAACCAGTTCTAAACTGATGGACCGAAAATAGCATAAAATGGACCAGTCCAGTGCTTTTTGGCAACCCATTCAGTTTTTTCTAATGTGTTCCTGTTGACTACTTGGAATTTGTGTCTGGGTGACTTTCATTTGTTCAGGAGAAAAAAAAAATAGGATTAATAAAAAATAAAGTAAAATATGAACAACCCTGATCCTCAGTGTCTTCAGTCAGAAACATAAAGTGATTCACTGTGAAACAGACCGCTACAGGAGGTCCTTCCTGCCCGCGGCCATTAGAATTGTTGGATTTATTCAAGTTTATATTTACTTGTTTTGCTATATTAAAACTCATGTGTACTTGTTTTACTATATGCATCGCTTTAGACTGATAGTGAATTGTGGCATTTTATATTATATTATGCTATAATACTACATTAATTTTCCAGTAGGCCTCGTGTGTGTAGTGCAGCTTGTGTGTACAACAAGTATCAACTGATGTTATACACCTGTATTTTTCCAAGTTGAAACAACGCTAAGCCCTTGAACAGAATGCACTAATGATAAAAAGGTTCCTGTGCCAAAATGTCAGCCTAACCCTACTCCTAGTCTTAGAAGTAGACATTTTTGGGTGGGTTCCGGTGTGTGTATGAAAAACTGTTTGTAATTCAAAGCGACTACAAAGGACAATAAAAAGTTTATAAAATGATGATCCAGAGAAAATGATTTTAGACAGGATCTGTTAAGTGTAGCTGTTGAAGGTCTCCTCTATCTCCGTTTTGTCCAAAATGATTTAATATAGCTTTGTATTGCAGTTGAGATGCTCTGTTTCTGTCTTTTTAACAATAAAGTTTTGAAAAAAGCTTAAACAATAGGAGTTACAACAACATTTAATGTGCTCATTAGTTTTGTTGGTATGGTAGATCATTTCTTTGGATGACAAACATGCTCACAGAGACCTAGTTTTTGAAATACCGGTTTGTTTTGTAAGCCATTTGGTTATGCACAACTTTTCTCAGAGTTGTATGCAAGTAATTTTCTGCATTTATGACAGATAGTTAGATCCAAAATGGTTGATACGATCCAGCTCAAACAAAATATGATAGTGATAGATCAGTTTCTGTTAGACCTATCTTAACAAAAGTCAAAGTATACGGGCAATTTCATTAGACATTTACAGACAGGAATGCAGATTATTTTGGTGAAGAAATTGCATCCCACATATTAAACCTGCGTGGGCAGATTTAAATTAGCAGTTAAAATACCTGTAATATTTAGTAGATTTATTCTAGCAATCTATCACACAATTTTTACTTCAGTGTCCCATTTTCCGAGGCCACATAAAAAAATGGTTTATTAAAATTCCCAACAGCTACACAGGAAATTACCCGTTTTTGTTTATCTTGACATCCAAGCCCAGGATCAACCCAATAGGCACTACAATGAACAGGTTTACTAGCATCTGAATACATTACAGTAGTAACTGATTGTCAGCCAAGGATTTTTCTGGGAAATTGTGTAAATAACTTCTAAAATATTAAACATTTATGACATTTTCATGAAACCTGAATGCCCCACATGTGTAGTTTTTTAGGTTATTCTGAAATTCAGAGAGCAATATTAAACAATTATTTTATTACCACAGACTAGATGGAGATACCAGGGGAGCATTTTACAGAGATTAATGTGAAAAATTGTAGCAAGGATTATAGTTTCAGAACATATAATAATAACTAGATTTTTATTGAACATGTGATCAACACCAAAACTTAGCAAAAGCTCGGAAATGTATTCCACATACAGTGACTATTATCACATGTACATTACCATGTATTTTTGCCGTCTTCAGTAAAAAGTTTTAGGAAAAACAAACACAAGAGTGTACCTGGAGTAATGAACTGAAGTTTCATTATCACTAATTCTTTTTGTCATCCATCCTGCCAAAGTCTTATTCCTTAAAAGGGCAACAATGGAGATCAAACTTTCCATGGTGGCGTTATAGCCACAATAATTGGATTTGTGTTGTAACTTTCTGCCAAATTATTATGTTCCTAAGAGTATGTGTCTAAGAGGACTTTAATTTTAATTTTAATATGTTAAGCAACAATCTTAACTTTAACTGTCTTTTCTTCTTCAACCACCTTGGCATGTTTGAGAGTTTACAAATCAACATTACCATTATTTCAACATTTGCAAAGGTGTTTTGATTTCAGAATATGTGTAACCTTTACAAATCTACACACCTTCAGAATGCAAGTGGAACAGGGGGCTTTGAGATGAAGGCATTAGGACATAGAGAAGCAAATATTTTTTCATTGCTTACCTAAGAGTTAGTTTGGACATTGGCAACCCATTTTGTCATTGTCAAGTATGTCGGGTGCTGCACAGGAGATCACTGTTCCAAAGATACTGTTGTTTTCAACTTAATGTGCAAGTCAACGATCAATCAATAAATAGAGATAGATGAAGGATCTCAAATGCAATACAACACATTTATTAATCATTCAGATATAAATGGAGACCTACCCACTACAAGCCCCAGATCCTGTCTGAAATTACTTTCTCAGAGTTATCATTTTATATCTTTTCACTGTTCCCATGTAGGCAATTCTGATCACAAACAGTTTTCCATACACACACTAAAGCTAAAAATGTCTATTTCTGACACTAGAAGTAAGGTTAGGGCTGACATTTACTACAGGAACTTCTTTATCATCAGTATATTCTGTTCAAGGGCTTAGCATTGTTACAACTTGAAGAAGAACAAGTGCATATCATCAGTTGATAATACTTGCGAGGCAAGCTGCTCCACACACACATGCCCCACTGGACAATCAATGTAATATTACAACAGTCACGATACAAAATGCCTTATTCCACATTCCCTTACAATAAACCAACTCTAAAACACATCACATGTGAAAACTTGTGACATATTGACAGCTTTCAGTTTAGGCCAGCAGGGCAATGAACACGAGTCGCTGAACATGAGCTAACCAAACGTTTGCAGAAACAGCATCGGTGAGGTCTTTTTTTTTGCTGGGGCACAGGTGGCTATACATGCTTTTTTGACAGAGCAAGTTGTCAATATCTTTATGTTGCTGAAACACTAAAATGAAGCCTTGTAATAGAACTTAAACTCTTAAAAATTACTTCATATTTTAAACATTTTAATCTATTTCCTGATTAGCCAAGGACTAAGGCATACACCAACATGATGCTGAGGCAATTTTTAAACAGTTTCCTTTCTTCTGTGAAGGCCAAAAAGATTTACCTCTTGTTATTGAGGATATAAATATTTGTCTATCAGTAATTGTTTACAGGAAGTTAATTATTGTTTTTGTTTGTTTTAATTAATATTCGTTTTATGTTGCCTTATCTTTTGGCCAATACTCTTCTCATTTCTATTTTAGACGCAACCTTAATGGTTAAAGAATAACATTTTAAATCTATATCTTTCAAGCATTTTAATAATTAAAGTGTACATGTGAGCACAGTGTTTTGCTCTTTGGTGGAAAAAAACCTCAACTAAACAGCATGTTGTATCACACTCATCCTAAATTGTTATTTTTAAAAAGGAAAAAAAAAATAGTTTTGACTTTGTGTGAAAGCAATTTAGACCTATCTGATATAAGCTGTCTCATACTCAAAGGGATAAATGTTAGTCATCTGAGAATGGAAACTCTGTAGGCAGTGTCTAACTGTTTCCCTTGTCTTATGTTGACAGACCTAAGTGAAGACAACAGGCTGCCCTCCTGTCAGCTACCACCCATCAATAGACGCCTGCTAATGATGTTTGTGTGAGTCCACACTGTTGGAACCATGAATTCATTCAGTTATGTGTGTTTTTCTATTTTGCCGTGAAGTGGACAAAACCACTTCGGGAATTGGCAAATGTCAGTTTCCACCATGATATTCAAGCATTAAGTATAAGTATTGGTCAGTTCTAATTTTACGGTGGTATATATATATCAATGCATTTATACCTAGATGTTTATGTGTAATTGACTGGCGCTGATATTCATGAACAAAATGATCAGCAAATTCACTGTTAACTTTCTTTACCGATTTCTTCTCTTGTGTTAATAAAAGGGTCCCTGTCTATGAAAAGATGTTTGACACACACCCACACAAATAAGGACACAGAGACATGGTCAACTGTCAGAAGTGCAATTAGCTACTTATTAGAAAATATGTTCCTTGGAGAATCTGAGCCATAATTAATTTTGTGTCTGTCATTGCCTAACAGGAGAGGACTTTGATAACTTTGTCTCCGTGGAAGCATTATGCATAGAGGTGGATGTTATTTACCTCTTCAGTCTTCGCTTTTAATCAATTATTTTCATGTTCGTCATATCACTATTTAACCCAGTTGCTGCATCTTGCACAACAACAATAATACCAGTGTATGGGGAATGTCACCATAAAGTTTACTCTGACGTCTAATTAACATTTATTACAGGATTCTGTTTTTAATGTGGCTGTAACTGGCAGGTTTTGGTACATAACCCAGAAGGGCAACATCCTGATCTGAGCCACACAAGAGCCTCATCTTTGACTAACAAGTCTCTGTTGCCCCTATTAGGCCTGTGTGAGCCGGACACGTTGTGCCACTCAACGCCCTCGGCACTCAGTGACGGCTGTGTAGTGTGATGCGTCCTACACAGTGGAACTGTTTTTTTAATATCAAGACTTATCCTCTCTTATCTATAAACAGACACATGCAAACATAGACAATGAAACAAGTTCTATTCCCCTGGGAGCCTCCAAGCGGATTATTCCAGATGGTGTGTGCGTAAGATGAGCATTCTTCAACCACTCATAAAAACAGCAAAATCCAAAGCTATTATTTAACAGTTGCAGCTAAAATTTTGATAACTAGGCAATCCCGTTGCCTTTTAATATACCTACCAATGCCATTCATTTAACAGTTTAAACATATATTAAAATGTATTGAACACCCCCAAAAGACAATGATGTACCCAGATAGCCTAGTCACAGAGAACAAGTTGACATAGCACCATATATGTAGCAACACTTATTGTAAAGCCCTGTAGTTGCCACATCACAAATGATAAGACCTGAGTTCGATAGAATCCATATTCAGTAAACATTGACCTCCGGTTCGGAATATAAACAACACCTAAATGCTGACGCAAACATCGTTTAGGAATTTCACATGGTTGCAAGCTCCCTGAAACTGCTGCACAACAAAGCTTGGACATCTATCAAACTGTTTGGAGGGAGAGGAGAGTATATACCCTTTAGATGCTTCCCCAACTCCCTTTTCTTATGGCAAAGGCTGCTTCCATAGGTAACGTTTTTTTACCATGCTTAACGCCATTGCTGAGCTGCAATTTTCTTGAAACTTCGATCTGTGGCTGTCTTTAGCAAAGCAACTTTCTTAGTGTCCCAGTTTCACAACCAGAATAGCTTGGATTCTGTTCATATAAAAGTAAGAGTACAAGTGAACCTGGTAGAGTAAAAAAGAGATAACCTAAACCATAACTCTTAAAACCAAACAGCATAGGTTGCTGGCTTTCCTGAAAGAACCCAGAGAAAGCAACTGACTAAAAGCACATGGGGAAATGTCTAAATTCCTTTTATGACCAAAGCAAGAATAATAATTAATACATTGTAAATACATTGCAAGAGTGGTAACAACAAACCCTTAGATTACATAGACTTAGGGATAGACAAATGGTAAAACAAGACACTTTAAAACATTATAAAACGTGGCTTTTTTATTTGACAATTTTTATTCTCTGTGATTTATTTGTTTAACTTATTTCCAGGTACACTCTTCCAAATATCAACTGTTTTCTATACTACACGATGAACCTGGTAACAAGCATGTGATCTTAAATGCAATGCATTATTCACCAAATCCATTATGTGGTAACTGTTCCTTTGGTGTTGCTATTTTCTCAGAAGACATTTTTAGTTATTAACTCTACACGATGAGAGGTGAGGCATTGGCTTTTCTGACTGCATTGAACTGATGTTACATTCATGCAGCTATTCTCAATTATATTCCCGCTTTTAATTTAGTAAAAGTTCTTACTATATCCATTCTTCACATATTCTAAATACTGGGTTCTTGGGAACATAATCCCAACTCAACCCCCAACATAGCTTAAGCTGTAAAGAGCTGAAACATCGCATACTATATGTAATAATGAAAAGTCGCTCAAAGAACTCCAAAACTGTTCCTTTAATGATACTTCATATTCTCTACTATCTTCTCTACCTTTGTTTATATTGTCATTTGTTTATTTCCTTTTTTTGTCGGTTTAGAATGAGGCAGTTGCTTTTCTGTGAGCCTCAGGCCACAGGATCAGTCCAGAACCTCTGTAGAGAGTTTTAAGAACACATTTTTTTTTTTTTAATGCCATGCTCATTATTAGACGAGGTAAGAAACTTACATTTTTATATAAATGTATATATAGAATTGGATCCCTGTCAGAATCTGTATGTGTTTGTACATATTATGACAGGAACTTAATTTCATCTGTATTATTTGTTGTAATAATTTCCTTTGTTTTTAGATTGTGTTCCTCTGTTTGTTTTACTTTTTATTATTATTATTTGAATATCAGATCCTGGTTGTTTAGATTAGCTTTTTTTTCCTATTTTCTGTTTAGGTTAGTCTCAGACTTTTGCATTCATCCGCATCCGTTTCCATGCGTTTCAGCCTTGCTTATCTCTTTTCTTTCCTGAGCCTGCCAGTATACTTCCTTTCCTACTTGTTTTACATCTCCTAAGTTCCTATGCCTCTCTCTTCTCTCCCTCAGCTATTTAACACAGGCTATCCCACTTGTTCTGTCTGTCTTTAGTGGTTTTCCATTGTTCTGTTTATTTACCTCCATCACTCATCTTTGATTCCCAACAATTATTGTCAACCTTAAAAAAATAAGCCAAAATATGAACAGAAATGTCTTACGGCATTCCTGTCAAATAGCATCTTCTGCTAACGTATGGATGTTTTTTATTGTCATCTGCTGTAGTTTCTAGTACAGATCTGTACAGATGTGCGATCCCAGCTGAATGTTTGGCCACTTTAGCCACCATCTGGCTTCACAGCTTGAAGCTGTCAACCTGCAGAGGAGGATGGTAATTGAGCCCTGTATTGATATTAAAGGCGTATCAGCTTACAAAAGAGCCTTCAAATTGGTGTCCTCGTTGAGCAGTGACAGTAAAAACAACTCAGTAAATGGAAAAACAGAAAAGAAACAAGTTGAAAAAGCAGTGCTGATATGCAAAATATTTTTTTTTTGTGTCTATGATGCCTTGCTAAGCAATGGAAGCTCCCCTAGAGTGATGGCATATGTTAATAAAGCACTGCGGGAGGTCTCCCAAAATCTAATCTGGTGCCGTCAGAAGGATTTTTCAGACTGTTTGTGTCTCTGAAATTAAGCATTTCTGAGTTGCAGCATCTTCCCAACAATTGTGTCAGCTTGCAAGCAAACATATATTGTGCCTGTTGTTGTCTAAGTCTGCTGCACATGTGCACATCCACAGCACTGCCACATGCATAGCAGCTAATCTACATATCAAATTTTGTCATCTGAGCACACTACCCATTAGATGATGGGAGTGATAATTACCTGATGTTCTGCAAATAGGGCAGAGGCTCCCTCTGGGCCTCTTCTTTGCCAGCTAAGGTCATCAAATCTGCACACAATCCGACAGTGCATTGCAAATTGGGACCAGTGAAAAATGACATCACATCACTAGAGTTCTCTATCAGCTTCACAAAATCTCTCCTTTGCACAGAAGGACCACTGGCATGACATAAATGTGTCTAGGTATCAGGAATAGTTTCTGTAGTAATGTGACAGTTTGGTGTGACGGATTGAGTTGTCTCTCAGGGCAAAGTCTGCTGTGCGAAAAAAAAGACCACAAAACAAGATAAAGGTCAAGATGTGCTGTCTCACAAAAGTACATCTTTAAAGGTTGTTAATCAGTATTTAGAGAAGCATAAAAGTGGTATATGGTAATACCGACATTATAAAACACCAGTTACAATTCACAAAAACTACTTTTTAATTTACCTTTATCAGTGGTTGTCTGACAGCATTGTACATGTAAGTAAACTTTGACAACTGCCGTGTATCCTTAATAAAAAGAAGAAAAATAGGATCATCAGTACCTACCAACATATCAAAAAAGATGAGTCTTAAAAGAAATTTTGATATTACATAAACCAATCAAATTATTTAAAATAAACTCACCTGAAAATTATTCATTCTTTGCTCTTAATCGGAAATTCATGGGTAAGTGAGGAAACCAAAGGCCATAACAAAAACACATATTACATATTACATATTACATATAACATATTCAAATTTCTTTTGGAAACCCCCAAATTCTCTTTTATGGATTCTCAAAAACACATTTCTCAAACATTTTGATATATGATTGGCAAAATGTGCAGCTACGCATTTTAACTTACATGCACAATTAATACAATGGTTATTTTACATGCACACAGCAGAAATGTTCATGTATTTTATTTAAGAAGGTTAAAAATCTCTATTTATAACTATGCAGTGTGATTTATTTATTTTATATTTCTTGTGTGTATGTGTGTGTGTGTGTGTGATTTATAAGGACCACATTATGGAAAGGAACTTGTATCCATATGCAAAAGCTTTGATATGTTGTGATTGAATTATGAATACTTACTTTACCTTAGTCAAGTAAGACCTGTGTTGCTCTAAAATGTTTTAAATATGTTGCTCTTTTTTTTGTAAACATGTGGAATAGCTCATTAATGTTAATAGTTTTAGTAGTGCACTTGCGGTATGGTTTACCACTGTTCCATTAATGTTTCCTCCATTTTTGGATGATGGCTCTCACTGTAGTTCACTGGTGTCACAAAATGTTGACACGCTTTTTTTTTTCAGGAATGACTGATTTCTTTTAGAAACCTACCTAACTAACCAAACTATTTTATTTCTTTTATTTCTTTTAGTGTGTAATACTAAATTTAAGGAACACAGAAGTACCAATAAAATAGCATGAATTGCAATCTTAAGGACTCTGCACTGAAATTCATACAAAGTCTGCATGTGATAAAAATTAACGAAACCCATACATTTTCTATTTCTTGCTTTTTTTACAGTCTTCTTTTTAAAGGTTTTCTGTGAACAAAGAGGCAACTGTGATGTATTGCCATTTACTGCATATGTGCAATTGCCCGCAGCACCTCTGTCATCATTCTGCATGACTGCATCACAAAGATGTCGCTAAAAACTGTGCACTATATGTTCTCTGGCAACAGAGCACCACTGGATTGCAGTCCAGCACTAAGCTGTAAAGGGCCCACAAATGGGACTGAACAGGTGTCACTTTAATTATGTGCCCTCTTGTTGGAAGTTGGCAAAGCCTACAAGGAGAAAGCGTTTCTTTTAATTAGCCTTGGAACTCTCCTGTTGAAATAGAGAGACACTGACAAGCTGGGCACCTGGAAATACATGGACAGTGTCTGTCAGATGATGTGAACCCCTGGCTTTTAATTAGCACCACCAAGGGAGTATATTCATTTTCTATCACTGAAACATGCTTTTCATTTCCCTCTAGTTGTTCACTGCTGAAGATTACATGGGTGTGCTAAAACTGACAATTCATACCTGAAATAATGCAAGTCTCTATCATGGAAGAAAAACTCTCTTAGCTTACAATCTATTTTACAGATTTTGGGGACCGGTTTCAGGTTGGACGATTTGGACAGCACAATCTACAGTATACGCACTTGAGGTTTGTTAAAACAATTCAACAGTACATACACCGCATGGTTACTGTAGATGTCCCTAATTGCTTGCTTTCAACATTAATGGCCATAGTTCTTTGCTTTATGTTGAACGGATGTATCCTGCACATTCATGCAAACTTTCAAATGCATTTGAAGCATTTGCAAAGGTAAAGAAATACAGATCATGAAAAATGTGTTAATTTCCACATTTAACAAAAAAGAACACCAACGCTCATCACAATGAGTTTAGACTGACAAACTATGTTTTTAATTATTGTTTATCACAAATCAGGTTTTGCTTCTAATTATTGATGCATCAAAATGCATCAAATCAGTATGGATGAAAAACAGTATGCCTTATATTTGCTTGCAGTTCATTTTGCAGCACTCAATACCAGCAAGGAATGTATGCACTTCACAATGAAGCATGAGTATTCATTGCTGCTAGTCTACTTCCCTGTCACTCATCAAAATGCTCAAGCAATCTTATGTCAAAAGGCATGTCAAATGTATTTTTATGGCACATTAGCATATGTTTCAAATGAAAAAAAACCCCCCAACAAACCAGTAAAATGCATTGCATTCCAGAGGCGAAATAAGGGAAGGTGATGAAAAGTTGATTGACAGGATACCATTTTTTCGTACTTTATGTTATAGTTATTATTAATTGAAGACAAATGTAAACAAACACAATTTCCTTTAGGCCTTGACATGAAGTAATTTAGCGTTTCGGCATTTTTGTAGTTTGTAGATTGCTCTATATTAAGTGGGCCTAAAGATTTATTGAAAGTTACTCCAGGTTTGTTTCTAAATCTGGGGATGCAGGGTAGACTTTAACTAACGCACCTGAAAGATCTGGAAGGTTAATACAAGAGCAACAGATCTTCAATGTATTTTCTTGCTAAGCTATTCAGTGATTCATAAACAATTAAAAGCATATTAAGGTCTATTTTCTTAACTACAGCAAGCTTTTGTATGGATTTTAGACTAGGGTAGATGAGTTCTATTTTCCTAGATCCTTCTGAATTAGCTGCAGCTGTCTAACATTTTAGGCTGACCTAAAGTTGCTGTTGTAGTAATCAATTTACCTCTAGATATGTGAATAGATACTTTAGGACATCGGTCCTTTAATCCTAGAAATGTTTGACAAATTATAGAAGGCAGATTTTTGTAGGTGCTTTTGTATTTCTCTAAAGCTTCAGTCCATTAGTACACGCATAATATTTTGGCCCTGTAGGCATATTTAGGTGTAAAAGTAGAAGCTGTGTCTCTTGATACTTCCCGTTTCTTTCTGCTCTATGCTTAAATTGATTCATAGTCACCAAGTGACATTGTAGAACTACCTGGAAGATTGTTAAAAGGTGAGAAATAATACTTGAGGGAAGGTAAGGTGGGAGAAGCAGAATGTTTATTCAGATGCAACAAACACAGCCTAACAGCCTTAAGTCTCTCTCAAAAGACATAATTAGAGCTTTAAATATGCACACCTGATAATGCACTAAACCATTCTTCATAGCATTGACCTAATCAAGGCATACATGATATCAAATATATAGACAGATCTTCTCCTTATATTTTTAGACCACACAAACTATGTGAGGAAATTCCCCTACCCTTTCCATGGTCCCTCTTGGAACCTACAAATGGTGTGGAACATCCAGGGAAGCATTTGCCCAAATGCCCAAGGGATAATAAAGAAAAGACAGGTGAGTCACTTATTAGCGCCACGGCATTGTTCCTGCACTCCCACTTAACAGATTTTACACCATCATTTGCTTCCGTTTCCAAACAGTACAACGTATTTGCTCGGACAAAAACAAAACAATTATTTTGTTGTCACAGAAAGCCACCCCATTTTACAGTTAGGAGCAGCTGTTAAGAGCCTGAAATAAAGGCTACATGTCAAATATTATAAATACCAAACAACTTTTCAAAAATACTTAAACCTGCTCATGTGCAAAGAGCAGTGCTAAATAAAGTGCTTATTAAAGTGCCTTTATTGAAGTGTAAAGTTAGAGGTATACGGCATGTAAATTGCAACCATTATAAAAAAAATGAAGATCTCTTTATTACAAACCCTCAGCTGAACATAGAAACTTGTAAACATGCATTTTAAGAAATCCCCGTCTGTTTTATTATATTATTCTATAAATCAACTTAATATTGACTAAACTGTAAAGCTATTAACACATTTATAACTGTAAAGATAAGTTTTATTTTTTTACACATATTTAAGTCATACTTTTTTTTAAACATTCCAGCTTTCTAGGAATCATTTCATTGAGTTTGTTGGGCTGTCGGAATAATTGCCAACCTTGATGTTCTGACCAGATGCAGATGGACTTTCTGGTTGCTAATTAAAGGTGAACAAATAAGAGAAGCTGCAGTTTGAGACCTGTTGATTTACAGTGCAGAGAATCCACTATCTGTTGAATAAGCTTCTAAATCCGGTAAGTTTTTTTGTTATGCATAAGAGAAAAAGAAAAAGTACTTTGATGGAAACATAAAAAAAAAAAACTTTCTTCAGTTAGGCTTGGACATTTTCAATAATTTCCTTGTCCTAACTTAATTAATACCCTTAACCTCAAATTATAAAAAAAAATTAAATAGTTATATAAGAAATACACAAGGGGCTTGCAGTGGATGTCAGTATGCTATTTTGTATGAGAACAAAAGTAAACAGGAATGCATTTTTGGATAACTTTAACAGTGAAAAGCAGTAACAATATTTTTATTTTATTAATCTCTGTTTACTTTATTATTTTCCCACTGTTTATGCCTAGACATGAGAATTAATGAATATTTCTGCTCCTAATACATGACTACTCTGTTTAAAGGAAGATCCTAGTTGTGCTAAAATTCTCTAAAAGTCAGCATTTATCATGAGGCAACTATTATGGTATACATTAAATATTAACAAAGAATATTAAATCCGTGCCACTAAGAATTTGTGTCAGTAAGTACTTGCAACCTGTTACTAATGAAGTGACCAGTGGGTTTAAATTAGAAGTACAATTTGTTTCATTTGTTAATTTCATCATCTGAAAATTGTTCAAGTCCAGCTTTACTATATTAAATTAGATTTTGTATGCAGGGAGTATTTAAATGCCATCATTGTTTTGTCTTTGCATTTCAATGCTTTATACTATACCTGTTATTTATCTTTGCACTCTAAATCATTCATTTAACTAAAAGATGATGTCATTTATTTAAGGTGGTCGTATAAAATGTAACTTTTGCTTGTTACACACAAGCGTTCTGTATGGAGTTCTTTGTTGACTTTCAAGTCTGTGCAAGTTGCCATTCACCAAGTTCAGGCAAGCTTTAAGGAGGCGTGTACAAATCGGAAGTTGCATTATTTAGACACTTCGGTGCACCAGAGCTTTCTTTGAAAAATAAAATCTGCCATTCTTCCGGCTAAGTTACAATCCTATTGATCGTTGCTTGGTCTGCACCAGTCGATCCCTGCTCAGTTCTTTTTCTAATTCATTTCTGTTTGTGCTGAAGATTTTTTTTTCTTCAGATGCAGCCTACTTTCATTTTCTGCTTCCTTTTCTGCTGCTCCGAGCTCTTAATTCTGTTTTATGGGATCGCAAGAACTCCTCTGGCAGTATTGTGTTTCGGGCCTTTGGGCTCAACTGTTACTGCTCAGACATCTTGGTCTGCCTTTCACCCACTGCACTTCGGTTTAAATTGCTAGATGCTCTTCAGGCTTGATACTGTCCCCTTCAACTGTAGATATTGGATTTTCTCCCTCAAATTTCACATCTTACATCAGAAATATAACACAGCATCGCCTCGGGGCAGCATGTGTGTGCGAGTGTGTGAAAACATCTGTTTTGTTTTCAATATAGATGTCAGTGTGCAAATAAAGTCAGGATCTTGGCCTACGCAGAGATCCAATCAATATTTCCCGTTTTTGATCATGGTCCAATATGCTCGCTGGACTTACCTAACAGTAAATTCAACAGCCTTTGAGTTTACAGGCTCTTGCTTCACTCGTTTTTTGTGTGTGGGTTAAATAAAGGATGCAGCCTTGCTTCTTGTGACATAGTTCCTCGGCTCGGTTTTGTAAACACATAGGAAGTGCTGGACAACATAGCAAGCATAAAAATTCATTTCTGAAAGTTCAAAGGGTGAAGACGTTTTTTAAAAGGTAGTGTAGGACTGGCTATTGAGATTCCACAACAAACTTTAGTTAAAAAAACCTTCTCATTTTCAAAATATGAAGTTGAACTGTAATGCTAGTTAAGTTGAAAAATACACCTAACACTCCTAATCTTTGAGCATAAGGAGAATATTTTATTTAAATCAGCGTCTCTCTGTTGTCTACTAGTTCTGGTATGAATGTTGTGTTAATTGCGTCTGTTTCACTTACGCTGATTTGCAGGTTTCTCAGCTCCCCTGTAAAGTCTTGCGTAGTTCACACGTTTTACATGTTCACAACTCTACACCAGTTTTTTCACACGCTGAAAAAAAATCTATGCAAAAGTGATGATGCTGTGGCCTTTGAAAAGGTGACTCACACAGCATGTACCGACCAGCAGTGAGTCCTTGGAAGGTATTTAGATGAAGGTGAGGATTATGAACCGCAAATCACCATCGGCTGTTTTACCAGCCAGCAACAGAGTTTTGAAGCGTTAGGTCTGAGCTGGGCTCAAAAGTGGAACATAATGATATTTCCACTTTTTCCAAACTTATTGATTGTTTAGCATGTTCTATATAATAGTTAAATGGTATTAAAATCACTCCAAACATATAAAAAAAAGATACCGAGGTCAGAGAACCCAAAATAAACACAAAACAAATATATAATGAATCAGAAAAAAGTGCAAAATCTATTTTCAATATTTGCTGTATTATTTGTAGCAAACATTATAAAAACACTACTTTAGGTATAAAAATTGAGTAAAATAAAGTATTAATATAGAAGTACCTGGGGTCTTCTTATACGTCCAAATACAAAATGGACAAAAAAGAGGTTGCCATCTAAGCTTGGCTCCAAATATCTGAGAAGCCTCAGTTTGACTACTGGTCGTCTATGTTATTTAATAGACTATATCTTTTAAGTTTTACTCAGTCTGATCTACCTAATTTATACAAGTATTACTTTTCCACTTTCATTGTTATATATTTATTACATTTGTTTATGTTACAACCCCAAATTTAGATGTAATTTTTTGGCAGGGGGATGGGTGGAGGAAAAGTAGTACATGGTTTTACAGTGAAAAGAGATCAATCCATAGCCTATACCTGCTTAACCTTTCAGGGTCGTTGCGGGGCTGGATTCCCTATCTCCAACAGGGAATGGGCGAGAGGTCGAGTACACTAACATACGTTGTCAGACAATCCCGGAACAAAAAAAGAAAAAAGAAAAGAGGCAAAACTTTACTTAATTGAATTTGTATAGTGCTTTATCTCCAAAGTGCGTTACACTACATTCATGTAATTCTTGGTTAGCTACAGGTGCCCTGTGGCTTCAAATATAGAAGCTTACTTAAATAATTTTTATTACAATAAGAACAAAAGTACTTTATTAACATAAAGAGTGAATTTATTTACACATTTTATTTATTCATTTATTTCTTTATTTATTTTGATGTTGAAATAATCTTGTCAGGGTTTAAGTGTGTCGATGAAATAATTATTTACAACGTGACCTTCTATTCGCTCAATGGTATTTTGCATGACAATTTCCACTAAAGCACTGTTCAGTCCCCTGTGCTTTTCACATATTTTGGTAAAAATAAAAATTTCAAAATGGTTCAGTCAAAGAGAATTTCCTTCAATTCTCTTTACCAATATGTATCACATTCCTGTTGTTTTATGATCCTGGGGCAAAACATGTATTTTTTGTTCTTTTTAGGGGAGTGTGGAGAAATCCTTTCCCAGTCATTCATAAAACACTTTTTCTGGGTGGCAGAATTTATACAAAATACATAAATACATTATTTTCTTTCCACAACCATTTGAAATTACAAATGTATTTTGATATGTCAAAAGTCAAAGTCAAAAGTAGTTTGTTTACATACACAAAATTAATTGATCTAACTGAAATGTATTAATGTTAATTATTCAAAATGTATCATTTACTTAGAAACACATTCAATCTGTGGGTTCTCATGCACTGGGCTTTATTCAAATTAAAAACACTGACATGCAGAGTTAAAACAAAAATCCCTGATAAAACAATAACGAAGTTGTCCTACAGTCTAAGCTGTACATAAAAACATAGGTTTGGTGTCTTCTTAGCAAACAGAATGGACCAGCCTCTTGTTCTAATAGCGGTGCAGATGTTATATTTTTCAGATCATTTTGAACTCTTTTAATGTTTCTAATACAATGTTTTTATCACCAACAGATCAAGTTTGATTGCCCAACATTGTTAAAAGCCACTAAAGGTGGAAATTCATCCTGTTCACATAGGGCACATGTGTTTTCAGGTTAGTTTGACACAATCAGAATGACATATTATGAACAACTGTTAATATGAATGTCTCAGTTGGATCCTATTTTGGTTCTGACTTGGGTGAATCCTATCAGAATATTTTGATTGTGGTGTTTATGTGCCCTATTTGTACTACTATCGGCTGGTTTATTCCTGTTACTTATATAAATGTTTGCTATATGGTTCTGTATGATGCATAATCCTCCATATTGGATTATTCACATTCTGTGTCATAGAAGCATGTTTAAAATTATTAATCTGCTTTAAAAAAACAGCAGCAAAGGCAAAATTTTGTTTATTTATAGCTATATGTTAATATTCTTTCCATTTTAGTGCCTACAAGTTTGACTATTTTACCTTTATTATATTTTTAACCCAATATTCAGCTTTTGTTTTTTTGTTATTTTGTTATATTTTTTTTATTGTTTAACAACGAAATGTTAACAATGATGATGATTTGTCATCAACATGCCATCAATGTGTAAAAAGCAGCTACTTCATCTAATAAGGTTCTTAGACCGCTGACTTCTCTGATTTTACATATTCTGCATAATTTATTTTTGAAAAATGTCCTGAATTGCAAACTTCTACATTTCAATGACGATCTGAGATGGGTACAGCAATCGAAAGCTGTCATCAGTTAAAGTAAGCACTACTCCAACATATTATTACTAAACCAAAAGTAAAAAAAAAAAAG
This sequence comes from Orestias chungarensis, assembly GCA_032876305.1. Classification (NCBI taxonomy): domain Eukaryota; kingdom Metazoa; phylum Chordata; class Actinopteri; order Cyprinodontiformes; family Cyprinodontidae; genus Orestias; species Orestias chungarensis. Next base: position 3,975,587 of record JAVLVB010000475.1, read on the forward strand.
AAATTACAAAAGTAAATGAAGCATTTTAGTCAGAACAGGTTAGGGTACCCAAAATAGCAATATCTATTGTTTACCGTATATTCACCTAATCTCCAAAGGCGCAACAAAGCTTGCATACACAGGAAGTCTCACTCAGGTGAAATGCCTGAATGGGAATCGTATCTTCTTGTAATTGGATTAATCAAGACATTTTATTTAAAAGCCTTTTATTTTATTTGTCAAGTCAAACTCATTCATATTACCCCTTGTAAATGAAGATATAGACTAAATGTATTCTTTATTTTCTTGGGGAAAAAAGCTTTTTTTACTTATAAGTAAGAAAAATGACAGCACAAAATTAATGAAATAAGACTTAATTGAGTGGATTCTTGGGAGAAAATTGCTCCCCATCAAGTTTATTAATTGAGCGGTGTTTTTCTTTTTTTAGGATATTTTCTCCCCGCAGACTTCTAATTGTTGTCACAGAGGGAGGTGTTCTTCAATCACTTAATTCAGCACCTTGATTGCGTTTGACATTTTAATCCAGAGTGTCTAAAATTTTCTCAATATATATAAATAAGTCAAGCGTTTCTTCATTATGCAAATAAGGCAGAGAACAGTTCAAAAGCTATTGGAACACATTCACAAGTATGAGCCCTCGAAAGCGCCAGCATCCACAGAAACAATGGGATGTATTTGTTCTATATTAAATGTTGCCTTATCCTGCGAACACAGGGTGGCAGTGTGGAATCATAATCTCTGAGTTGTGTCCACGCATGCATGAACACAGTTGAGTATTTCCTTGTATTACTTTGTTAAGTCTTTAATGTTTGATACTTAACTTGGAAAAATAACAATAACAACTATGTTAAAGTGTAGTTTTGCATTCACAGTTTAAAACTAACTATACCGCTGAGCTTCACTGACAGAGTTATTAGAGTTGAAAAAAACAAAGGGATACAAATTAAGAGAAGCCATTGGGATTTTTATGTATTTTTTTTCCAATTACCTTGAAAACACAGCAGCCTTACACACCTTTACTTTTTTTTCCTTGACAAGCTTGTTAGTGTCTCTGATAATGTCAAAGCAGTTGTTTGGCAGCATTTATGGTTGAAATCTGACATACCAAGAGACACTCCAAGGGGGACGTACAGCTCATTAGAAAAGTGACTCACTGTTTTCTGCCCTTTCTCCTTTCCTTTCTCCACTAGGGGCTTACTCACGACCCCTGGGCCTTACCCCCTCCTCCACGCTTGTGTGAACAACCCAATAACTCCTTTCCACGGGACAATTAAGGCATTATTACACCCTTGACTGGACCCCGGGCTCCAGGGTGAAATATATGTGACTCCGTGTGAGTGTGTGTGCGTGTGGGGGGGGGGGTCATATCTGACCCCTATTCTGCAAGTTCTGCCCTACAGTGAGGCATTGGCTGTTCTCATCTCTGACCTATTTTACTCTCCACATGTGCCCCGTTTTTACACCAGTACCCAAGCGTTATCTCTAAAATGTTAGCAGTTTGCACACACAACACACAAACACACGTGCGCCAAGCACACTCGGATAGTCAAGCCCCCTTCTGCTGTATTTGTCCAGCAGGCACAAAACATGGCATCGTGAGTCCAGTCAGTGCCAGCAGTTGTGCAGCAGGCGCCATGTGGGGCACTCATCCGGCCAAGCAGTCGGAGGGGGCGGTGCGAATGTCGTTAGAGGTTGAAGGGTGTTATGTGGGCACCTTTCTTCTGTCTCCTTCTTTTACCCTTTTCGTCTCGTGGAAGTGCATGAAGGAAGCCATCTGCCTTCTGACAGTCATCTATGGATGCGAGAGAATCAGTGGCATTCTGCACTTTGCACTTGTCTGTCAACCGCCCACTTACTATATACACAACGTCAGACCATGATGACCATTTTTTCAACTATTCTGCCAGAAAGCTAACCACCTACAGTGTCTTTATTGTTTACTCGCTGTCAGATATACACTATATATATATATATATATAAAATGTGCTCATCAGACTAGCAATAATACTTTAGTTTATTCCTAAATACATTACACATTTTTTATCCACAGTAAAACAGTTTCATAGAGTTTAACAATAAATATAAAAGTTTACTTTAAATGTAACCCAATCTAAAAATGGAAGGAGCAAAAACTGACCAAGATTGAGATGGATAGATGGATGGATGGTTTTGGAAAACAGGATTAGTAGTAACATTGTTCCAATATCTGTTTGTAACCAGTTCTTTTGTTGATTACTTATAATAGGAGCGTTAAATACTTAAATAAACTTCCACATGTCCCATATGTGTCCAAACTGCAAATATAGTTTATCCGCAGCTGATCAACATATCTGGCTATTCTTTATCAGAGGGCCACCTCCAGCCTTTTCTTTTGTAAGCATCAGATAACTGAAGTTGCTTTTTTTCTCCCTCTCTTGTATTTAGCCTTAGGAAAGCTATCTTCCATTTCACTGGATTATCTCTAATAAAGGTCATTGCTGCCTTTTCAATCACTCTGCAACAGATGATGTTTCATCAAACCCTAAAAGGAATTAAACTAGATAAGCTTCCATACTTCCGGAGTGTAAAGCTGCCTAACCAACTGCTCTCGTTGTTTGCTGAGGAACTGTATCCACTCACCATGCATTATTAATATCAATTCATATTAACTGTTTCTTGAATGCATCTGACTCAAAGGGATGAGTCGAACAAATGGACTCGCCATGGACGCTTTTCACTCCAAATGTCACATCTGCAGGCTGTTCCATTTGTTTTGTATGCAAATCCAATGAAAAGCAATTTAAGAGCTCCAGCCATTAGAAAGAGCCCTTACCACTGAAGTGCAAACTGAACCTTAATTAGGAAAATGAGAATTGCTAAGTGTGTGTATGTGTGTTCATGTTCATATTCCTTCAAAATTGCACTAACCCGCTTTTTTCTTACCATATTCCCATAGCATTGTGTAGTATTTACTCTGTATATACCCAAAATGTCAGAACGCCAAAGATGAGCTTAAAGCTGGTCTGTGAAAGGCAGACACATCTGTCACATAAAATTAACTGTTTGACATTTCTACTTCAATAAATTGTCACAATGGATCTGCTCCAGACAATTCCTTCTCCGTTTCCCTCCCTTAATAGGCAGTCTATGAAGGTGGATGTAATTCTGTCAGGCTTGTAATTTTGGCAAAATAATTTGTAAGGAAATGTTTGACAGTAATTGATACTCAAGCCTTAAAGCAGCTGATAAAGGAAGAGACCAAAATGATCAACTGATCCCTTCGACCACTGATTAAAACAAAGGAAGACATTTCCCCCCATAAAACTATCCATCCACCAATTTTCTGTACACCTTTGTCCCTATTGGGGTCGGGTGGGTCTGCTAGTCCCTTACTCCAGCTTACAATGGGCAAGAGGCAGGAGTACACTCTGGACAGGTCGCCGGTCCGTCGCAGGGCAACACAGAGACATACAGGACAAACAACCTCTCATACACGCACTCACACCTAAGAACAATTTATAGTTCCCAATCAGCCTAGTAGTCAGGTTTTTGGATTGTGGGAGAAAGCGAGAGTACCTGGAGAGAACCCACGCATGCACAGGGAGAACATGCAAACTCCTTGCAGAAAGACCCAAGACCCAAGGTGGAATTGAACCCAGAGCCTTCTTGCTGCTGGGCAACAGTGCTACCAACTCCGCCTACTGTGCAGCCCCTATAAAACTATTAATCGCATTTATAGTTTTAGAGATGAATTCAAAAATACAAAAAGCCGCTTGGTTGAAAGTTACATATTAATTTCATTAATGAAAAAAAGTTTCCCAAAATAACTTGCCCCTGTGTGAATTAAGTAACTGCCTTCTACCTCATTTTCAGTTAGCTTCAAAAGTATCAATTGACATTGAGCGAAGAATAAAATACTCTACTTTAAATTGTTTTGGAGGAATTTCGGTCCACACAGCAGGGGGGGTTTTAAGCATGTTACCGCTGTTTACGTTCCGGCCGCAGCTCATCCATCTTTGAAGTATAGCATTTTTGTTTAGTGTCTCTTCTTAATCTGGGATCATTAACACTATTGTTAGCTGAAGCAACTGAAGCTAGCAGTGCTTTAGTGTAGTCCTTGGTTCCCTTGTGACCCCCTTGCTGGATCTTTGGGGCACTTTTGGTAGGGCCATTAAAGCTGTGAATATTCAGGACAGTTTCCTTTTCTCATCAATGGAATATGGTTTTCCCTGTGGTTTATTGGTGTATAAAAGTCTTTGAAGTTGTGGAATGGTAGACATTTATATCTATTTATATGTTTCTTTAATATATTCATGTTTCTTTTCATACTAGAAGTGTGTGCATATAACAAGAGCTATAACTTTTCTGATAAGGCCTGCTGGATCCAAGTGGCCATGGGAAGCCGGCTATCAATCAGTTCCCAGCAGATAGAACCAAGTTAAAAAGATGTGAAGCCAGCTAGCAAAAAATACTCCTTTCCGTTGAAGGATGCTTCCAGGGAGCGAATTTACTCTTTTTTCTCTTTGTGCAGATTAATCAAGGTCAGCGAGGCGGGGGAATAACGGTTTCTGAAACAGTTTGTGTAAATCACATGTGATTGTTTTTCTGACTTTGTACACTCCCTAATTTTTAATAAAACGGCCCGATGCTGGGCTGAGACCTCAGACTTGTTGGAGCTATTGCACAGAGAGGTCCCAGGTCTCCCTTCTGCAGAAGGTATCAGTTTAAAATTCGCAAGATTGTCTTTTGCTGAGCGGATCTGATCTTATCTTTTATTTGAACATTGTGAAAACTTGAATATGCTGCCCTGAGATCAACCAACCTGGGGAAGTGAAGGAGGACTTCAACAAAATGTTTTTTGTATTTTGTTTTTTTTTACCTGTCCAGATTACTTTTTTTGGTCAACGACTGCTTCTAACATTTCTTTGAATTAATTGGACTACGACCATAGGTTTTGTTTTTGAGATCTTTTAACGTTCTTCATTTTTTGAAACTAATTGCTTTCGATATTGCCATGTTTTTACTATTTTGAATGATTTAATAAAAAATAAAAAATTTAAGCCTAGTCTGAATTGGATGATTGACACCTTCAAACAGCAGTGTATGGCAGCTATTAAAATACAACAGAGAAATATAGCCATAATAATAAACATTCTGACTTAGAATGGTAATATTTGTTCTAACTGCCTACGGTGTGAATGTAGTAAAGCACAGCTGAAACAAACAACAGCAAGCCTTAAAAAAGAGAAAGGTCATAGGATCAATAATTCATTTAGGATGCTCCCTGGAATTGATTCTGCACTCAGCTTGTAATCAGGAGAGGGGATTTATTTTTCTTAACCAACTTTAAATGCACATTCCTTCAGTAGAAAAAAAATTAAATAAAACACACAGTGCCACCGCAGTCGATTTTCAGCCGTCTAACGAGGCCAGGTGTATTTCTGTTTTATTTACCCCTGACGCAATAGGGCACTGCTCTTTAATAACGTTGGAGCTCCACACTAAGCCTCGACTAAATACACTTTCAGGAGAGGAGGAGAAAAGAAGAAATGCTACAAACAAGGACAAAATCTGTTGAAAGGAAAAAAAAAAACTTTTTTAAAATGTATGTTTGTATTGCAAACATAAACTCTGTGAACCCAGAACGTTGTTGGTAAGTCTAAAAAAAAATGAAGGAAAAGCGTTAAATTAGGATTTTAGGATTAGGGTTTTTCTTTGTGAATTACGCAGAAGGAGCTGTTTAATCCAGCAACAGACAGGTTTTTAATGTATGCATTTATCAGAATTAAATGTGTCTGGGAAAAGAGCATAGTTTGCAGTATTTTCAAACATGTATTAATTAGTTAGGTTGTTTCACACGTGCATTGGGAAAAAGACATGATATCTGATTCGCAGAAAAAAGATGTGTTAGTGTTTTTTTTATTATACAGTACGGGAATTCAGGGAACGCACATATGCTTAACTGCATGCACGCTAAAAAAACGTTTTGTTGACCCTTTGTTTGGATTCTACAGGTTTTCAAAGATGAAACTATTTAATATTAAATGAAATTCCAATTCAGGGTTTTGGACAAAGATTATTTTAAATACAATAAATGCTACATTTGGTAACAATGCAAATCATGATTCCTTCAGCAAAGCCGACTGACTGCTGAAGGTGGGTAATACATTCAAACACAGTACAAACCTAAAACTGGCAGATGCTGTTCGTAAAGTTGTCGTACATGCTGCGACCCAACGCTAGATTGTTGTAAGTAAAATATCTCTATCACATTGGTATCCATTCCGTTTTATCACTGAGACTGAGACATTTGTGTGGCTAATTTGATTTTTCGAATCTTATTTTTAAGACAATCTAGTTAGTTAGTACTGGTTGTTTACACTATAACTGGCAATAAGTCCCACTTTGATTATTGGTCTCGTCTGGGACCTTGAACAATGGAACATGGACTTCTTTCACACAAAACCCAAAACAGTCCCCTAAATTAGTTTTTTGTCTCCCTCCTTTGCAATATAGCATCAGTTATCCATTGCCAATTTGATCAGCAGTTAAAAGCCTCTTTTGTGGTTTTTATCTTATCTTGTTGTAGCTTACCTTTATTTATTGATGGATGCTCTGCTTCATTTTGTGGGTATGTTTTATCATAAAACATAAATTTGATTTAATGGCAGCTGACGATATTCAATGCTGCCCCCTTTATGCCTCCCGCGAGCCCGCATTTAAATTCGCCGGTGAACTCTAAATGTTTACATTTTGGGCAAGAAGATGGCATTCATTATTTTTAAAATGGTATTTTAAATGACTTTCTGTTATGAAACTTAGATTTCTTTATTTCTTTTATTACTGTTAAGCCTGTTAAGGGTCATTAAACACAGAAAGCTGTGACTTTGTTCTTTCTCAATGGGTCTAAAGTGATGCAGCAAAAACCTTTGATAACAATAAAGTCAATCCAACATAGCCAAATATCAATTTTGAGTACCATAGGGAGCACATTTTAACAATTTCTTTCAGTACGATTAAATTATTTTTGCAAATTAAATCAGATGAAGCAATACTACCCAATTCCTTGAAAAGGTTTTCTTTCTTCTCAAGCACTTTTTAACTTATACTTGAGTAAGTGTTTGGATTACTACTTCTTACAGTGAACAGTGAACTGTGAACCCTACCAGTTTATTGCAACTCATTCCCTTCTGCTCTACACCCAAATCTAAACAAAGCCACTATGGTATTTGTATACTGATGACAAGATAAATGCAATGCATTTTATTAATTTCACCAAATGCTTATAATTGCTTTATATAGCCTTTAGTAGCTATGTAATATATCCACAAGCCATAGTCATAGTTCTCACAGATTTTTTGGGGTAAAGTGTAACATGATAAATATACAAAAAAATAAATAAATAAAAGAACATCTGCCTTATTCAAGTTGAATATCCTATTATATATTCAAAATACTGTTCAGAAAGGGCCTCATATATTTAACTTATCTCTAATGCATTTATGACAGCGTTTTCACATGAATCTCGCAGGGAGGGACAAAACACAGACAAAGAAGAAACATTTTCACAGCACATGGTTTTGCAAAAAATGTTAGCCGGATCCATTCTTTATAGTAACAATCAATATTGTAGATGCTAGAGGAAACAAAAGTACTTGCTTACATGTGCAATTATTGGTGCACACAATAAACTTACTTTATCAGGCTTCTTTGAAATCCTATGTTAAGACAATTGTTGGTTGAGTGAGTTTTCTGACAGAACACCTGTCCTTAGAAAAAAAACAACCAAAAAACAAATTACTATAAAGAAGGAATTTAATTGGCAATTACATCAACAGAACAGCAGCATGGAAATTTGCATCAGTGTGTCAGTCAACTCTGGTTTTCTTCCTGCTATTAAGCCATATGGTTTACATTGTGAGTACTATAAACACGTCTGACTGACAATCTAATCAGGCTCTGTGAGCAGAGAGAAAACACAACAATTTACTGAATGTGAATGCCGGCTGACACGGAACAAAATGATGACAAGAACATGTTTTCTTCAGTTGACGAGATTTTTAGCAAGTGCTTTTGAAATTCCGCTCATGCAACCGCTGCTTCATTTCCTTCACACCCAGAAAATCCCCAACATTGGAAAATTTGGGAAAATGTCTTGACACACCTAAATGGTTATCCTGACGTTGGCACTATATTGTCAGTTTTGTTTTAGTAGTTTTTAAACTATTATCTACCCGCATGGCTTATGGCAAAGTTAATTGTTAACACCGAAAGACAGTAAATAATGTGATTGTTTCACTCCCAACTTGGAGGTGAAAGCAACAGGGAGAAGCACAGGCTTGTCAAATTGTCAGTAAAAGAAACATTACATAATTAGTTCCTTCCAGTAAGTAGTTCCAAGGAGGGTGTTTAAAGTGATAATGTGGGTAAATGTCTCGGCTGAAATGAGTTGGAACTCCGTGATTAGTCAAACCCACTGCAAATGGTACCGTTTTCACAATGCTTGGAGAATGTAGTAATTTTTTTTTTTTAGAGTTCTTTGGGGGTTTTTCCAGGGAAATAATTTTGTTGGCAGATGGATTGCTAATATCAAGGCTAAACTGGCAGTAGCAATTGCTTTGAGGCTACCTTATGCTGGAACAGACCGTTCTTTGTCTGCTTAATTGTTGGCTTAGGTTTTCCACGCTGTGTTTACGAATCAGAGAAATGTTTGTGATGCTGACTGGACTGCCACATCTCTCTGCTGCTGACTGCAAGTAGATTAATCCACCTAAGACTAATTGCCCTACCATTGTATTGACTGTATGCATGAGGGAATTCAAATCACTTTTAAGTTTCAGTTCTGTAGGACTGGAGCCAGCACTTCAGAAGAGCTACAGTATTTATGTGAGTTCATTTAGTTAGAAGTGAGACTGGGATGGTGCTATCAATGGATTAGAGGTCTGCATGTAAATGTAATAACATAAATCTGCTGACTGCCCTAAGCAGTGGCAGGAGGAAGAAGTGAATAAACAACTGATAAAAGTGTTTTTTCTGTTCCTGCAGAATGACGCAGTTGAAACACGGGGGGGGGGCATACATTTCATTTATCTTGACTTTTTAATGCTGCCAGAAGAACATATAGTGCTGTGAATAGGTTATGATTTATCCATGCTTTGCGATTGCTTTTTCTTACAAAGGCAGCCTGACTTTGTTGTAATCTTTTTCCATGCTGTTAATCAATAGTTCTCCTGGGTTTGTATTTGGATTTTTGCTACTTTAGGACTTACTTCTAGACAGGTGCCTCATCATAGTGAGAGAAATGTAATTTGTTTGCTAAAAGTATAATTCAGACTTGTTAAAGTGAGTGAACGTGAATGCATATTTTGTAATAATTATCAACAGTAACTGACTGATAAGTTGCAGCTGGAAAGATGGATCAATACAGCCGACATCGATTCTAGTTTAGCACATTATTGTTCAGCTGAGAAACTTGTTAAAGAGTAGATGCTTAACAATCCGTAATATATATCTGTCTCCCACAAGAAATTAACATTTATATGCTTAAATTGTTAAATTCATAAGATTAGGCTTCTAATAGAACAGTTCTTCCCAAACTGGCGATTCAGATGCATTTATCAACAAGCTCACAGCAATAACATCTATCGTCTACAAAAAAGGATTAATTAAAAATATATGTTTAACATTGATCACAAGTATCCAACCAATCCCATTGAGCTACCTAAACTCCAACAGCATAACTTCGAATTTTTCTACTGAAAAAAACAAAACAAGCAAACAAACAAACAAAAAACAGGCAAACAAAAGAAATCGCTATGGTTAATGGCAGATGTTCTATTGCTTTATGTCCAAGGTTCCAAATTTGATTTCCAAAGCAACAAGCAATCTACAGATACCTTTAGTTGAATGTGTTTACAACTTACATGCAAAAGAAAATACAACGTATGCCTTCGTTTCGTTTGTTAATGAATCTAATTTTTGACACTATGGGCACTTAAGCTTGATTGAACTCAATCACTTTTCCTATCTCAAAAGAAACAAGTGCCATTGTTTGCACACAATTAACACAGAATCAAATGAATTTGTGCATTATTTCAATGTAAAAGAAAGAATAGAAAGTTAAAAAACAAACAGGAATCTACTATATCTACTATTTAATAAACACTGAAGAGCCTTGTAGAAATATTTTTTCTTTTTCTTTATTAGAAATCCATGCTTTATTACGTTTATTAAACTAAAGCGGTTAAAGGTGGTTCATGTCATAGATAAACATAACTCAAATGTAATTTAATAACCTCTTCTTCATCCTCTTTTGTTTTATTTCTAATGGCCGCCAAGCACATTATGCTGTAATAACAGAGACTAAAAAGAAAACTAAAAGAAAACGAGAGCAAATGTCATATGGAAGAAAAAAAATAGAATACTGTGGATAGTTTGAATGTTAGACGGAATGTATTACTTGAGTTTGCATCGGCTTCTGTAAGTTAGAGTAGTTGTGAAAAAATACCAGTCTCTGGATTTATCTGTATAAATTATAGTTTTTTTTTTTTTTTACTGTTTTGTGTCGAATAAAGCTGCAATGGACTATTCTGTCTTCGCTGTGTGTGTGTTGGCTATTAATGATTTATCTGTTCTCCTAAACAATGTATAATTTAACAGTTTCTCACCACATTGATTTAATTTTGAAACAAACAAAAAAAAAATGTAATCATTCCCACAATATTTTTTATTTTTTCAGGAAAGTTTGAAGGATACAATCGTCATTTCCTATAAACACTGCGTCTCAGTTCTGGGAAACTGATTTTTTTGTGTTGTAAAATCCACCAGAGACAACCTGGCTGACAGAGATCAGAGAGAAATAAACAAATTCAAACATCAGTTTTATTTTCCAAATGTACAGAGCAAAAGCATCATATATTCACAGATCAGTACAGTTAAAATACAACTGTTTTCTTGTTTATTTATTTTTTTCTTTGTACAGATAGGTGACAGCCACTGCCTAAAAATAATGGTTGACCAAAATGCATTTGCTAATGTGTATGTGTATTGATACTATTAATACAGATCCCTCTAAAGCAGTGATGAGTTTTGGTTAAATAGACTAGTCCCTCCTTGATTGCCGCTCTCTATGGCCCCCAATCTTTTTTTGTTGTTGTTGTTGCTGTTGTTTTTAAATTTAGATAGACAAATTGGGAAATGTAATACTATACACTGGGTAGAGCTACCGAGTGTTGAACTGTTAAGTCTTTATGTATTTCAGTTTTCCACTCATCCACTCCTTATCTTACCCCCTTATCCTTGTGGGGTTGCGGGGTATTTCAGTGTTAAACAAGACAAAATCAAATATATACCAGACTACTTACAAAACCCAAGAGTAGCATTTTTAATCTTTTGCCTGCAGAAAATCAGGTCCCTACTGATCCAGGTGAGTGTTTTTTGCAATTTTCACATCAATTACAGAGGTTCTCTATCACTTTGATAACATATGTTGTCCTGAAAACAATACCACCCCAGGAGGTAAGCCATGACACCCACCTCAAGAACCACCACTGCTCTAAGGTGTATTCATGGTAAAAAGAAGGTAGGCCCCTCTAAAATTGTAGGGTTTGCCGTATTGTGTACATAACTTGGGTACATATCTTTTCACCTTCAGTTTTGACTTCATTTTTGTTCGATAAATAGCATATAATAATTTTAAAAAAACAATTTTTGGTGCACTTTAGCTTAGACTAAAACAATTTTAGAACTTGGCTCATACAGGATCACAAGCCACTACCTTAGAACTGGCTTCTCATTACCATCTGAACTTATGTCATGTAACTGGGACACGTCTTGCCAGTATCAAAACACAACAGCTCAACCGGTCACTTTTAGAGGCTTTTTCTGTGATGTTTTTACTTTCAAACCAGAAGATACGTTCCATGTCTCAAGGCAGCTACCCTAATGGACACTGAAACCTATCATATACAGATAGAAAGCTATTAATGGGGAGATATTTACTATCGAACAGAATGTTCTGTAGGTTTTTGTACAGCGTCCAGTTTATTCAGGCTGACAAAATTAGAGCTCAGACTTCTACCTTAAAAAGAGTTATAAGAGGCATGTCCTTACCATACCTGAATAATGAATTAACCTGAACCCTAAACTTTGGGAGGTTTGTCTTCGCAAAGGGCAGAAACCTCTTGTAATTTTACTGGGTCTCTGTGTTTAATCATCTGTTATCCCCTGGCATCTGTGCCACTTGCATGCGGGCTCCAGCGCCAGCCTGCAAGCTCTCCACAGGTGAATGGGGCACAACTAGTTTCCCAACATGGGCTTTGGTTCCCAGCAACCAACATGGCACACAAATCCTGTAGTATGCCGGACATAGCAACTGCCATTTGGGGATGAACGAAACAGAAGGCAGGCCAATCAAATATTTATCTGTTTGTGGAGCAGCGGCAGATTCATTGGACTAGGAAAATGTGTTAGGTTTGGATCAGTGTGGCAACTACAGTTCACAGCAAAGTTTTCCCATTCTTAATTAAGAAGTTGATAAAAAATACGGGCTCCGAAATATTTTGTAAATGTGCGTTGTAAAATAATTCATATGTACAGATAATATAGATGAAATCCACGTGTGTAAAAGACTGCAGTATATAGTACACTGTAGTTACTGTAATTCAAGATTCCTATACTGTACATTGTTGTGGTCAATATACTCTACCTATCCAGATTCAATTTTTCATATGTTTTTATTTTATTTATTATTAAGTGTTCACTAAGAAACAACTGAATACATTTTTTATTTGGAACCTGCAAAACCACAGTGTAAGATGGAAGGATGCAAAATGGGGGCATGGAGAAAAGTCTGTTCAATACGTACAATTACCCAGACAAAAAAAAAATGAAATGTATACTTTTTGTTTACAAACCCTGTTAAATGCAATCACTAATATTTAAGCAGAAAAAAATGTTTTGCACTCATAAGTAATAATAAAAATGAATACTTTAAAAAAAAATGAAATGACACAGACATACCTGAGAGTCATCACAGTGCTGAATGCAATATATTGCCAAGCATCTGGGCATGTCTCCCAGGGGCTGACAGTATAATAACCTCTCACTGCATCTCAGTTTAAAGCTGTCCCTGGGTAAGCTTGTCTTATAGCCTCATGTGTGCTCGCTTTGTAATGTTTGTGCTCCTAGTGAAATCTCTCAGAAACGGAAAGTGGCTCCTGGAAACGGTCAGTGTATTTTCTGAGAAAATAGGCAGGCTTGATGAAATTTTTGAGACGGAAACAAAGAGAACATTATTGTCTCTCTGTGCAGTTTTATTGGCCATATGTTTGTTAAGCTCCAATATGCGGTTGAGAAATTTGGAACAACCCCCCCAACCCCCAAGAAAAAAAACAAAAAACAAAAAAAACAATAAAGAACAAAAGAGAACAAATAAGAATTATGCATATCTAAATATGTACACAGAAATACAGTATTAGAAATTTATATACAGTTTGCTAAGTGACAAGAAGGATTATACCAGAGTTTTTTGTCTTAATCTGTACAATGGGTACCAATCCGTTTGTAAAATTAGTCCAAATCACTGCCACTCGAGTGTAAAAACTCCATTCAAGTACCTTGAATATGTTTATATGTAAAGTGCTTGCAATAACAACTTGCTTCTGTTCAGTTAGACAGTGCTAGGTGGTTCATGAACTGGAGGTTTGAGGCACACACAAGATCCTACCAGTGGAGTGACTTCAGCAAAACAGACTTAGTGTAAAAAAAAAATACTGTAAGTCATTGTGGAGAATATAAACAACAAAAATGTTTCAGTCCTTTTAACCGAATATGCTGTTCCAGGAATTCCGAGACTTTATCTCTCTAAATATTAAGAGATTTTATGACGATGTAATTTCAAAGAAAACCAGCCCAAACCTTACAAGTGCAGGGAAACATATATTGGTATCAAATATGATGTACTGCACAATACACAGTGCCTCACAAAAATATTCATAACCCTACTCAGATTTCCTCCAAATTCAGTGCTATGACTTTCAATCAGAAGTCACCTACGGACTCCACACGTGTGGGATTTAATTACAGTATGAATCCAGCTGTCCTGTAAAGGCCTCAGATCTTTTGAATATTAGTGAATAAACAGCCTCATAAAGACTAAGGAGTAAAGCAAACCGGTTAGGGGTCATCTTTTGGAAAAGTTTCAAACAAGGAATGCGTTATAACAAAATATCTTACACTTTGAATGTTTTGAAGAGCGTTGATCATTTCATCATCCAGAATGGAGTAAGTAGAACTTTCTGACTAAGCTGACAGGCAATTAGAGCAGTAATCAGAGGCGCAGGCATGCGGTAACTCTGTAGGAGCATATCACTTGGGAGTATGTCTTAACTGGTCTATTATCGATCGTGCCTCCAAGAATTTGGCTAATATGAAGGACAAAGAACATAACAGGCAATAAGTAGTCCAGTTTGAAGTTTATCACTATAGGGGGCACGACCCATGTATGTAAGAAGGTGCTAAGACAAAACCAAATGTGAAATTAATTTGTCAAATACAGAATTATCCTTGAAGAAAGAGGTTCTCCTCTTAGCAAGAGAACAAAATACAGACAAAGCTGCAACAGAGTGATTTAGATCAAACCAAAGTAATGCATTAGAATGGTGCAGCAGAAATGTCGATTTATGTTAGCTTAAAGCTATAACTGAGTTCACCAAATTATTGTCTCAATAAGCCTTTATTCAAACGCAGGACTACCTTTTAACGAAACAGTTATTTGGGAACAGTTTTGTAAGTGTCCTTTCACTTTTGTGCCACATTTCTGTTTACTTTGTGATGATCTATCACATAAAAAACTGATAAAATATATTGACGTTAAAAGTTGCGAAAATACATGTAACTGTTAAAGTGGTATAAACACTTTTGCATAGCACTGTGCATCATGTCTTTTTTCGATACCTTCAATAGCCAGGCAGCCAAAAAAGAATTAATTGACTGTTGTATCTCGTTAGACAGGAATAGATTTTAAAATTAGCTGTGGAATATTCTCTTTGAATTGCCATTGTTTGCTGCCTAAAATGTGTAAAGTTAGTATTCAAGTGGCTGATGGTTGAATAAAGCATCAGTAATTGGGTACTGAACAAAATATAATATCTGTAACATACAGAACAGAAACGACTGAGTTCCTTTTCCAATATGGTGTTCACAGCCAAAATAAAGGCAGAAACAAAATAAATGCGTCCACGTATCTGTTATGTTCAAACACTACGATCACAAGTATTTATACAGTCAGAATGCACTAAGCCCCAGTGTCATCAGTGATACTGAGAATGCTAATGGGATATTCAGACAAAAAGTTAGAATATGATGTGTTTCATTTGTAAGCTTTGTTAGTAATCTGTAGATTTAGGGGGGAAAAAAATTGCAAATGTAACGCAAGCTGTAGTTTTCCTCTTTTGTCTGTTGTGAAACTGGATTTGATATCAGAACATGATATTGGGCACAGCTCTGCATTAGCCAGATAGCTGATAGCGTTTGTCTATCTTACTAAGTGAGTTAGCAATGATCCAGATCAAACAGGCCCTCAAGGCAAAATAGATATGGACACGAAGAGGCGCCTGAGTTTAATTCAGCGCAATCCATGTGGAAAATAAGAGTCAAAAAATTAGATGCTTGAATACAAATTACAGTCATATATGTACACTTATGTTCCTTTATCGCAGCGTCAACGTAAAAAAAAATAAAAAAAATAACTCAGAGATTTGAATTGAGATCTCAGCCCCTCTTAATCTGCTGAGCTGAGCAACTCAGACATAGAAAAAGAGGGGTAAAACAGGCCTTCTTGTTAAAGTCTGCCGACACGATGGGAATGCTATCCTCTACCTGCTATAAATCAACCTTAACACACAGTGTTTGAAGGAGCAAGGAGGAAATGTTGCAAAGTGACGGCTTTAACAAATAGAAAATAACATGCACATTCTTTGTTGTGCTTTAAACTACAAGAGGGCAGCAGGACATTGGCTTTTTTTTAATTGTCTGGCAGTTTTATGCAGAGTGCTGAGACAGATCCTTGTTTATTTATTTATTTATTTTTTATTTTTGAAGCCGTCCATCTCAGCAGAGCTGATTGTCACACAAAGCCTTGAAATCCTCTTCAATCATCCCGTAACAATCTGACTGTAGAAACAAAGTATTGCAAGTTCAAATTCCATACTTGTAGAGCATGTGTTGGCAAATAAGCTCTTTGTGGCACATCTATATTATGGGTCAGGAAAGGGAAGTGGGGATCGGTGATGTAAGCATGAAGGAAATATAAGGCTTCTTGATTAATTTTTTGGGGAAATTTTGATTTCTAAGCAAGTTACAAGGTGCATAAAGCCCAGTCGTTGTTTCAGCATCCCAGTGAATCCATAGGAGACATTTCAAACACTGATACTCAAGGGCCTCTTGCAGGGGGAATCTCGTATAGTTTTACAATCCAGTCTGGTTTTTGCTCCTCATTCAAACGCCCTCCCTCTCTGAAGGTCAGACATGGGTCTGCATGCGTTTCTGGAGGGGCCGGGTGAGGTCCGAGTTCTGCGAGGAGGACTGGGAGTAGTGGGAAGAGGAAGAAGCAGAGGCCTTGCTGTCTTTGTCGAACTGCACATAGCCGTCCGGCTTGCTGTAGCTGCTGATGCTGCTGTCGCACTGCGTGTCAATGAAAGAGCCGGAGTCGCTGAGCGATCCGCGTTGGAACTCCCGTTCGCAGAGCTCGATGGAGCTGCTGCCCATGCCCAACACAAACCGCTGGCCGTAGTCGTACAGGCGGTTGGGCCCCGCCCCGAGAGTGGAGTATATGTTGGTGAAGGACATTCCTGTTGGCACTCTCTGGTTGCCAAGGGTGCCGGTGTTGGTGGGGTTTTTAGCCTCGGCGGTCTGATTCCCTGCCAGGGTAGGCGTGTGGTGCTCCTTAAAGGTGACGCTGTAGTAGCCATTTGTAGGGTCCTATTGAAGTCAAAAAAGAAAGACAAAAAACACCATGTTGAATACATAACAGAGCAGTATCTAATAAATTATTACTAATTGTAATACTATTATTGTTCAGTTTTATTTAGGGTTCCACCATACCGGCAACTTTGTCCACCTTTCTTTATAGATTTCTTTTTTAGTTGTGCTTATGAAATATGATAATATTGTCCTATTTATTTCCAAGGAGAAAGAAATTCAAGTTACTTTGTATAATTTTCTAGAAAATCTGATATATTTAAACAATAAAAAATTAACTTGTTTTAAATGTTCCCATATATTCCTTACTTAATAGTCTGAACGCAAATACGTACACATCATGATTTATGAATAAGCTTTTTATTTTCATGTTAAAAAAACAAACAAACATGTAGCTGTCTTCAATGTTCTTAATTACATCTACAAAATACAATTAAATAAAAATGCTTGAGTGTCAAGACAACGAAAATAATTGTATTTATGTACACAAATTCTTCTTGAAGCCAAAACCAGGTGTCAAGGCCAGATTGTGTCTAATGACACAACAAAAAGTAACAGCCTGCTGCATGTGTCAAAGAAAGCGCGCATTAAAGTTGTTATGAAGGTTTGGTGAGCAACTACTCTAACCTTAAATCCATGTTCCTCACTAATTAAGCCTTGACTCAATGATTGGTGTGGCATCCATGTCACTGTAAAGTTCACATTCGTACCAGCTTTAATTAGACCCTAATGGGCCACAGCGTCTGTAATGTCAACGTCGGAACTGCTTTTGTGGTTACAGCTGTGCCACTTGCTTGTCTCATTGTGCTGTTTCTAAGGGTCCAGCCAGGGGCACGTGTGCTGTCTTTTAATGTTCTCGTGTGAATGCTTGTGAATGTCAAGCACAGCGAGCGTGGCTTCGAATCCCAAAAGAAGACAGCTCATAATGGGAGAGACAACCTGAGAGGATCCTCGTTATGCTCGTCATTATCTGACAGCAGGCAGGGAGATTGTTTGCGTCTGGCCTTTATCTCTTGCTCGGTCTGCTCTCGCCTCATGCTCACTGTCATTAAGGAGGATCAAAAAATCTGGCCCCCGAGGCAGGAGCAGGTAAGCAGGCAAACACAACAGAAGCACACTTCAGGGAGCCAGTGCCAACCAGCAAATGGACGAAAGGGAAAATGAACTAAGTGGAATTTGTCTCCCTATAAAAGATTCAAGAGTCACAAGCAGAGTTAATGGAGACGATCTACATCAATTTAAACGTGCAGGTTTGGAATCACAAAACAACAACAAATAGAATTGGAGAAGCTCTTATATCCCTAAAAGTAAAGACAATATTTCTCAATGATTCGCTCATATAAATGTTATTATTTGTTGGTGTCAGTCTCTTTATTTTTATCATTTGTTCATAAAAATGAATGCAAATTAAATAGAAAATCCTCTTACTGTACAATTTCTCAAAACAGTGATCTAATACAATCGAGGGTATAAATAACCATCTGATACCAAGAGATAACTTCAATACATTTGTGAAGCCCTTTTTACACTAATGTTAAAGCCTTTAGGAAATTCCAAGTTGCAAGGAAAGAATTATAAATCCAGTAAGATACAATTAATAGACTTTGCTTAGTTAATTTATAACAAGCAATCTATTTTTCTGACCAAAATGCAAGTATAACTGTGATTAATTTAAAATTGTGTATGCAACACAACCCACTAAGGTCTTTTTAAGGGGTTATATCACTCACAAATATCACGACAGGAATATAACACTGTGCTTAAAAACAGGTTGTGTTTTATTTTTAAAGATCAGCAATTCTTTATATTAATGGCATAGGTGAAAAAAATTGGTTGAATGTGAGCACTTTGACATTTTATCATTTGTTTTATAGATGCATATGTTCAAAACCAACCTGAATATAAACTCCAAAAAATGATGGAGCAGAGTAACAGATATTTAAAGATGGATCCACCAAGGATACAGTGGATGTCACTGATCAAACACCGGGTGAGGTACCAGAGGTCAGACTCATATATCACGTTTCTAAATTTAGTGTTCTGTTTTCTTTTTAGCTGCCACCAGAAGGGCTAAACCTGAGAAGTGAGTCACATTGTGTTTTCCTCACTTGCTGATAGTGTCACTGTCTATTTAGTGTTACTGAGATTGAAATCAGCCTCTTAGTGGAGCTGGCTAAATAGATTAGATTGAGAGGAATGTCGCAACCTGACTGTTTAGAGAAGATAAACTGGCATGTTGTCTTTTGGATTTGTAACGGGTTTTGAGTTTGTCAACTTTGAAGTCACTTTGCGAGATGGATTAACAGAGCTAAGACACATTTGAGAGTCACATTTTAATAATACTTGGCAATAACTAAAATATATAGTCTATTTTCTCTAAAAACAAAAGCTTTTTAGAGAAAGAGAAAAATCATTAAATCCATTAAAACTGTTAAAAAGATTAGGGGGAAAAAAAAACCTCCAGAAACATTGAGAGTATTCAGAAGTGTAAAAAAAAAAAGAGAAAAAAAAAATACGTACACGGCTGATAAATACCCAGTCCCTCTGCCAAGCGCTTTATACTTTTAAAACATTGTTGGAAATGAATTGTTGCCCTTTTAGTTATTTTAGTTCCAGAACTGAAGCCCTCCTTTTGCCCCCAAGGTATTTTCTTTCCCAACCACCTTCTTTTTCCCTATTGTTCTCCCAGGTTCTCACATTTGTACCGCCATTGATCATGAGCCGTACCTTAATGTGCTGATACTCCTTCTCCTCCTCTTGTAACACTTCCAGCTGCTTCAGAACAGATTCCTGCTGGAACTCTCCTCGTTCAACCTACACAGAGATCAAGTAAGGTATATTAAGAAACTGAGCCGTTTCCGATGCTCCTGCGCTCGTGCTAGTTAAAGAAAAAGAAAAGGAGACGCTCCGAAACGAAGAGGTTTAACTTTTATCACTTGTTCTTTTTTAATATCAGTCAAACATGCTTCACCTTCACTCACGGCTGGCAGGCGGTATTAATAATTCATCCATGAATATCTTTTATTTATCTTTACAAAATGCAGTTATGTGAGGTAGCTGAGCTCAATTCTCTTTCTCTCCCATTTAAGGCAGACGGCAATGCAACTTGAAAATATTAAGTGCTAACAGCTCAAAAGCTCAAAAGAAAGAAAATCCCAGAATCACACAGTATGCATTGTTGTATATCTACTGTGGTTTGCTCCTTTCATTTAATATACAGATTTATGCTGATACACACACGTACACACACATACACACACAAAATCCTTCCCTAAAACACACGTTCCGTCTAAATGCCTTTTTCTACGTCCATTACTCATAAAATCTTTTATTCCACGCAAAACAGCCCTGCCTGCTGTAGCGTTCATTCATCATTTAGTTACGGGCTCTGAAAGACATGCAGATGCAAAACTAAAAGTGAAAAAAAACAAAAAACCTGACAACTTATTTTGCAAACAGAAAAAAAAGAAAGTGTAAAGTAAGTATGCTGTGACACTCACACTCACCATCAGCTGTTTCATGGAGTTGTGCTCTTCGTTTTCACGCGCTGCGTTGTGGTCTTTGTGCACAATATCCACTCGGATGTCATTCTTCGCGGACACGACTCCTTTCAGATCTGTCATGAACGGACGGCACAACAGAGCATCTTAATGAGCTGGGACAAAAGCACAATCTGTATTTGTTGACTGGGTAATTTGCACTGCAGAGAATCCACCCCCCAAAAAAGAAAAAAAACAACAGAGAAAAAAACCACAACAGCAACTATTATTAATCACATTGCTTCCGTGCCAACACAATATTATCTTTTCCCTTTACAGAAATGCAATTTGCAATTTCCCCCAACGATGGCTCATTCTGTTCAGGACAAAGCTGGTGTTATTCTGTCATATAACAAGATCTTACTTTCTGTCTTAATTTTGCTTGCAACTTCTCTCTGGTGAGCAGAGATGGAGACGGGCAGTGAGGGCATAACCAGGTGCACTTCCTCTGTAGTATACAGACAATAGACATGCTGAAGGGACCAGTAGCACAGCGTGGTTCTTGGATTGAGGCAACGACTGACAGCTTCTAACTAACTTGAGTCACGTGCTTTTACGGGTAAGTGGCAGCAAACACAATGGAACACATAAATAGCCTCCAAAGCGGTTGCAGGCCGGACTGAGACTGCATGAAATGAGTTCTGATAACAATCTGACTATCTCTGCACCATTAAAAAAAAAAAAAAAAAATATCCATCTTGACCAGTGATTCATCTTGTGTTAATTGTGCTTTTTCAACTCAAATCTTTGGAGTTCAGTAATTTGTTCAGTAAATTTCCAACCGACTCAAATTCAGATTTTCCAATGGCACAGATTTTACTTTGGTATTTTGAATCTAAACAATATAAACAAACACTGACAAATGCCTTGGTCCCCCTTTGGTGTGTAAAAAAGCCTTAAGATAAATTCCTCTTTTTTTATTTTATTGGTTGCTTAATCACTAAAAGAAGCAGAAAAAAACAACCTCTGACTGAAATGCATTATTTTGGAAAGCAAACAAAAACAAAATAAAATTGTAATAAAATAAAATAAAAAATCAGCCTTGGCACAATTTCTGGTACCTTAAGAAATAATTTTAAAGAAAATGTAACTGAGTTTCTAGGAATGTCCTATCAGTAACCAATCACATTTTTTTTTCTCTGAAGTGACAGATATCCCTTTTTTGTAGCCACTGACTACACCCATTTATATTAATGTTACGATTAAACTAAGCAACATGCTAAAGGAGGTGACTTCATAGCTCACTGTTAGAGAACTGATCTCTTGTACCACAAAGGTTTGCTACATGTTCTTGGCACATTAACTGTAACTGTGTTTTTAATCAGATGAGAATAAGATTTAGCCTTGCAAAACATTTTGGTTTGGTGTGAAGCAAAGATGATTAGGTAGAAAATCACCTCATGCCAAAAGCTAACTAAGGTGTGGGAGCAATGATGCATTGCATCAGCCTTTGCAGCAATATCTTATGTAAATAAAAATGTGAAAGCACTGAACTACAGAGCTTTCCTTTGCCATACTAACCACTCAAAGTACTTCTGCACTATCAGTCTCATTCACCCAGCCACATTTACATTGTTTGCAAGCGGCACACTGAATCACAGTTACATAAGGGACTTAAGGTTAATTGCCTTTCCCAAGGCAATTAAAAACGCAGGAATCTAACAGCAACTTTCCTGCCGCAAGGTTATGACCCTACTTAGTGAATTAAAGCTGCCATATTCCGGGGGAAGCGACTAGACAACTTGAAATCGGTCAGCAGAATAACAATCTAAAACATACGGTCAAATTCATACAGAATTTTTTCCCTAATTACTTTATCAAAAACTGTTGTCTTCACATTGGCTGAAGAGAAGAAAGCATAAGACAGCACCCCTGATGATTTAGAGTTTTCCTGCTAATAGGCATGGTCAAAGACTCCTCTGTCTGTATGCCTCAGCCTTGTAAAATCTTATGAGAGAAATACTTGCACCCCCAGTAAACTTTACATAAAACAAGTAATTCGATTTTTTCCCCATTATTAAATAAAATTATGGAAATAAAATAATGTTTTTTTTCAGTACATTTCGTTGTAAGATTATGAAAAGCAGAGTTTATTTTAGTCTTTTTACACATCTTTTCTAGAGGTGCCAAAAGATTTGTCCGTGTCTGTACATTCAAACAGATGGACATTTTTCAGAGCGCTCGGGCATTAAATGATACTCTGGCATGTATGCTTTGGTGGAGACGAAAGGATAAAGGAGACGTACTTCTCTGTGAGCGAGTGCAGCAAAAAGCGCCGATGGTGCCCATTAGGACAATGAAGGCAACGAAAGCTCCCACGGCGATGCAGATGATCACAGCAACTGGGAGAGATTCTGCAGAGGGCAACATCAAGACATGTTCTTCTTTAACACGGCGCCACAAATACCTGCCTCACACTGAATGCAAGATGCGATTTATGGCAGGAAGTATGTAATATCATACAGTCGTTGTCAGTTTGTTCTTTTTGGCTTTTTTTTTTTGTGTACCTGCACTTGCAAAATGTAGAAATATACAAAGAAAAATGTTGCAAACACCATGGGCTCTAAAAGCAGTAAATCTAAACTAACACTAATTACCTTCAGTAAACATTTTCCTTTTATTTCCTTTCTGTTCTGTCTGGCAAAATTGAATTTCCACTCACTTATGCCACTGGAACCATTTTACAGCGCTGCAATTTTCCTTGAAAAGAATGCAAGTGTGTGTGCATCCATTTAAAGATAATCATGTTTGTGTGCCCTGGAACAGATCCTTGCATCTGGGAACAAGACTGAACCAGAAGGCATTTATTAAGAGGCCCTTCTGTAAGTAAAAGATCCCATTACGCATTTATAAATATCCCCTCTTTTAAACAAATGCAAAATAATGGGTGCTAGATAATAACGCGCAGCAAGAGCATGGTAAACGTATTAAATGTTTTACTTTTAATCGAAGCGTCATTTGTAAGAGGCAAAGTACGGCTTCTGCTATAGTTGAGAGAAAATGGAAGGTTATATAATGTTTTTCTGTTGCTGTTGTCAAAAATATGCAGCTTCATTAGGAAGGTTTTAGAATCAAACACCTATGCTTCTAAGTGGTTGCACATAATAGATTTCCAGCCACCCCAGGCTGCTTTAAAGTTTTGCAATGTTCATTTAAAACATCCTTTGGTGCTACACCGTGCTGTTGAAGACTCCCTCACCTCCACATGCTAAACGCTTAAAGTGGCCACCATTTGATTGCTGCAGAACCAACTTTTTAAGTAGTTAAGCTATTATATATTTAAGCACTTACTGTAAATAATACAAAAATGACCAAAGAAGAAAATGCTAAAATCCTGCAAACATCATCTTTTTATATATCTCTTCTACACAAAAGTGAGGCTTGCTATACATAAGACATGACAAATCTTGATATGTTTTGTTCATGCAACCATATATAACAACTTAGAAACAAAATGACAGGAACTGCACTCAACCCTTAAGACTGACTTTAAAATAAACAAAATATAAAACACATTGCTTTTCATATATGACAACGTCACACTTTCACATTCAGTCTCACAATGTCTATTCACAAATTCAGTTATCCAGAGGGGGACAACCACAGCAGTGTGCACAACAGCTGGGAAGCTACCGACTGCTACCATTTAAACACCCACGGGCACAGCATGTGAAATAAGAGGAAGGTGGAACCTGTCGAACCTTGGCTCCCACCTTGTTCCTTAAGGCGTATGATCTCCGTATCAGAGCCAAAGCTGTTCCATGCCGTGCAGTTGTAGATGGTCTGAAAGTCGGCTGGGACGATGTTGCTCATGGTAAGAGTTGAAATGACTCCCTCCTCGGTGTTGACGGTCTCCACGGTGTAGCGGCCCGAGGTTCCGGACTCAAGAACAGTTTCCTTCCATGACCAGGCCTGAGAAAGATGACATTTCCATTTTATGTATCCTTTGCTTATTAGAGCAATTCACAGTTGCTGTTTTTTTAATGAATGAAAATGTGTCATTCAATTCTTGCTCTATCTATCGATTAACGTATTATCTTTTTTATCCTCACAGAATTTTCCGATGTGTTGTGGTATTTCATGTGTTGAGATGAGTCGGTGGGAGTGAGAGGGAAAGGAATGGATTAAAACATATATGCTTAATATAGTACATGTTTAGTATGACTTTTTTCTGATTTCAGCACTGCCTTGTTTTTTTTCTCCTTTCTTTTTTTGTACGTGACATGATGTGTATTTTAATTTTTTTCATTGTTTCTGTAATATAATTAACACAATAAGTGCACCATCAAAATTTATATATAGAATGTTTTGTCGTATCAGGAATCAGTGCCACAGAAAATTTTGTGTAATAATGCTTTCATAAAGAAGGTTCAGGCTGTTTACATTACACAGCCATGAGCCCAAAGCCAATGAAAGCTAGTTGCTGCGTTTTGGTGGGTAAAACACATGTAAACATTGGGTTACAATTACAATGCTGGTAGTACAGTATGCGCACATTTTCAGCTTACTTATTTTTTGTGTCCTTTTGTTTATTTGCTTGTTCAGTAATCTATAAACTAGGCTAATATTTACCAGCTCATTGTAAAACGTACGCAGTCTTTGCATTTTAAATAGTTGGATTTGACTTTTCTGTGCAAACAAACAGCTCTGTTTTATTATGTAAATGCTATAGGGAAAAAAAGAGTCTTGCTAACAGAAGATAAAAGTGTAAAAAACAAAGTTTGAATTTGAATAAGGACAAGTCCAGAAAGTAAACAATGAATTTAAAATCCTATTATTTGTTCCAAATATTTCCTCATATTGGTTTTTTGATAGGAGAACATTTGTTTGTAAAAATGAGATGCTTTGTCCATGCTTTGCCTTTTAAAAGACTTTCTAACTAGTGGATTGTGAATCCTCTCAAAAACATAATTATCATAACTTTGCAGCCTATTCTTGCTAAACACAATATTTGGTAAGGTACGGTATTACAAAAGATGCTCATTAAAAGACACACACCATTTCAAGCATGGTTCAAAGTTGTTTTTCAACACAAAAAACAACATTTTAGTGTTCTCGATTTGCAATATAAGGAAGTAAGAAATATATATATAAAAAAAAGAAGCGTCACTAAAAGCGCAAATCACCCTAAATTTACTCACAATGCGGTCCGGTGGAGGTGTACTCCGAATGAAACATTTGATTTGGCCTTTCTCCCCATGTAACGCCTGCTGGGTCTGTGTGCTGGATATAGTAGGTGGCCCTGGAAAAGAAAAAAAAGAAATACATAAAGAAATTGAAACATGAATATTTAAAAACATCTTGAGTTTTAGGTCAAATGATAATTCTGCTCAATTAAAATTTTCTGGTAGAATACACTACAAAATCTATTTCTTTTTTTATTTTTCAAAAAAGTGATTACTCACACTGCACTCTGTAATTCAAAACTCCCCAAACATGCTGGTTTTGTGAAAGAAATGGATTTGTTTCATTCTTGCCTAACAGTTTTACACTAGATGGACTGACCCAAGTATAGAGCAGTCTTGACATAAGTGTCCATCAAGAGATTGTTGATAGTTTTTAGGCTTGATTTCTTCTGTTAAGAAGAATGTTGTTCACCCGAGCACACGTAGGATACTGAATATAAATATAATGGGAAGATACAATTGTTGTAGGGGTGTAAGGTCAAAATATAAAGCTTTTTATGTAAATGCAATATATATATATATATATATATATATATATATATATATATATAGTAGTTTCTTTAAAGTTCCCTTTTTTGCATTCCCATTTGTGTTTTATAATTCATGCGAAGTATTAACACACTAAATAACAGATGTTGCTGATAATGAGCTTGTTAAATCAACAGGAGCTACTGGCAGGGGCTTCAAGAGGCTACGTCTTCAACTTTGGTCCAGGTACAAAAACCTTGCCAGACAAGGGTAGCTTTATCTAAACGACTGGACTGTTCACCATCTGGCTAGGGAGCTGCTCGGATCAGGCGACAGCAGTAATATGCATAACAAGTGAAACACAAATTCATCCCATCATTAAGGTGCGTTTACATTTAATCTGTGTTTAGTTGAGTAAAAACTTGAAATAATACATATAATTTTGAAAAATTCCAAATTTATTCAGGTGGACTTCAATAGGATGCAATATCATCGGTAATGTTTTTCAGTAAGTTAATTTAAAACATGTGAAACTTTTGTTATTTGTTTAATGATTCATTTTAAAAGAATGATATACCCCAAGTGTTTACTTCTGTTAATGAATAAAATTTAGGGAGAATAAAAAAAAAATTGAAATTCTGTTTTGTAATGTACAAGAAAAATAAAAAGTAATTGTTAGTACAGAAATATTTGCGCTAACCACAAGGAATGCAGCTTTAGCCCATGTCATTGATACGTATGCATGTGGTGATTCTTGAAATGACTGCCCCTGATACAGTTCACGCCTTATGATTCTCGACAAAACTCGCAAATGCTCTTTCCGTCACAATCTTGAAGCTTGTTGTTTTCCATGTGCACCTTTTCTGACCACACTTTTTCCTTCCATCCAACTTTCCAGGGAAAATCATTTTATACAGTGTTCTAAGAGTCAGCACTCTTCCCATATTGAGGTAGAGATCATTAAAATCCTAATTAAAAATATGTATATACTATTTTAATTTTCTAGGAAATGAAACTTTACTGTGTTTTAATAGCGGTAAACCAATTATCATCGCAATTAAAATTGAAGCTTTTGAAATGTCTAAAATATGTAAGGAAACAAATCAATTTGTAAAACAGATTTATACTTACGTATAAGTTTCAATCTTTTAAATTGAGTTAGTGAAATAAATTACGTCTTAAATGCTATTTGGCATGGATAGGCACCTGAAAAAGGCTAATTCAATTATGTTTGATGTGTTAATGTAGTATATTTACTAGCTACAATTTGCTAGGTTTTTTTTCTGCTCTTATTTCTATTCTTTTACTGATATTCTCAGACTTCTAATTTCAATATCCACTGAAGCTAGTGACCTAAACTAATTCACATCGTTAGGAATAACATAAAATAGGTAATTATGGAACCTAAAGTTTGTATTCCTTGGAGGCACAAAACGCTTCATGTTCAAACCAGTTTTGTCTTATTTGTACTTGGTTTTGTACCTTTTAAGAAAAATAAAATATGCATTGTAAATCTTATATTTTGGGCTTGATTTAATTCAATAAGATGAATATGAGAAAACAGTGAATGATCACAGCTTCTTACATTTATTAGCCAGGTGAAAACAGAGAACTCTCCACATTGTCTGATCTTTGTCTGGTGTGACGGTCTCTGAAACCCAGTTCAAACCACATCATATGTGAGGTGGGCTTTAGGTTAAGGATGT
Organism: Orestias chungarensis; assembly: GCA_032876305.1. Classification (NCBI taxonomy): domain Eukaryota; kingdom Metazoa; phylum Chordata; class Actinopteri; order Cyprinodontiformes; family Cyprinodontidae; genus Orestias; species Orestias chungarensis. The sequence goes on from JAVLVB010000475.1 coordinate 4,003,445, forward strand.
CCGTTTAACGTGGGGGTAAGCGAGATAGCTTTTTGATTAGCAAGAAAACTCACATCCCTGCCGACTCCCTCAAACTCCTGCTCTCTGCCATCTCTCCGACTATACATAATTGCAGTTTATTACCTGTCTCTTATTAAAATGAATTAGCATTTTAATGAGACTTTGCCAGATGGTGTCTTGGTATGCTTCTGGAGGATGCTGTAAGGCTGCTACTGCTGCACGCGGAAGGCTGCAGACACTGAAACCCGCTCCTCTCCCCCGACAAGTTTACCCACACATCCAGAAAGTATAAAATTTTGTCCATAGAAGATGTTTCACATGTGGCATTTACATGCATTACCTCTTAATTAGACAAGCGAATGTGCATGATTAGCATTAGCGCCAGCTCTCTGCCCATGCCAAGATCAATTGCTTGGCTGGTTGTAATGGGTGAAGAGGATCTATTCTATGGATTGGAGCTGCAAATTAGGAATATAATTAGATATTTTTATCACACTGGCTGGGTTAAAGGACTGTGTGTCTGTGTGTGTTTGTGTGTGTGTTTGTGAACGTGCGTGTTTGCCACTCACACTGTCTGATTAGAACACAAAATCTTCGTAATAGGGAGGTGGGTGGCACTACGACCTCAATACTAGACAGCAAGGGAGGTAATCAAAATTTTAGGTGAAATGTTTCCCTTGTTCATTTGAGGAGGTGTTCACTCAGGAGTGGACATTGCGATCAGATTACACGATATCAGTGTGGGTGTCAAAATGCCACAGCTAAAATTTCCTTTCCATAAGTGAGGCATTCGCTTGACATTCTTTCCCAGGATTTTTATGTGCTCATTTCTCTTTTGTTTTGCAAGAGAAAAAAAAGAGAGACCAAACAGCTGAAACAACCAAACTGTCATTGTTTAGGTCACTCATAGCTATGATTTCCACTGGGATATTTTCTCCAGAGCTCTCAGTCAAAGGCAGTTCTTGTTGTGTCAAAAGTAAAAAAATAAATAAAACAAACAAATAAACAAAAATACACAAGAATTGGTAGTAGATAGTAGCATCAGCTCCAGTAAAAAAAAAAAAGAGGTTCATAGAAAAATACTTTTTTGTTTGTTTTGTTTAAACATTCATTAGCAAGTGACTTCTTTTAAATCCACCACTGTAAGAATCTAATAAAGCCTACTCAAAGCTGAACTTCGCCCTCACTGTATCCCATTAATCACAAAGAGTCGGAGCAGTAAAGAAGTAGCAGTTGGCTAGGTTGCAAATAATTATCTCCTTCCACAACTGGGTTGATAATTAACATGTTTAAGTACCTTTTTACTTCCCCGTACTCTCACAACCTCGCAACATTGCCCTGCTACATCTGAATTCATTTTTACAACAGAAAAAAGAGCATATATTGGGCTTTCCATTCCCCTTTAAAACAACATCTGAACAATATTCAACATAGACACTGAAACATGTTCTCACGTGTGACTTAATGTCACAGCCCCAGGCCAAATACACTCATCATTTTATTTTCTGGTCAAGTATGATGCTCAGAACAAGAACTCAAACATGATTTAGTATTTACGGACTATGTCTCTGCACAGATAATACACAAAAAAACTAGACAAGTGTCAGGAATTATTCATTATTTAAAAGCAGAATAGTTTGTTTTCTGCTTTTATACCTACAGTATCTTTTTGCTTACTTTAGATCACTTTAATTTTATGAACTGTATGGCTTTGTATCATTTCAACATTGACTAATATGAGGAAAATAGTTTGCCAACAGTAGCTGATACAAAAACCAGCGTTCAATTATTAAAATATAATGTTCCTGCTTAAAAAACTCCTTAATGTGACAGGCTTTGCAAAAACCTTAGGTTTAACAACTCCCAAAGTGTATTGTTTTGTTCAGCATTATAAAAGCAGTTTAAAAAATTACAAAAATGTGGAAGCTTCAGATTTTTTTAAATAATAGAGGCAAAATTTCCCATTTCTCCGTGGCTTGCACTTCCCACAAGGAATTATTTACACACTGAAGTATACATTTATTTTTGGTGTCCCTTGTTTCCAACAAGAGACCAATCAGATACAAAGCAAGCAACTATGGCTTGTGGGCAACATGCATCCAGACTTTTGATTTTTTAACTCTCTTACTTCCTCTGCATTCATAATGTCAAGGAGCCTCCTTTGAATGCTTACTACAACATAAAACATCTTCAAATTTACCTAATTACCATTGCTAAAAAAACATTTGGATTGTAAACATAACTCATTTTTAGTATGTCCAGTGTAATTTCCATCTATGTGCAGTTTTTATTACAGGGACACAGTTTAAATGCAGTCATCATGTGATTATGCAATCTAACTCGATTTAAAAACTGGAGGCACAGATTTTGTTTTATTATTTATTTGCTTTTATCAACAGACACACAGTCAAAATCATAACTACAGGTTAAAAAAGCTTGTACCCCTGAAAAACATTCAGTTAATGTCTTTTCAGATTACTCTTTGACTACATGCAGTTTGTAGAACCAAAAATATGTTTGACATAAATCTGTCTGAATATTTGGCAGTTTATCTTGTTAACAACAGTGAAGGTAATTTTATTAAGTTGACTTTCTGGCAACGACTCATCTTCCAGTACTACTTATGGAATATTCAATAGGGTGTTGTAAAGGGATGTAAGAATTCCACCAAAAAACCAGATGCAAAACTGGTTTTATTGTTTACTTTACATCATTGTATTGCTGATACACCAAAGTGACCCAAACTGTTATAATCCTGGAGAATGGTCATTAGTTAGGATGGTCAACCACTGACATAACCTGGAAGATACTAAAGTCCCAGTGTCCCGGTTAATAATAAAGCAAGTTTACAATGAGCATTGACTGTGAGATTACCATTAATAAAAAGGGAACATCCCAAAATAAACTTTTTGAAACTGAAAAAAATGTTGCAGCTGCCACCACATCCAAAGAAACTGCCTTGTCGGAAAAAAAGGTCAAAATATATTCAGACAACACAAACTAAGAAGTAATGGTCAAACACAATATTATAGGTAAGGCGCCATGTCAACGCAGGGGGTCTTAATTGCATGCATGACTGGAACTTGATACTGTATGTCAGCACCAGACAGAAAAAGCTTTACAAAAACTGACATTATGCTTCTAAATACATTTTGCCATCCTCACAATACATAGAATATGCTTTTGCAGCATTAGAGGGTTAGTTTATGTATATATTCAACAACTTAGAATTTTTTGTGGATTACAGCAATTAAAATGTTCAAAATGGTGCACTTTTAAGTATTTTTAGTCCCCAGGAGTGGACAACAAAACCATTGTTCAAATACATGTTTTTTACCAAAATGTCATTACAGATTTAAGTCAAAAATGAATGTATGTAAACTTATTTCCAATCCAAAACATTTAATGAAGCACACTCATAAAAAAAAGAACAATTAACTTAGTGAATTAAAAACAGAGTTTGAGCAGAGCAGACATTGTGTGAGGTGTTCGAGTAATTATCGCTTTGCAGAATGCTGAAGTTTAGCTGGCCAGACTGTATTTGCTAAATCCTAAATGCAGATTTTCAATAAATTATTTTTTACTTTTTTATCTTTCATGGTTTCACTTTCAGTTTTAAAAATGCAGGACTGCTAATTACCCAGCGATATAAAGCCAGAAACTACAGAATAGCAAAACGCTATAAAAAACAAGAGCTCTGTTGGATATTGCAAGATTTTCCAGCCCTTACCCGCTGCTTTGGTTATATCGGGCTCATTTAAATGTCCTCTTGACCACGCAAATTTAAAAGTTGACCAAATTGTATACAATATACTATACAGATGGCCCTTTATATTAAAAGTTGAATTTTTTCCAGCATCTAAGAAATCTGCTATTACCCAAACTCAGCAGGATGAAGAAAAATAGACAATTACTAGTGATAATTTATCCTATACATGCAATAGGCAATCAAAAATGTACCTAGCTATCCTTCATGCTTTAGGTCACTTAGCAAATTTGTATTAGAACACTGGCAAATTTTCTGTTCTGAAAAATATTTGACTGCAGTAAGCAATATATATCCATTAGTGTCTTTAACACAAACTAGACCCCTGCTAGCTGTTTGATTATAATTAAATTATCTTCCTCCCCAAGGATTGAAAAATCCTCATGCCTATCTGGGGTTGGCACAGTGGGAGTCGTGACAAAAAACAAAACAAAAAAACACTGGAGGAGGTAGAGCGGATGACAAATTATAAGCACATGTAATTTAAATGATGCCTTTAAGGAATCCGCAGGATAAACAAATAATACAAAAACAGCAAAAAGTGCAACAGATGCCGTCACATCATGAATTTTAGAAATGAGCCCTCAATGATCTCTTACTGTGTCACAGTGATTCTGCCGAAAAACCGCGCGCATCTGCTATCTTAGCAAAATCGCGGTCGGAATCAATTGTGTGCATCTGACAGTTGATGATGTTGGGGGTAAAAAAGGCTGATGAGAGGCGAGGTTAATTTGCGGATGAGATAGTGGCATGGGACAATCAATGAACGTCTGGTGAGAGCTCCCCACATGCCGCCACTTCAACCACAGTGTTTGCACAGTTGGACTATCTGAATTACATCAAGGTCTGGGTGAGAATTTACTCAAGATTCCTCAGAAAGTCAGGAAGGATGGAAGGAATTCAATTATTTAGAAGGCTATAAAGAATGGAGGCTTTGAACGCCAAATGACAATTCAAGCATTGAGGTCGAAGATACACAAAAAAAAGGGAGTGAACAAAGAGCATTAAGAAATAAAGAAACGCTGCTGGGCGTTTCAAATTCCTGATATCTACACAGCCCAAATAAACATTTCATTTCAGCCTTGCTGTAGGTTTCTCTGGGAGCCCAGAGTTGTATAGTAGTCCGTATTAAGTCTATAATCTTTTTTTCATGGCATCATTTTCAAAAACATGTTTCCCATTAGCTTTGTAGGAAAACAAAACGTTGAAATCAGAATAACAGCAAGTACAGTTTTAAAATCTATGTATTTTGTTTAAATAATAATACTGCAAAGGGAATGCCACACTAGGTTCTATAAACGGAATGGGAGACAAAAGAAGTAGTCATGAATTTTCTTATGCAAGGGTTTAGGCTTAATTCCTTCACCAGAACGAGGAAGCTCCTTGCAGTTGATAGAAAGTCAGAGTTCTGATCTTTTGCTTGAGGAAATGCTGGTATCTCATTCCCTCTCATATGCAAAACCAGCATCTAGGTTTGTGACAAAAGAAACCTTTAAACACTTTGTTTGCCACTTGAAGTATCTTCATATCCAAATCAGCATGAGTGTTGCTTACAGGAAAATCTTTTCAGCCTTCAAAATATGGAGCAATCCAGTGCAAGTGTTAACATTATCCTTCTTTTTAGGTTAGCTTTGGTCCTGGTTTGTCACAGATTGATACAAGGTAAAAAAACAAAAACAAAACATGTAAAATCCCACAACTCAGAACCTCTGCCATGCTGAAGCATGCTCCATGAATATCAAGCACTGATAATCAAGTCATTTGTTTGAGAGTTGCCAGGTCTCCTACCAAGGCTGGTATTCATTAGTTAGTCAGTGCCTCAGTAAAAGGCAGCCTCCCTGTGACTCATGCTGAATCTAATTAGCATTTAAACACGTTTCACCTTTTTATGAAATGTAAGAACATGTCCTGAAAGGACTAGTCTGTGTTTATTTATGTTTCTTAATTATGGAAAGGCTTTACAGTAGTGGCAACTAATGAAAGTGTGTTGTTTATTCAATAACTTTCTTTGTAAAGATTAATCTGCATGAACATGGTTTTGTAGCATTTTTGTGTTCTACATCTACTGCTTGGTGTTTTGATTTAATACCTGCTTTGAAATATCAACCGTGTTTACAAGAAAATCAAAAGCAAGACTGCTTAAGCCAAAAAGAGTAGGATTATGTGTTAGAAGTTTCTCTGTAAAAGATAGTTGTGAACTAAAAAAGGAGCAGAATACTGACCACTGTGACAAATTGCTTTCTCATTGTTGATGTTGAACTCAGACCTTAAGATTCAAACTACTGTCTACGTTATACAGACGACAACTGTGACTATTTGTGTGGGTGACCGAACAGTGACACAACTTACCATTTACAGTAAGAGAGACCTCCTTCTCCCCAGCTCCGACACGTGGTACCACAGCGCGGCAGACATATTTCCCAGCGTCTTCTTGGCGTACATTTTTCAGAGTTAGTAGGTTCTCGTTGCTAAGAACCTGGAGGCAAGAAATATTCAGAGATCATCAGGTGCAATGAGCATGAGAAAACCTTTGCATTTCTAATGGCAGTCAGGCAGTGCTAAAGGGGGAAAAAAATACCAATCCAGGATGCAGACCATTTAATACCTTATAGGGCAGCTCTTCTCAATTATTAAAATCCAATTTAGGGTCTGGACTCAGTGGAGGAAAGGCTATGGCCTTTGATGTTGACAAAAAGAAAGGTGAAATGAGTCTGGTTTTGTGAATCAAAAAAAAAATGGTTCTCATGTGACAGAAGCAAGAAAATCAGTTTTAATGGACATGCCAAGCGATGTAGCTTACTCTTAAAAGCCTTTTTAAAGAAACTTTACTCCACAAAATTCCAATGGTGTCCAATTCCAGTTTTGTTTAAAGAGTTGGAATTTTAGATGTGTTCTTGATCTTTCGAAGTGTATTTAATGGTGTAATTGCATCTTAAACCAGCTATCAAGCTGTGGAAAGGCTTATGTTTTGATTCAATTCTGGAATCTCTGGCTAACAGCTTAATAAAATATGAGTTTTTTGAGGAATCACATGTCTGATTGGTAGTGCAGGCACACCACATGCAGAGCTTCAGGTCTCAACACAGTTATCCCTAGTCCAATTCCCAGTCCCGGGTGATTAGCTGCATGTCTTACTCTGCTGTCTTTCCCCTCCTTCCTGTCCAGCTACTGAAGAATAAAGCCCACTAGTACTATAAAACCTATAAACGAAAGATTAATAACTGTACCGGTAAAATGTTTAAGTAATGGGGATTTCATCGCCCACTCAATCGGGGTGAAGCCTTCAGAGTTGACACTTGTCCAAAAGAAAGTCAGTTAGAGTCCTAAAAGTCATTACTAAAGAAATTGTCTGTTCAAACAGCGCTGAATCCAATGAATTAATTGTTTAACAATTTATGAAGATGCACTAGTGTTTCAGTATTTATATTTCTAGGGAAGAAAATACTCTGAATAGGCGCACATACCACTCCAGAACCCCTTTTCATCCACACTATGGTAAGAGAAGGGTTCCCTGTCCAAGCACAATTGAAAATGGCCTCGGATCCAAGGTCAACTTGAAGGGACTGAGGCTCTGCAGCCATTCGAGGCCCAACTGTTTAAAGAATAAAAATAAAATATATCAGATATTAAGTCAAGAATCAAGAATCAGTTTATTTATATAGCGCCAATTTACAACAGGTGTCGTCTCAAGGCACTTCACAGAAAATCAATTAAAATCAAAGATACATTATAACAAATCAATTTTAAAAAGTTTCCAATCTAAGGAACCCCATCAAATTGCATCGAGTCATTGACTTGCAGCATTCACTCCTCTGGAATCAGCAGGCAGAAACAATAGTAGAATTAAAAGAAAATAAAGTGCTTATATTTCTAAAGATCAGGAAAAAACATAAAGGCAACAAAAAAGTTAGCAAGTATTATTGTAAAGCTTTCGCTTTACAAAGGCCTGCCAGAGGATTTTATCACTCACAGTAGACATCAACGTTGCGACTGACGTTGGTACTGCCAAGTGAGTTGGTAACTTCACAAGACACAGGTTCTGTGAAGAAGGAGTGATCAACGATAACCTCATAGGTGTCCCCAGAGACCTCCTTAAGGATGTTTCCACCTTTAGCCCACCTAAGAAAAAGACAAGATTGTGGAAAAAAAAGAAAGATTGGTGATGAATTAAAGAAGGTGTTACCAATATATAAAAACAGCTTTTCCACACAATATGGTTATTTTGTGTGAATAAATCACTGTTCTGGGGCATGTTTTCAATGCTGGCTTCAGCATATTTTTGTGGCAGCTGTTCATGCAATGAAAAGCTTTCTGGCAATTCAGAGAAGACAGCACGTTCGTCATTACAGCAGAGAGCAGCACAGAACGCCAACTAAGACAAACAAATCACAGAATGACAAATAGGTAGCTTTCCCACCTTTGAAGACTTTGCTTGAGACATACTGTATTAAACACAAGAGCTGACTTTAATACATTGACTTGATGTCACAGGGAAAACAAACAAAGGGAAAAGCATCTGTTTGTGATTTTGAATGATATATTTCGTGACATGCCACATGTGTAAAGGTAAGACTTTGATGATGCCACGGGCAGCTGTGCTTCATTCTGCATGTATTATTTTGGCTTTCAGCTGCTTCAAAAGACAAAGCCCATTTATAAAGACGAAGCAAATGTGTCTCCAGAAGTATCTGTTCCTGTTGGAAAAATAAGATGACACCGTGGGACACAATGCATGATGCACGATGAAAACCTCCACAGAAGACAAGAGCCTGCATGCTGATATGGCAAATGAGTTCGCAATCGGTGCCTCTCTCTATTTTCTTTTCCCTGTCACTTCTGAAGAGAGTTTCCATGGGACAGGAGCTAATTTGTTTTCCATGGGTAAGCTAGCCTCATGCTTGAGTAAAATGCTATCATTCAAATGAGAACAGATTACCTCATTCAATCAGTAACTCAAGCGAAGCAGAATTCTAATTGGTCTGTGCATTTTTTAGGCTCAATTATGTTATGCAGTTGAAGTTTTTTGTATGACAAGATCATCTCTGCCACTCCTAAGGCAGCACATACACTAACATAAAGTAAACCATGATTGTGAAGTGCATTTCTATTCCTGATTTTTAAACATTTAGCAATATATAGTATGACACCTCCTCTACTCAATGCTTTGTAAAGAAGCAATGTCTTTAGGGGCTTATATTCAGCTTTTTATATTTTTTTACCATTATATATTTTTTAATTACCATTACCCTGAGTTAGAACTTATGGAAAACAAAATATAACAACAAACTCAAAGATTATCAGCAGTTTCCCAACTACATTGAGATCTGGTCTTGGACTAGACCAGTGTAGGAATTTGTTTGTGATTTTACAACTAGAAGTTGAATAGTTTCATTTGGACACGTACTTAGGGCTAATAATCGACACTGTTGTCTCACAGCTGGAGGGTTGTTGGTTCTTGGCTGTGTGAAGTTGTCTGGGCTAGTGCATTTTTTCATTTTCATTACTTGAAAGCCTGGATAAAACTGCCGACTGTGCTTTAAATTTGATGCTGCAGAGTCAAAATAATAATTATTTTTATTGGGCTTTGCATTTTAACATGAACTGCTTAGCTCCAGTTTGTAGGGCTAATTTTATTAAGATGGATCTGGTAAATGAGTACATTAATCACACTGACATTAACCATGACAAAGATAAATTATAAGTTAAAAATAGGATAGTAATTATATAATTGAAAGGTAAGCATTAAAAAGGATCACCACTTATCATGCTAGCTATTTTTAATCGTCACTATTATGGAGGCACAAATCAAAGTTTGTAATATTCATCAACAAAATAAGCCTACTAACTATAAAAACATTTACACACAGGGCAGTAAAATCATGAAACAGTGAAACGGTTTCTACTGCCACTTTATCAGACAAATAGTCATAATGGTTTAAGCACAGATGTTTGGGCAGCCGGCTGCTCCCGAGTTGAGGTTGCAGCTGCCAGGTTAGGGAGCCCCTTACACTGTTAGGGGGAACTGAGAGAATACCATTGTCCTTGGGGAGCAAGACAGCTCTGTTGGTTTGCTGGGCCATGTCCAAAACTCATGTCTAAACATAGCTAGCACTGAGTAACACAAGCACCTGCAATCCCTTCGGGAGGGTGAAAGGGCCGATGCAAAGCTTGCTCAATAGCTGACTCACTCTACACCACTGCGTTCTATTCAGGGATTTCATTCAGATGAAAGCAGTGAATTCTGTTTGCCCGACTGTGTCACAGCATGGATCATTGTGGGCAATGAGGTTGCTTGTGTTTGGTGAAAGGTGTTTAAACTAACACCAATCCAGTCATAAAGAAGGTCTGCTGTTAATGGCATAAGACGATGGCAGTAAAACATAGAAGGAGGAGATTTTGTATTCGTTGAATGCTATTAAGGCAATAAAACACTAGCAACTGAATTAGGCAGGTATCTGTACCATCAGCTTTGAGGTGCGAAGTAAATCAGTGCTCATCGTTATTACCGATGTGGTTAAGCACAGCGCAGTGTGGCTCTACTTCACTTTCCATGCATAATACAACTGAAGACTCCTGTCACTGTGCTATTTAAAAAAATGTGAAGTCTCAGTAACAGTGTCCAGTCATTTTGACATAACCATAAAAGATTAAGCTCTTTTACGGTCTCACAGGAAATTAAATCAAGCTCTCTAATAACTCCTTGCAGCCCAGGATTTTAGAAGAGAACAAAAAGAAAGTGTTGTTAAACCTGAGTTTACAAAGGTAGGGACTATATTTAGATAATCAGGACTGGCAACACTGTTGGGTTTTTTTATTTAGCAAATGTATTATGTTCAATCAATTTTTCCAAAATACAATGGACAACAAAGAGAAAAATATAAATTAGGACAAAGTTACAGAGCTCAGAGTACACATTTATAACCAGCTTTATGGATAACCATAATTGGTTTTGGCATCTGTCGGTCAGTCCTATGGGTGTTTGTCTTTCACATAGACAGTGCTGTCTAGGCAAGGCAAGGCAAGGCAAGTTTATTTGTATAGCACATTTTCGTGTACAAGACAATTCAAAGTGCTTTACATAAGAAAAAAGATCAGAAAATGAAACAATAAAATCAGTTTTGAATCTAAAAGAAATAAAATTAAAATAAAATAATAATAATAGTACTCAGTCGCTATATGCACAGTTAAATAAGGCTGTTTTCAGCCTGGATTTAAACAACGGCAGAGTTGAAACCTGTCTCACCTCTTCAGGAAGACTGTTCCAGATTTTAGGAGCATAAAACTGGAATGAAACCTCCCCTTGTTTGGTCCTGACTCTGGGCATCAGCAGGAGGCCACTACCTGAGGTTCTCAGAGTCCTGGCTGGTTCATATGGCTCTAACATGTCAGATATGTACTTTGGGGCTAAACCATGAAGAGACTTGTACACAAGCAAGGTTGTTTTAAAATCTATTATAGTAACCTAATAGTTAAAATTTGTTGTGTTTAGCAAGGATAGTGTTCGATTGTATTGTTTTTTCAAAACTTGTGGCTTAGTTTCACTCAGTACAGTTGGAAAGAGGGAACCTATTAGAGCCATTACAATAGTGTACACATTAAGAACTGTGGCTTATAAAAAAAAAAGAATATTTCAACTTTAGCTTTGTAAGCATGTAATGGTTTTCCACTTGCAGTTTTCTCATACCATTTACATGGTGTCTGTCACTGAGTCAATATTTTTATTGCTTTTGTACCTTTTTGTTTTCAGACAGCTCAATCTTCATGAGCTAACACAACATTCAACTAAAATCCCCCTTTTTTTTCCCTGGATTCCACAAGAAAGTCTGAAGGGTGGACAAAATAGGATGTTAAGTTATTTATAAACATATAAGGCATGTCAAAATACCTAAGGCTTTCTTCACAAGACAATGCCACATGCTGATGGCAACAAGAACTAGCCCTTTGTGAGATATCCTAACTTTCATGACAAATGTTCTGGTGTTTTAACACACACAATTCCATTCCTCTGGGCACCATGCTAATAATCACAAAAAAATGTTAGGAGATTATCGTTTGAATAGAAAAATGTCAATGGAAAATCCCATAGAAAATGATAAAAACGACCGGTGGTGAAAAATAACTGGCCTAAATGCGGAAATAAAATGTACGTGATGACGTATATCGCTAATGTCCCCACCCACCCGACCCATACAATGCACGCTTATGTTTGAATTCGCGCATGTGCAGATTGTTGTTTAGGAAGTAAAACTTGACGGACAAGACGCATCATTCACCATTGAAGAGAGGTTGTCCTCGTACGGCAGCGAAAATTGAAGCTTGCAAGAGAAAAACCGTGTTCGAAGTCGCTGCGAAAAAAAGACATGCACGCTCCCGATATCAGGGGGCATTACTGGAGATGAGGTGGCGCATGCGCAGTGTTGCGAAAATGAGAATGAGATGATGATCCTCTCCTATAGCTTTAAGCTGACTGAGACATCACTTTGTGCTTTAACAAAGGCTATTTATAAAACCCCTTTCAAGCTTCCTGACCGCTATGATCATTTTCTCACTATAAAGGATTATCACCAGCATACACAAAGAACAGTAGATTTGAAGGTAAGCAAATGAGTGTTGTACTGTTCCATACTTTATACTTCCACAGCTGCGATTTGTTTTAAATTCCGTCTTATTGTAATAAAAGAATTCTGTAGAAAGATCTAATTCTTATTCTCCTGCCTTAACACGGTTTTATTGAAATGCTGTTGCAGCCATAAGGGGTCACAGGCAGCAAGAGGCACTATGCTTTGGAGAATTGCCCCACACTATCTTGGGTGTGTGTCTCAAATGTCTATTGGTTTGGATGATGGCAGTGCATATAGGCAATGTATGACTCTCTGGGGAATGGAAAAGAGGCCATCCATCTCAGAACTACTCTGTCTTTGGGCTCTATCTGATCTGTGGAAGACAAAGTGTATTAGTGCTGAATGATGGTCCCACACAGCTTGGCCAGCTTTCTGCACTCCATGATGATCTTAGTCTCAGAGGGAAAATGTATGCAGGCCTCTACATAGTTTAAGTCCCCATCGGCAAGTTTTGTGGAGGCTTACAATTTCTTGTTTATGTTGTGACGAGAAATGGTCCAGCAAGGTTTTTGATGCACCTGTATAAAGGCCAAATCAATCTAAACACATGGTTATACCTTAAATTAGAAAAGCTTATCGGTTTTACTTTAAAAAATATATTCCTACAGTGAATTGTTGTTGTGAAACCTACAAGAATACATTTTCAACTGGGGAAAATATGTTTCAAACTGTTTAAGCTCTACCCTTCAACTAATTCTTTTATTCTATAGATTTTTATACTGGAAGAATATGTCAGCTGCCATAGAGGCGAATCTCTTGATACCCTGTGGAGAGGTCTGATTCTAGCATTGATTCTGTCTCGTAGCCTCTGCAGGTGAAAAAGATGACCCGTCTGTGCTGTGCACCGACACAGTCTAACATAAACCTTGTTTTAAACAATATCACTGCCTTTTCTCCTCTTTTCTTTTTTGCATGGTCCATACAAAAAAAAAAATATATCTGTTTTGCTACCTGCGAGTGTGTTGTACACACATTTCATTTCCCAGTACTATTACAAGATTCAGAACCTGCCCAATTGCCTTTGCTATTGATTTGAGTCCATTTATTTTTCTGCTCAGATTTAAAAACCTCCTACACAGAGAACCATATCTTGACAAATCACTTTAGTACTCCTCATGTGGAGGGCCATACACTGTTTGTAAGAACAAAAAATGTGCATTTTCTTGCATCACAGTTAAAGATGTTTCAAAGAACAAGTGCTGGCACAAACTGCTGGATACATTTGAACAAGTTGTTTTTGTGATTTAGCAATTTTTTTATGTAAGTGGATAATCTATCTATTTGGCAAACCATTGTAAACCGATTAAATTGTTTTAGGCGTCAGATTTCATTTATTTTGGTTAAGTGTTTTTTTTTATTATTATTAATGACATAAATACTAATAAAATGCTTATATATCTGGGTTGTATTTTGTGGCTCTGACCCACTCAAGTTTGCGACTATGAATTACCTTCTGATATCAATTTTTATAACCACATATAAACATTTTCTTACAGTACACTGTCAATGCTATTGGACTTAACTATTATTTCAAAAGTGAATAATTAACACATTGTTTCTTACACCAAATTGTATAGTTCTTTACATTCGATTTTGTTGAGTTCTAAATCATACTTTGGATTAGCAAAAAGAATGCAAAGAAAATACTTGAAAGAATGAATACATAGAAGAAAAAGTATCTTTGCATTTTCGACCTGATATGTATAATTCATGTTTTTTGTTTTTTACAGGGATACAAATTAAGGGAAAATTTGGCAAATCTTTTAAGTCTTACATTAGGAATAGAGTGCGTAATCATTGTATGAGCTTAAGACTAATCTTGAATCCATTTAAATTATTTGTCATTACAGCTCCAAACTGTATTTTTTTAGACAATAAGAAAACTAAAGCTTGACTCAAAGTTTGCACTGTTTCATAACTCCATATTTTAACTTACTTCCAAATTTATTTTACTTTTTCACTTTTGTAATATCAACATTTCTTGTTTAAGTGAAGACACATTATTTTCTTACAATGGGAAAAGTCAACTGTTCCAAATTGCTATTTTCAAAAAAAGAGGCTTGATAAAAGAAATAAAAACCTAAAATTGCCCATCACTGTTACACATAGCTGGCAGATCCCTGGGGCAGGTGATATCTTAACAAATAATTTCATGGAATAATAGCATCAATCTTAACATCTTCCTCAGATGTCACGTAAATTAGATTTTCAGCTTTCCTCTGACACACTTATGGACATTTAAAGTTCAAGGGAGATGATGTGCCCATGAAGCAAATAGTTGTGCAACAAAGCTCTGCATTACGTTACTGCTGCCCAGTGAAACATGACATGGTTTCCCAAATGGTTTTTCTGTAATATGTTTCCATTAGATTTTCAGCACTCTTTCATTGTTTTGTTTCGTCTCGTAACAAGAATGAGGTGAAGTAATGGTGCAATGTTATTATAAGGTGTCTGACAATGATTAATGCCATCAATACAGAGTTTCTGGGCAATGCGGAAAATCTTTTTCACGTTCTACATCGATCAGAAAAGATCTCATTAAGTGTGTTTTTTACCATATTTTTATAGAATCTTTAAAGCTTTCTGGAGGACCTATGTGTGCATACTGGAGTCACGGCTTTCTATAGACTCACCTGTAGAGTGAAACGGGAGGGTTGGCCTTTGCAGAACAGTGGAATTTGACAAGATTGCCTTCCAAAATTGGCTGAGGCTCCACTGAGAGATTGACGAGTGGGAGATCTATAAAAACGCAAAGACAAGCAATTACTCAGTTGGCATCCTCCTCAAAAAATAAACTGAATATAAACATTACTTCCAGTCACCTTACCTGCTGTGATATGTAAGGCTTGAAAGTGTCTCTACCACGCACAACTAATTTTGATACACTATTTGTATTGTTATGTCATTACAGTTTTGAATATTGTTATGGTGTTTACAGTAAGGTTTTCAATCTATCTCAATTTGTGACAGAATAATTCCTGAATATTTAAACGTCTTAGTTTTAATATCGCAGCAGCCCACATTTGCTGTTGCTTATGCTCCTAAACAAGTATGAGGTTGTTTGTTTTTTCAAGTTGAACATTTATTCATATATTTCTGCTCCCATATGTCTTTTGCTGTCGATGTAAAGCAAGTAAAATTAAACCCTAAACTGATAATGGATTTCATTGAACAGACTTTGAAAGCACAAAATAGTTCACTGCAAAATTTCAATTAAAGCAATGAGCAACCTTGGGGGTGCAGTACAATTATAATAGTTCTGAACATCAAAAACATGCAAATTCAATAAATAACTTAATTTATCCTAATTGACAAAGGTGGGATTCTTTTTTAAGATACAGCTTCGTTTCCATATCAACCCCCGTCCCACATGAGGCAAACAAAGCTATTTGCCAGACACTTATATCTCAATTAATTATTTATTTGCAGGTAAAGCAATTTGTCAGACATTTTAAATGTAATGTAGGTGTATGTTGTTCATAGACGCAAATGCAATAAGGTAGATCATAATTATCAGTTGGTCTAGGAATTAGTGGCTTAAGTGCTTTACTGTTAATGGATAATCTTTTGGAAAGTGTCAACATTTTTTCTTATCATACATTTGCAATAAATAATGAAAAAATAGAGTCTTTTATGAGGAAGCGACTCACATGGGAGCTTATTTTTTCTTCGTTTAAACAGTTTTCCTATTTTGCCTTGTGAGAGCAAACTGGTGAGACATCCTGGACAGTCAACAAGTCACAACAGAAAAAACTGGCTCTGGGTTTGAAGCTAGCCATCTGTTTCAAAAGTAGATCTGCTCTGTGTTCAGCTACACTGAAGTTACAACTATGGAACTGTGTTTGAATGTGAAAGAGGGGAAGAGCAGTGAAAACACATATCCGCTGAGAATGAAACAACAAGAAGTACAGAAACTCACTTTAATACATCCAAACCTTTCTGTGTACAACTATGGTGAGGGAATGTGAAAGCATGTTTATGTGTCGAAAAACTGCTTATTACCCTGTAGCTGTGCAGATGCTCAAGGCTGGCTCAGCTGTCACAAAACCCCAGGGAAGAGTTGGTCCAGGTGCCACATTCTTTCTCTGCTTGCATCCTATATTACCCACTAGTCGAAGTATTCCCCTCCAAGACAACTCCACTAGCCCTCACCAACCACTTTACCTGTGCCAGGTCTCTCCAGGCCAGTAAAGAAAACAACAACATTGCGAAACCCAAAAAGACTGTAGGCAAACTCAACAAGCAAGTATCCCTAGGTACTGAACAGCCAGCTATGTGTGCCTATGAATTTACATGCTTGTGTGACCATAGGGGGTGGAGGGGTGTGTATGGATGTTCATCATGATAAAACTGGAAACGTATCCTTGCCTGAAGCAATAGTATTATCCAATCAGTAGGTGGTTGAAAGCATTGTGGGTGGTTAAATCTGTGAAAGAAAATTGCGGGTACAACCTAAGGGGCAAACTGACAGGTGTGGTAGCAGTGGAGGTGGCACTTCAAAAAATATGTGGGATCTAAAAGTCCAGAGAGAAAGACAGACGAGCATCAAAATACAGGAGAAGATCTAAGGACATCTCCTGTGCTGATAGACATAGTAATGAAGAAGATAATTCAAAGGCCACTAGCACTAACACTCTTCCTATATGGGAGTTTTTAATCATGACATTTGTCTTGCTGCCAAGAAACTCTGAAGACTGAAATGCTCATTACTGTCAATCAGACCGGAAAAAATCTACTTTTCTTTCAAATGCCTGAACTGGCCCTCCCTCTTTAATGAAAAAAAAGTACCCTGTCCCTCTCAGCAAGAGGTTATGTCATAATGAATTTTATTGATTCTTCCATCTCACAGCTGTCAAAAACTTTCAAAAAATATCCACTCATTTTGATCATAAACTCATACTCCCTTTCTCAGTTTTGATCTTTATAATATGGCCGACAACTATTTATTAAAGTAAATACTTTGATGGATAAATGCAACAAGCTGATTTGGGCATTTGAGGCATTGCCGTGGCAGACCAACGCACAACACAGAAAATCCATCACAAGAACAGGTGGATTTAATAAGCTGAGGAAACAGGGGTACGGCAGGACCAACCCGAGCTTCAGTAAAAACAACAGGAGAAATTGGAGAGGGTGTTGTTATAGTTGGCCGACAGCTTTTGATCAGTTAGTTCAAAGTGGAGACCAGATGGCGTTTTTGGAACAATTCTCTAACTTCTCTCTATACGGAGATTGTGCCGGCATAAATTCACCCGCCCCAACCCCTTCTTCCCTTTCTTAAAGCTCAATTTCAAATCTCTCTGGGTCATTGTAGACAGCTGTTCTCCAGCAGGACCCGCCTCAAACTGTAGAAGCGTTTGGATTTCTCTGAAGGATGCAGAGACTGAGGATTATGTTTTCGACAATATGGGTAAACTGTCATCTGCCTGGCTGAGTGGAATACCTCAGGGGGGGGGGGGGGGGGGGGGGGGGGGTGGCACACTGACGGACAACCTAAGGTCTGACATGTTGTTCATAAGTTATTCAGAATTACATATTTACTTAGTTAATGATGGCAGATGTTGTGGCACATTCTATGCAGTACATATGTGCCAAAATATGTTGAAGACCAGAAAGTTTAGCAAAAGCATAGTCCTTTCTATAAACTTATATTTCCTTTCCTGTCACACACAGATGCTGTTTCAAATGAATTTGGCATTATTTGCTTGATTAAGCAAGAAGAGCATGTAGCTGCAGGAACTACCGAAAACAAATCCTCCCCAATTGAACATGTGCATGTTCTTTATTAATTAGTCCCAACAAATGGCATTCATTTTCCTCCCACATGGCTCAGCTTGTTTGCAATGCAAACATATGGAAAAACCTTGGCTTTGCCCTTCCCAGGTGTATTAATTTCCCACTGCACATTTCAAAGTGCGATTCTATGTGGGGCAATGCTCTGCTGATAGCCAACTGCACTAGAAAATATTCGAGGAGCATTTCAAAGCACGCAAAAGTGGGACTTAGGGAGAAATAAACCTCGAATCTAAAACTGAGTTCTTCTGCTGTGTTATGTACTGTAGTGGCAGTGGGAAAGTTTACTGATTTAAGTATCAAACAACGATATGCACATCAAGACGTTCTGCTGGAGAACACAGCATCAGGGCTATCCTGTGTGCTATCAAATAATTACAGGCCACTAATGGAATGGTGTGGACAACTGAAGTCGGCAGTCTATCCCGGGTTCTGAATCACCTCTGCTGGCTTTAAATCCCTCTCATTTTGGCAACATTGCAGAATATACAGCATTGACAGGAAGCGTCTGAAGGAACAATTCCCTTATACAGTAAGTAGTGTTTTTACTTTTCTTAACAGAGAAAAGTGGAGGGAGATACAAGGTTACATTTATTATGGCTATTCAGATTGAATTGTAAAAATACACGTTTCTGTCAGGTTGTAATTTATGTTAAAAAGTGTGCATACATTCAGGCATTTCGTTTATTTTGTTGTATTCCTGTTATTATTTTATAAGATATTTTTATGCAGTTGTATAACAATTTCTAAGAACGTTAGATCACATCCTATTTCAACTGATTTCTGTTT
Organism: Orestias chungarensis; assembly: GCA_032876305.1. Lineage (NCBI taxonomy): Eukaryota > Metazoa > Chordata > Actinopteri > Cyprinodontiformes > Cyprinodontidae > Orestias > Orestias chungarensis. The sequence continues at coordinate 4,022,414 of JAVLVB010000475.1, forward strand.
TGGTTCTCATTAGGTTGACCAACTCTTAACAATTTACTACAGTTTCCTACCCCTTATCAGATCCACATTAATATTACCAGCCTCTTTACAGCTGACTTGTTTTTAGAGTTACATAAACACATGCATTTAGAGTATATAATGATTAGCTCATGGGGAATAACTTGATAATCACTATTTGTCAAACTGGATATAAAACATCACTAAGGTGAAACTGAATGTATTTTTTTCTGGAGAGTGCACATAATCCCATAAATTAATTAAATAAACTTTGTCTCAATTTATACCTTTTGTCAATGTGACTATAATTAAATTAAATTCAATTTAAGTCTAAACCTAGGTTCCCCATGTCCTTTAGGTAATGATCCAGCACAGCTCTTGTAAGCCCCCCCACCCCCCAACTGACAAATAAGTACATAAAGCATAGCTCATCTATACCTATAGGTGTCACAGTTAGAGAGCTTGAATAGAAACAGAAGGCATACCATGTAGTTTCTTGAGAACAAAGGGGTGTCAATACTTTTGAGAGGCTCTGTGTAACACAATGAATGAGCAAAACAATATACAACAAGGGTTTGTACAGCAATTACGTTCACCAAAAACTGTGTAATTGCCCTTTAGCTTCTATTTTTGCATTTGTGTTTCAGAAGGTATGCGAACGTCACTTACCATCTAATCAAATTAGCCTGCTTTCAAATTTCTTAAATTAATAACACAACACAATCACATTTTAAGTTAATTGTGCTCGAATTCAGAGAAACATTATGTGGGGAGTGGATCTGTGGTTAAACTCCAAAGGCTCCACTGAGCCGTGCTGAGCACTACATGTCAAATCCTGGAGGAGGAGGGAGAAGGGGATGTTAGAGCGAGAGAGAGTCTAGAGCCATAGCCTTGTGGGAGACAGTTTGGAATCTGAACAATTAGTCTCTGCTGTATCTCACACTGTGAAAAATGTTTTCAGGAGCTTTAATTGTGTAAAGACGACATTTTGGAATGCTAATTAGAGATCTGCTCCACTCATTTTTCAGGTGTAAATCAAACATTTACAGGCACGAATGACGCTATGATGGCAGGCATTTTTCAGAGACACATCATTATACATGGTGACAAATCAGTTTACATGTGGGCAGACTTCCGTCTCTGACTGCACGGCGAAGAAAAAAAAAATTGAGTGTGCAAACTGCTGGGGTTGCAAACACTAACAACTCTTAATCATTTTTACTCCCGCGCCTGAGTTGGCCTGATTGTGCCGTGCACGCTCGTGCCATTCTTGCTTCTTGCCGTGTACATAATAAAAAGAATGGATCCGTTAGTCATAATGGCTCTCTAAATAGCATTTTCTACTTTATTAGTCATACTTAATGGTGTTGAAGGGGTTGTGAGTGATGCAAAATCCCAATGTTCAAAGTCTTTCTCTTATTGTGAGCAGTTCTTGATCTCAAAAAAAATTAAATAAAAAAATCCCTGACAATTGAGGCTGAATTTGGTTTACACGCTGGGCTTTCTTTGTCTATTTTCAACTTGAATTGTGGATTCTCTCATCAAAGAGACTGATGGCATGAGAGGGGGAAATAAGAGAGCTGGGGAGCCTCTACGTTCTACCACAACAAGCAGGTAGATGAAACACAAGCTTTATTAATTTTAGAAGGACAGATGCTTTGATTTTTTATTCATTTTTTGTCCAAGCAAACAAAAAACTACTGGTGCATCACCACTCAATTTGCCAGGATGGCATGAAAAAAAAAAAAAGTGGAAATCAATTATGAATACCAATGAGAGTCTACTATAGATTACAGGTGACCAATGACATTCTAAAAGTGCAATGTCTTAACATTTCCTAAACCCATCAGGTACTAAACTGTGCTCATACATAGAGGCCCTAATTTGTATCTTATTTTAATTCCAAACAATAAAATAAAAGGTTCAAAGAAAACATGCTTACGCTGAATGTCGATAGTGACACTGGTCTCCTTGCCGTTGGGTACTGCCTTATTGGAGGCCTTGCAGATAATCTGCTGTCCGGTCTCGATGTTGGAAGGTGAAAGGTAGAGTGTGCTCACTGTGCTTTCTCTCCTGCCATCTCGGAGCAATGTCTAGAAAAAAAGCAAAGTAACACTTTATGGCGGAAAGTCAGCTTTGTGTTTCAATGCTGAAAATGAGGAGTCTTGTTGTCAGAACCAGTTTTATTTTCGGTAGCAGAGTCTGATCTCTTCCTAAACTTTGTCCATAGATCAGGTATTTTTTTACTGAAAGGTTTCAAGGCTTAATATTAATAATAGTAAAAGTAGATTTAATAGAAATGTTCCACCTTGTGAGAGGACTGGACAAAGTTTTAAACATTCTCTATGGTAGTTGGTCTCCATAAAATGACCTCCAGCTACTAATACAATGATTATATCCTCTTGCAATGGAGAGCATGGGAACCTACAAAGATCCAGTTATCATCAGTCTACCAGGAGTAACCTTTCATAATTTGCATCGGGGTGTCATGTGTGCAACATCCCTAAAGATGATGCATTCCTGTGTTGTTCCAAGTCCCAGTAGTTGATTGGATATTATCCCGCCATACTAGCCCAGGGAGATCAGCTCCACATGCAGATCATTCGCTGCCAATTTACATTAGTAACAAAGATGTTCAGTCTAAACCCAGGGAAAAACCTAACATAGAAACCTTGTAAGTGTGACGGGTTAATGGGAAAATTTTTGGTTAGAGCTGTTTTGACAAGCTGAAATATGCTATAAAGAAAAGTCTCCTGTCTGAGTAGCTTTTAGCTGCAGCATTGTTTCCATAAAAGATGTGTGAAAAAAGAACACACGCGTTTTTCCTTTACCGGAAACAGAGGTGAACCATCAATAATATTCCACATGTAGTTTTAGCCCCAAAGGGAGGCTGATATAAAATTAAATTAAAAAAAAACTAGTTGAAATGTGTTTTTTTTAGAGCTTCCTTTTGTGTGCCTGGAGAACTGTGCTTTAGTGCATGGCTTGTCATACTCCACAAAGGAAATCAATCTTCTTTTCAGTGCTCATCCTCTGAGCCCTGTATTGTGGAAGCTATCTGGAATCGGTTGGTAGCGCTCGCTGGCTCTCAAGCTCTGACTCCAGCGTTCAGAGGAGGGCTCGGGGAGGCTATGCTAAGCAGTGCAGGACAGAACAAAGTCACTGAATAAAGCAAATTGTGTGGGCAACAGGGTGCAGTGTGGTCAACCACAAAGTCTAGATGCATTTCCGTGACTTCCCTTTAAAGCAGGCTTAAGGCTTAGTTCTCTTCAATAACCTGGGAACTACAAAAAGAAAAAAAATATTTAGATGAAAAACAACTGAAAATGGTGTATTTATATCCAGTACCATGTTTAAATAGCAAAAGTGGCACTCAAAAGTGCACAAATCGTGTTAAAACATCTTGTGTCTTAATTCAATTTAAAAATAAGTCTATGCCTGTTTTCCTATTTTGATCAATTTATTTTCCTTTTGTTTTAATCACATAACATTTTATTTATGCAGCCTTGTTAAGACTCACAATTAGACTTCTATGGCACTAAAAATTTTTTAAAAACAACACTAAAGCAAAGCTAACGTTTATTACATTATCCGGGTTGAAGAGCCTTTCAAACCATTCATCTCTTCCTGGATGAATCGGAATAACCTGAAATTACAAACCTGGTGATTCCTTCTAAATTAATTAAAAGATAAAATGATAATTTGTCAGGAAGGCTGCCAAGAGCCTGACGACAAGCCACAAAAAGCTGTGGGGAATTCTGACGAGTCCTGATCATGTTCTACATTTAAAAGCAATTTTGAGTATTCATTTCATAAAGCAACAACAGAAAAAAAGAAAAAAAAGACATTTAGGCCCCTCTAAAATATCCTAAAATGTTTTGAAAGAACAACACTGTGTCTTACCAAAGAGAAACCACCCCTATGGTGACACACAATAGATGCAGCACCGTGCATGCGAGTCACTTTTCTTCCTTTGTATGTGGGTTTTTAAGGTGAATGAAATTATGAACTGGTAAGAAAGAGTTTTGATCCAAAACCTCTAGGTATCTTCCCAAGAACTACATCTTTTACTATTAAAGTGAGTACACCTATATCCACCAAAGTAAGGTTTTACTGTAAGGACATTACAGTTTTGCCACATAACCATAACCATTCATTTCTACCTATCGTATTTGTACCTATAAACCTGTGGTTCATTTAAATTATTTTTAATGCATTATCTGCTCATTCTTTCACACTAATGCAAATGTTTTAGTCCAGTACAACCCCTTCTAATGCATGCCACAGTGTAGCTTAAAAAAAAATCGTTGAATTTGTAAAGTATTATAGGACATTATAAAATATGTATTTTTACCTAAAAAAATGTATTGCTTTATAGTTCAGTCATCTCAATGTACCTTTTAATGGAACATACAATTGAAGCATTTGCACCACTCAGCTTAATATATGAGCTTTTTTTTTCTTCTTTTTATGGCATTTCTTAGACTTGAAGGAAAATAATATTACAGTTCCCATGCTCTGTGAATCCCATTTCCATGTGAAGAGCCATATGACAAAATTCATATTTGTGTCTGAGTCACTTTGAAAGCAGAGCTCATTAGTTGTCAGACACGGAGTATGTCAGTGTAATGTTCTTTGTGACACAATCAGGATTGTTTCCATCATCGCTCTGGACCTGTCTGCAGACATTAATCTTAGAAACGGGGTTAGCTGGCGGCAGCACAAAAATTCAATCCCTTTCCACATTACAAATTGAGATATTTTCTTATTTACTGCCACATAAAGCACCAAAGACTACACATATAACCTAATGTAACCAGACAATAAGCTTAGGTGTAATTAATAATTTCTGACCACCCAAAGGGAAACAGAAACAAACAAGCTTATAACAATAAACCACTATTTCCCTTATTAGTTTGATTAATGTATTTTCAAGCATTAATGTAAATTTTGCAGCATAGACCTTTTTCTTACATTACAAGCAAAAATGATAGCAATGCTAATACCCGGGCAAGAGATCAGAAACGACCAATGTTACCCTTGTAATGTTTGATCACTGATCTGTCTTAATTTCCTGTGCATTTGATGAATAGTTTGTGTTAGATCAAAAGTCTAACTGAAATGGGTTGAAATAAATACATGGATTTTCCGCCCATCTGTTGAGCAATTTTTAGAAGTTAAAATTGTACACTGGTCCCCTTTATATCAGGAAATAGACAATGCAAGAGGGCCACAAGGTCTGTTAGACAACAAAAACTTTTAAACGTTTAAATGTTTTTGGACGACATTTGCAAAACCTTGATAAAGGAAAAGTTTGGAAATAACTTTTATATGTTCATCTCCAATTATTACATCACAGTTTTTAATTTACTATTTCAATACAGATGTGATTGTGAAGACATCTTGAGTATGGTTAAGAATTAAAGGCCATCATTTAATTCTCTTTCTGTTATTTTAATGGGATTTTCTTTATATGTTAATTATTCAACTACTTCTTTCTCTCCTTTGGTGAGGTTCTTCATTATATATTGCAGCAATAAATTCCTAAGCTTCCCTCACTAATTATAAGCAGTGCATCATTTTAGCAACTCTGTACTTTGGCTAAAAGCAACACACAAGGTTGCCAAATGCTAGTTTTAATCATACAGTTTTCATTTAAACACTGGTACAGCAAATAATTTTTTATTAGGTCGCAGTGATGATGTTGTGGATGGGTCAGAAATGTCATTACATACGAAACCATCAGTAAAGCCATCTTTGTGAACCCACCACCACATCTGCTCACATTAGACCTCTTCATCTGTTGGATATGAGAAGACCATCAGAGCAGATGATTATGTTTTTAAAATGTCCCTCTGCTGCTCTGTGGACCCAAGTTGGTTTAATTGAACCCATTGCTTTTTCATGTTGGGCAATAGAGATAAGAGGGGGAAGCTCATACTCAAGCTCAGTGCAGGCGTGCGAGCATCTGTCTCCTACCGGCGCTGAATGTCGTATTAATGTCCTCATATCTTGCTTCGCTCCTGAGGAGGAAGTGAAGGTAGGAAGCACGCGCCTCCTCCGACCATTAGCAAACAGCACCTCCGGCAATCACTTTATTCAAAGCGGTCTGGTGCCGTACCTCAGCCCAATCAATGGTATTTATCTGCGCTTTGAAACAAGCCGATAATGGGATGAGCACAGGGGAGAGGAGGAAGGCAGGGGCGGTGTTAGTTGCCTTGCCTTTTTAGTGCTTTGTTTAAGCATAAGCACAAGAGAACCAGAAGAAATGGATGGCTAAGCCTTGAAGACTAATGTGAATCATGGTTATGTGACCACAGTATGAAACATGTTTGTAACTGCAGTGGCATCTACAGTCTATTTACAAGTTGCCACAAATAATCACACTGTAGATGGAACATATTCAAAAACTATATGCTGAAGATCAGAACGAGGGTTGATCATGTTTCTGGGAGAAGATATCAAAACACTGGAATAATACTTTTATTGCAGCTGACTTGTAAACCAGAGGGTGAAAAACATGCTTGTGTTTTTTTGAGGAATTTTACTTCCTTATAGCAAACTGAGGACTGAGACGAACACCAACCTAAGACTCTGCCGCATAACTAAAAATTGAAAAAAATAATTAACTTATCAAAATAAGTCGTGAGAGGATTAAGTAAAAACGGAAACTAAATGAAAGCATTTAGTATTCAAAAGAAATCTGACTGTCGATTAATTTATCATGTAATCCTGTTTATCCTTGCAGGGTTGCAGATGCCCACAGCTAGCGTGCATTAGGAGAGAGGCCGGGTAAACCCTGGACTACTCAAGGTTTGCCATAGAAAACACATAGACAAGTGAGAAAAATACCAGGAGAATAGAATCTGGTTATGAGAGAAAACTTGCACTTCTTGGATGTTATTGCACTCACCAGTGACTACACATGCTACCCCAAAATATCATAGTAGAGGTAAAGTTCAAAGGTTAGAAGATCATGATGTTGCACTGTTTGTTTAGTATATTGTATTGGGAGACATCAAACAAACAAGGGAAGGATAAACAGTGAATTGAAAGTGGACATTTTAGATAGAATAAAACTGGGGTCGATTTTCTGCTCAGATAATTTTCTGAGAAAGAAAATGAAGCTGCTACAATAGTCAAATAAAATTTTTTTTTGGAACTAAACAAGGATCAGAAAGTGATATAAACCAAGACTAGCAAGATTTTAGGCCAATTTAGGTCCAAGAACATGCTGCAATTACATCTAAACAATACATGCAGGAGGTGTCATTATCACAAAACTTTCTTCTTTTCCATAAGGCTTGATCCCTTTCCATAAGCATGTTCAATGTTTTTTTTTCATTCAACTTTATTACATTATTAGGAAATGTAAGGAGAAATTTGTTTTGTTTTCTTTCCATGTGAACTTTCCTTGGGTTTTTCATCACTATTAGTGTGAATTACAAATCAGTAGACTGATTATGAAAATATTCAGTCGAAAAAAAGAAAAGAAAACAAACAGAAACTTTTTTTTTATTGCTAAATGTATATATTGCTGACAACCACAAACAGGCAGGCTACAGTCTTTGTAAACATTTAGGTACACAATCCCTTACCAACACCCAACCCCCTTGTCTACATACCTGTTATGACGCACACCTCAGTGCTTACCTTGGAGTACATGGCCCCGTTAAGGACATCTCCGTTGCGGATCCAGATAATGGAGGCTGCAGGTTTGGCATTGTCAGCGTGGCATGTCAGGTTTAGAGGATCACCCGCTCTCAGGCTCACCACAGGTCCGCCACTGATGACTGGGTCATCTGGGGGAACTATTGACATAAAGAGAGAGAAAGAAATTGTAAGCCTTGAATTTAATGATTAATAAATTGTTTGTTACTGAGGCATAAAAGCACATTTCATTGCTGTACCTACTAATATAGCCGTTATTGAATTTATTCGTTCTACTGCGTAACCACTAATGATCTGACAGACTAACCCATAATTTGTTCGTTTTCATGTGCTTAAGAATCTTCACAAGGCACTTGCGGATATTTCCCGGATGCACACTGCATTTTAGCGGTCTTTTTTCCGATTCAAGTTGTCCGTTGGGGTGTAAAGCTTATGTCTGTTAAAACTGAAGCACGGCACACAGTACTTCGAAGCTTAGGAAGCCAAAGTTGTGTTGCGACTCCCCAAACATCAATCAGCTCTCTCAACACTCAGTGCAGAGCCTGCGCATACATACAGTACATGTCATGGATAAATGTAAGTCACTGAAATCTATTACTCTGATCAGACACACGCATGTACTTTCCTCTCCTCTGCCGCTCACAGTGTTGACAAATTCAAATGGAGAAGGAGAACATCAGAACCGCATGTGTGCCTCTGAAGGCACACATCAAAGTCTTATCCCTGTTTTACTCATGAGCTGAGCCGTATTTTTGTTCTTCTCCCATTTTCCCGTCTTTCATTTTTATACGTGAAATTGCTGTGAATTATTGATTGACCCGAGTTCTCATTACAATGCAAATCTGGGGCAAGATGAAATCAAAGGCTGGCAAACAGCTGCCCTATTCCTCCGCAAAAGCATCGTGATTGGAGAGGAAGTTGTCAAGGGTGAGATATCTGCTGTCAAACTGCTGAGATGCATAAAAAGCACAAAAGAAATATAATTTGGGGTTTGTTTGTAGATTTAATGAAAACAAGCATAAAGTATTGTTTTATGTTAAGATAATTGAATGAACTTTAGCTCTTACAAGTCTGCATATACAGTATTCTGCACCTACCTCTACTGAAACTACTAAATCAGCTTAAAATTATAATATGTCTCCCAATTTTGCTTCAGTTTGAAGTGAAACATCCAAGAAATTCCAAACGTTTTATCTGAGAGGAGATAACTGGATTTACTTTTATGCATTGGACCTATTAGAACTTTATTAAATCAGTCCACAATTTTTTATTTGTTCGGCAAACTTTTCTAAGAAACGTTTTTTTTTATATTTAAAAGTATTAGTACCAAAATTAAAATGACATTTTAGTTGCATTTGCACAGACACAGAATTTACTTATGAGTAAGTATTTAACATTTACTTACACTAACACATAAGCCAATGGCATGACTCAGTGCATGTAGGCCTAGTGAGGTTTGTATTGGGCATGAGAATGGGGAAGAAAGGGGATTTAAGTGATTCTAAATCTGGCAAGGTTCTTGGTGCCAGATGGGCTGATTGGAGTAGTTCAGAAGCTTCTTATCTTTTGGGATTTTCAATCCTACTCATGGGCTCACAGAGAATGGTTCAAGAAAGAGAAAATATCCAGTCACTGACAGCTGTCTGAACAAAATTATACAGGTGGAAAACCTATAGAAGTGGTCAGGCTTGGAAACACGTGAAAATCATTGGTGTAGATGTAGGAAGAAATTAAAAGATCATTGCAGACCGTTGAAGCAGACTCTGTATGGGGCTGTTTTAAAACTCACACTGCAAAGGTTCATAAATCGTTAGTCTAAATAAAAATAGAACTGAACTATATTTACACTGTTTGTCTGGCAACAGCTGATTCACTTGCCAATGGTTGTAATTAGCAAATGAATCTCAAGTCGCCATGTCATTGTTCTACAAGGAAAAGCTGCAACTGGTTGGATCTGTAGCCATGTAAAATATATTTCTTATGATCGGATGGTAGGTTTTGCCCTATTAGTCTCTCTGGCTCATTATTATGCAGGTCTGTGTAACTCTACAGCCCTTACTCTGGTTACAGAGCAGCTGAAAGATATTCACAGCATTCCACCTTTTCTGCATTTTGCTATCACACAAAATTACTACAAAATGTAATGAATCTCTCCTTCCTCAAAATTTTACAAATAACCTTATTGTGAAAAATGAAACAGAGATTTTGGAGATTTTTGTTGATTTATTAAAAAAACAAATAAATAAATAAAAACCCAACAGAAATCCTACTTATGTAAAACTTTGCTTAATACTTTGCTGATCCACCTTTGGCAGCATTAACAGCCTCAATCTCCTTGAAGATGATGCCACAAGTTTATCTTTAGGCATTTTCACCTTTTCTAGATTTGCAAAGCTGGATGGGTAAAGACTGTCCACAGTCATTTTCAGATCTCTCCAGACATATCTTCTTTCTATTTTCTATGACATTTGTTTTTAAATTCACCCACTTTCGTTTGGATACAATATTAATATCCAGCCTTGCCTTCTCTGTCCCACTCTTCCTGCCATTTCCTCCTGACATATTGCTTAACTACTCTCTCAATCAAAATTTTGCTTATTTTTACATTAAAATCCACAACACTTTCCCTTTTTTTAGAGATTTTTTTGCAAATCAGCCAATCTGTCATTTCACTTAATGCCAATATGCACAGAAACCCACATTAGCTCCTCTCTGTGCCAATATTTTCAATCCTCAAACTTGTGATTTATGTTTAGGAATATATTGTCTTGAATTTGAATGCAGCTCTTGAAAACTTGTTAATGGGGTACTTGAGTCTGAACAAGTTACTTTGTCTTTCTAACTTCCTAACCCAGTGTAACATGATCAAACTCATTATTTTTCTCTTAACAGTGTGGTAATTTATCTGACATTGTTCTTTTTTTATATTTAGGTAAGGCAGTACAAATGTATTTGTTTAGCACATTTAATGTACAAGACAATTCAACATGCTTTACGTTAAGATTAAAAAGAACACAACATTAAAAAAGATCAAACTCTGACTCTGGGCTCCAGCAGGATACCACAATCTAACCTTTTCAGAGTCTGAGCTGGTTTATTTTGCTCTAACATATCAAAGATGTACTTGGATGCCATGAAAATTCAGGCAACTTTCATAGCACCTGTACACTTGCAGATCTGTCTATTCTCTGAAGGGCAAGAAGCCGGTCCAGAGACCTAACCAAAGGATTAACATGGTCATAGTTATTGCTTCTAGTAAGAACATGAACATTACCATTCTGGATGTTCTGCAGCTTTTTTAGAGCACCCAGTGAACAGGCATTACAAGTCCAAACTGTTTGAGACAAACACATGTAGTTATCTTTGATGCTGGCAATGGTTTTTAGTTGGTTAAAAGCCACCAATGTTTGATTTTATGTGCCTTTCAAAGTTCAGTTCCTAGTTTGAGATAATTCTAGGGTTCCTAACTTGATTTCAAGGATGAAAAGAGATTCCCTTGGTGGCTCATAATAATTTATCTTTGTTTCGGTGGGCCACAGACAATAACTGCCAACCAGTCGTATGATTGGAAGATGTCAAACACATTAGATAGGATATATCCTTTTGCAATTTTCTCAGAAACTTGCAAAAGGACGTAAATAGTCGTTTGCCTGAACTTTCATAGCAATTCTGATGCCTCATAACGAGTAAACCCCCACTTTTGATCCAGTGCTTTGTGTCAGTGTTGCTTTATAAGGAGCTACAAATAGGTACAATGCGTCCTGTATCATATTTTTTATAACAAAAAGAAACAACACCCTCACTAAGTCATGGATATAATTTTTGTGGGGCTTTACTTTTAGTCTCACTCATACTGACACTTAGTACAAGATGATTTCAAGAAAAAGTTAATGAACCGCAAACTAAGGAAGACACTTTACCTAGCTGGTAAAACGTAAAAAGAAACATACAGCTGACATTTATTGGAATAAAAACAGAAGGAAGTTAAAAGATTGCTCTAGCCCTTTTTTATGCAAACTTTATGTTTTTTTAAGCCAGGGTGAGGAGAGTATGAAACTATAGTACATTTAATGATTGGTTTAATGTAATTTTTGAACTTTATATAATAATCGACTAACACAAAAAATTAGAAAAAGGCCGAAACCTGCTAATACAGGTGGGGTGAAGATTATGTCAGTGTAAACTCTGTAAAATCCTCACATAGAAGAAACCCAAGGAGAGGAAATAATTGAAACACAATCCCAGATCTATTAAGTCACCAGATGCTAGCAGGTTTAGAAGATTATTATTTTTCAGAAAAACATTCCTGGTTTTACATTATTATTTCTTTTCCACCATGTTTTGAAATAGTCTGATTTGAGAAGAGAGGTTAAATTCAGGTTAATTTATGTTCCTGAAGTATTGCTGTGTTGGGCACAGCTGTTTCAACAAATGCCCTATCACACATTCAAATACAAAAACAGAAGATTTAAGTTGGGCACTTTAATTTGTAGATTTTTATATCAGCCACCTTATATCAGTTCAATAACCAACATCTGAAAAGTAATTCATGAATTGGGAGCAAATGTATCCTTGACTTTTGAGCCTTTTGCTACACAGGATTCCTGTTAAACATGTTTAGTTCTGCTGCTTCTTAGATAACTCTACAATGTTTATGTGTTCTGAAAACAGACTTACTTGTCCCTTATTGTTGGGATATGAAACTATTTTTGTTTATAAAAAGGATGAGAATAAGGTTTTATTTAATGATCTGTAGGATAATCTATTACCACTAAAATGCTTTGTTAAATAAAAGCACATCTTTGTCCTTGTGTTGAAGCTGATTAGCAGATGGGGTGGCTTTTGAATCTTTGGCTGTTATGACTAATGCAGTTGCCTTACACAACATTATTGATTAAAACCATATAAAATGTTTCCCCGTTCAAATAATCAGAAAACACACCCAACAACCCTGCTTATTTATCGTGAGTAATGGCTGATTCAGATCTGCGTGGGAACACTGAATCTGTACACTGACTAGACCAGACTACTTCGATTCAGGCCAGCTGGCCTAGCAAATGTGCTATTTCAAAGACATTTCAGAATTGATTATTCTCTATATGTGCTCAAGTTTGAAATGCAGCGTTGGTTCTGGCATGGGTCGCTTTCATCTTCTCCTTATTAATATGTAGAGCATTGGAGAAGCTGAGGAATCCCAAAACAAGCAGGTCAAACGAACAAGAATGTGGCCACCCTCTGTTCTGTTAACATCAATTGGAAATAGGGTCACAAGGAGGTCCCATTAGTTTATTCTCATGCTAACAACCCAGAGCCTGCTTGGTATGCAAATGAGACAAGGAGCATGAGAACAGCATTATGTGGCAGAACTGCAGACAAAATAAAAGTGAGGCTCACACCATGACAGCTGATTGGAAAGATTCAGACGATATTGACTTGCTGTCAGCATTCTCCGGCACACATGACTGAAACATTAATTAAATGTCAAGCATATAAGGCAGGCATAAAGGCTTTCATATTGAGAGGGGAAGATTAGATAGGAGAGTCTGACAATAAGTGACTGATAGGACTCGGCCTTGAATTGCACACATGTAGGCGGGGTGATTTTCCTTTTATTGCTCAAAGTGCTCAAAGTGCTCAAAGCTCCAAGGAAAGGTGAGATCAAAAGTTTTTTATCCTTTCTCTCCAAGGAGAAAAAACATCTTACAATCATGTTAACAAATATCAGTGTCCGCATATAGGTGCTATCTTCTAAAATTAGCACCACTAATTAACTTGCTTGTGTCTACATTGCATAGTTAGGTGTATATGCTCCCTTTTAGCCTTTAGTCTCAGTTAAATTGTTTCTTACCTTTCCTTTTCATGAGCAGCAAAGTGAATGTGGACAAGACAATAAAAAATTGTATGCTTAACTACTTCTCAAATTTTCTGGAGTTACATGGAAGTCAGAGGTAGAAATAACAGTATTGTGGTTCTAAGACATCTACCACCTATGTAACATCAACTGAGCGCCGTTGAGGACAGCTGCCCCCCAGAGTTGCTCCGTGTCATCATGTCTTCCTTTACTTTGTTCTACGTTTCTTTTACTTGTGTTAGCTTGTCTTTTAGGGTATTTTGGCCTTTTTTATTGCATTCTTAGTGTCTTAATTATTTATTTAAGCCAATTATGCAGCGCTGTGAGTTTATGGCCGCATTTCTGGTAGCTGGATTACTTTTTTCCAGCGTGGCGAAGCAGCATCAGGCTCACATTGTTTACACAAGGAACCAGCTGAGGGATCTCCGAACGGAGCGTACAGGGAGAGACACAAAATCCCCAAAGAACTGAGTAGAAAGTACTGGGGCTGCAGAGCCGGTAGGAGACGTGGGCTGAGGAAGAGGAGATACCGGCCGTATCTCCCCTCCATCGTCATGGGAAACGTGAGATTGCTGTTGAATACAATGGACGAGCTAACGGCGCTTACGAGGAGGGACAGTTTGTTCGTGTGGGATCGCTCCTGTGCTCCACTGAGACGTGACTGCACGACAACATTACCGATTCTATGGTGAGTTTGGCTTTCTTTCAGTTGGTGCGAGGGGACAGGAGTAGCGCCGACAGCGGCAAGAAGAAAGGAGGGGGAGTCGCTGTCTACGTTAATAACAAGTGGTGCCACCTGGGACACGTTACTGTGAAGGAGCGTGTGTGTTCAACGTAGGTAACAGACAGGGATGTTCTCTGTGACGCACAGGGAGGGGACATCAATGACCTGACAGACTGCATCGCGGATTATGTTAACTTCTGCACCAACACCATCATCCCAACATTACCCCAACAACAAACCGTGGGTGACCAGGGACATCAAGGCAGTACTGAACAGGAAGAAGGCTGCATTAAGGAGCAGGGACAAAGAGGAGCTGAGGAAAGTACAGAGGGAACTGAGGGTGAGGATTGAGGAGGGGAAGGACAGCTACAGGAGGAAGCTGGAGAGCAAGGTCCAGCAGAACAACATGAGGGAGGTGTGGAGTGGGATGAGAGCCATCACTGGTCAAAGCAAAAAGGGCAACCAGCTGATGGAAGGAGACCTACAGCAGGCTAACCAGCTAAACCTGTTTTTCAACAGGTTTGATGAGACAGTCTCTGCCCGCCCTCCCCCCTAGCTCCGCTCTTAGCACCTCATTGACCACGCCCGTCTACCCTGCACCCCCCACAACCAACCAACTCTCCTCAACTGCTTCAGCATCAACAAAACCCTCCTGCCCATCTTCATTTGAGGGACTCTCCCTGCCCTCCCCATAACCATCACCGCAGAAGAGGTGAGAAGAGAGTTTAGCCGCCTTCGTCAAGGAAAGGGAGATGTTCCCGAAGGCCTCAGCCCCCGAGTGCTGAGAGGATGTGCCACTCAAGTGTGTGAGATCTTATATCACATCTTCACCGTGAGCCTGATCCAGAGGGTCGTTCCCGACCGGTGGAAAACTTCATGTCTAGTTTATGTGGCCAAGAAGAAGAGACCCACCACGCACAGTGACTACAGGCCGGTTGCCCTGACATCACATGTCATGAAGTCACTAGAGCGGCTCATCCTGAAGCACCTGCGTAACATCATCGGACCTTCACTGGACCCCCTACAGTTTGCGTACCAGTCCCGGATGGGAGTGGAAGACGCCATCATCTACCTGCTGCACCGAATCTACTCACACCTGGAGGAGGCAAGCAGCAAGGTGAGAGTCATGTTCTTTGACTTCTCTAGTGCGTTCGACACCATCCGACCAGCTCTCCTCAGCAACAAACTCCTGGACATGCGGGTGGACTCTCCACTGGTAGCCTGGATCAACAACTACCTAACAGGCCGCCCACAGTGTGTAAGACTGTAACATACCACATCAGACATCATACGGAGCAGTACGGAGGTCCTACAGGGGACTGTACTGTCTACGTTCCTGTTCACGCTCTATACCTCTAATTTCAGGTGTTTCTCACAGTCCTGTCACCTGCAGAAGTTCTCAGACAACTCTGCCATCGTGGGCTGCATAGGCAGGGACCAGGAGGCCGAGTAAAGGAGTGTGGTGGACAGGTTCGTGGAGTGGTGTGGGCTGAACCATCTGCAGCTTAACGTCGGGAAGGCAAAGGAGCTGGTGGTGGACTTCAGGAAACAGTGGAACCACCCAGACCCAGATCATCATCAACGGCTCAGCTGTGGACATAGTGGATGACTACAAATACCTCAGTGTCCGCATAGACAAGAAACTGGACTGGTCTAAGAAGACACACACTGTCTACAAAAAGGGTCAGAGCAGACTGTACTTCCTCAAGAGGCTCAGATCTTTCAACGTCTGCAGGACCATGCTGCAGATGTTCTACCACTCTGTGGTCACCAGCGCCATCTTCTACGCTGTCGTGTGCTGGGGCAGCCGGCTGAGGACGGCTGATACCAACAGACTCAACAAGCTCATCAGGAGAGCTGGCTCTGTCCTGGGACTGGAACTGGCGTCTGTGGTGGAGGTGTCAGAGAGGAGGATGCTGAGGAAGCTGCTCAGCATCAAGGACAAAACCTCCCACCCCCTACATGCCACGCTGACGGCCTGTCAGAGCACCTTCAGCCGGAGACTGAGACCACCGGGAGTCACGACAGAACGCCACAGGAGGTCTTTCTTACCTCTGGTAATCAAACTGTACAATTCCTCTTCCATCTGCAGGAGGGATAAATAGTAGTGTGGTTATTGTTATATGGATATTGTGTACTGTACTGTGTTGTATGTGAGATGAGTGTGTCGTGTTAATTGTTAATTGATACTCTGTAACCCTGGCAAAACAATGTCCTCCAGGATCATTGAAGTCTATCTAATCTTATCTTATCTTATGTTACACTATTTTGTCACCTTGCACACTGGTTCACTTTATATGCCATTTTAAATTATAATGGTAACTCTACAATGTTTACTGCACTTTAACTAGTCATGTAAGTTATTTTAGAAACATTGTTAATTTTACTTATATTTCTTATATCTCTTTTTTCTATTGTAAATACATTCGTTTTGCTTTTACAAATTTTTACCTATTTTGTATTTAGTTAACTAGTGTGACGGAGCAGTCACAACAAAGCATTTCACTGCAAGTTGTACTGTTTATGACCATGTATATGACAAATAAACCTTAACTTGAACTTAAACTTGAACTTGAAGGTCATGTCACTATGAGAGTGGAGGGCTACATGCCACTTGGAGGGAATAACCTTGGTTTAGCTGCCTTCATCAAGGTTCTTCCTTGTA
This sequence comes from Orestias chungarensis, assembly GCA_032876305.1. Taxonomy (NCBI): domain Eukaryota; kingdom Metazoa; phylum Chordata; class Actinopteri; order Cyprinodontiformes; family Cyprinodontidae; genus Orestias; species Orestias chungarensis. The sequence goes on from JAVLVB010000475.1 coordinate 4,039,322, forward strand.
TTTTGGGACCTATGAAAATAGTATCAATGATATAGATTGAGAATTGATTGACAGTACCTGTTGTATTAATTTTAAAAATAAAGTGTCTTAGCAGGGTGTTTATACCCCTGGAACATAGTTCCCTTTAAAACTACCCCTTGGCTGCAGAACAGCTGCAAGCCTTTGAGGTATGCAACTGAAAGCTTTGCAAATCTAGAATCTTTCCGATATTTTTTCCTTTACAATGTTTCAAGAGTTCAACTGGACTGAATGGAATTCTCTGTGAATATTTCCTGGCATTTGCTTTAGAATCTGTTAGATTTAGGTCTGGATTTGACAGATCTATTCTAAAAGATTAATATACTCTGATGAAAATCAGTCGTGTCCGTCAGACCTCACGGGTCAGTATTCTGCGTTGTTTAGATGTTGCCTAGGTTCAATACAACAAGCTGAAATTAGTGGAATCTGGAGAACTTGAAGACATTTTAAAAAGTGATCATTCAGTCATCTGAGTCAATTGTGTTGACACAAGAGAATGGAAGAGGAAAATCCCTGACGTAGATCATTATATTTCAATTCTTACTTACACTCTTAATTTATAAGGTTGTCTTTAAAGGACACCTGTTATAAAAGTTTCCCTCACACATATTGTTTTGCATGTAGGCCAAAATTTTCTTTAGAATGATTGCTGCAACTCCTTCATGGCTTTCGGCAAACTGAAAACAGGAATTCTTATGGCTTTCTTTCAATAATTTCTTTCTTTTTGCCATAGTTATTTCAATGAATTTGTGCTGCACAACTTAAAAGTTGTTCCGTTAACAGATACCTCCACTTGCACTGCTGCATTTTGCTGTTCCTAAAGTAACCGTAGGTCTCTTGGTTGCTTCTCTAATGAATACTTACCAGTAATCTGGGATGACAACCATGCTAATCTTATCAGATGTTGCTCCAACATCTCAACAAAATCCATCGCCATTTACACTAAATTGTATAGCTTGGACATGAAAAAAATTTAACATGGTTTAATGAGTTTGAATAAGTAAAGGAATGCACTGCTTTCACATTAAATTTTGGAGCAAACTGGGAAACATTTGTGCTTTTTAAATTTCCTTGGAAGATTAAAGGATTGGGTGGGCAAGGAAATTGGAAAAATGATCAAGAAGCAAACATGCAAATGACTGAAAAAATGAAATAATACACAAAAAGATATTGCTGAGATCTTTCGAAAATGCCTTCCTGCGACTGCCAGTACTGACTGTTATTCAGAGGCCAAGCCTTGAACTTGAATCGGCCATCATCATTACTGGGCTGTTTGCAAACTTGGCAGTCCTTAATGGTTCTAAATTAGCTCTTTACTGCAGCCCTTCGATAGACTTGGCATAAGTAGTGTGGTCAGTGGTACAGATTGATCGCTCCTCTTTAATTACAGGGCTGACTCAATGGTAACCCTGCTTCACTGACTTATTTTCTTTTTCTTTTTCTGAAGAATAATGAAATCCTTTTCAACACTTTCACAATTTTCATTCTCCATGATACCTGTGGCCATTCACCCACTGAAATCAGGTTTTGCCAGTATTACTGTGATTACAGGCTTTATATTAATCAAAGATTACAGACTGCAGAGCCGCCACAAAAGATGTGCCTGTCGGTAATAATCAAAGATGTAAGGTGAGTTCAAAACTTTAATCCTTTAAAGGATGTTAATAGGGTCACATATTTTGATTTGTCTTTAGATTCAGTGGCTTCTCTGGATCACAGATGTCACTGTGAGATACAAGCTTCAAGCAGTCATTTTTCTCTGTCTCTCTCTGTAGAGAAAAATCCAAATTAGTCTGTCACAACCAGACTATTACATCAGCCTATTCCAGTCTTTTTGCTAGATACATTCCTCTATTTTACTTTCAAGGTTAAAAAAAAAAATATTGTAGCCATTCCTCGTCTTAAGAAAGTCAATTTATTTTATTTTGGCATATCTAGCTATAAACTTTAAATTGGGCGTTGAACATAAAAAAGAGAAAGTGATGTCAGATAGACTTGGCTTCGTTATCATTTACTTTTAGTGCAAAATCAAAGATCCTCATAAATGAAACCAAAGCATATTAACGTGTAATTAACTCAGCGGACCAAGGTAGTAAGTCACCTAGAACAGAGGCATGGATAAACCCTTGGGGGACATAAAATCGCCTTTTGATTTGTGAAATATAAAAATTACGCACCACAAATGTATTCGAGGAAGCAGATTACATCGCATATGGTGGCTGAAAAATCTTCTTCAGGTTGGTGATGCTGATGGGAAATCAGCTGGGATCGTAAGGACTGAACTAGTGCAGGAAGAACTCCACCGAATCCGATGGTTGGTATATTAAGACCTTCCACCGCTTCATAAGAGTGCAAGTGCGGGAGGACAAAAAACCATTTGGAAGCAAATAAATATCAGCAGGCTCCTCATATGTTGGAAAGTTGAAGTAATTGTGTGACTGTTTTATTGCAGCGCTTTACCAATGAATTTCTTGACTTTGTTTGTATATTTCTGAAAAACGCTCGAACAGACTGCTTGTCGCCCCATCGCAACAGCTTGCAAAGTTTCTGATAGATAGATCGGGAAAAAAAGGAAAAATGAAGATGAGAAAAGGAATGGCCAGCACAGGTGGAGACGTGAGACATGCTTGGCTCACTGGCCCAGATCAGCATTCCTCTTTGGGAGCTGTCATTGTGCATCTGTTTGACAACCACTGCAATGTCAGCCACATGTGTGCAAGTGAATACACACACACAAACACAAACCCATAGACACACAAATGAAATGAGTAAGAAGCAGAGTATTTTGCCTTCATCAAAGAGTCATAGAAAGTAATCAGAAACACTATAGCAGAGGGTTGTCAGCCTCATGCAGTGCAACTGAACTGCAACAATAGAGTGGGTCATCTAATTTCCCAGAATGTCAAAGCAGACTTATACATTACAGGTGTAAAGTTAAAGTTACTTAAGCCTTCCAATGTTTCTCTGCATAGCTGCCATTTATATATGATATTTATTCCATTAGCACACATGATTCTATATAGACATAAATCACTTACAAATTACTTGGATTCATTCAGTGCATTTAAACAAGCCAGTGATAAAACCTCACTCACTTAGCAGTTTGTAAGGTACAGCTGTTCAATTGTGCTTTTAATACAAATAGGGATTTAAGCGACCTTGAATGTGGCATGTTTCTTGTAGCCAGATGGGCTGTTTTAAGTTTTTTTTTTTTTTTTTTTACAAAACAGTTGAAGTTAAAAAAAAACAGTGATCTACCTAGAATTGTACACACAACAATCTCTGATTCACAAAGATTTCTCTAACAAAGGACAAATTATCTGCCACCATGTAGATGGACCAAAACACCTTGTTGGTTTTAGAGTTTAGTGGGGAATGGGAAGATAAATTGAAGGCAACAGTAGCTGAAATTCAAACTTGCTACAACCACATGGTGTAGAATATCATCTCTGAACATACAACATCTCAAACCTTAAAGCAGTTACGCTATAGATGTAGAACACAACCCTGTCAGCTAAGAAACCCCTTCTTCTCACTATGTCAAGAATTGACCAAACTTAAATTTATAACAGTTAAACTTGAGAAGAAGGCTAATTTCAGTTGACAAGTTGAGATGTTAACAAAAAGAGAAAGGACGAACAGCCTACTGTGAAGTTGGTGGTGTAATGTTGGGAGAAATGTCGCCTTGGCACACTTTCAATCCTTTACTACGAACTGAGCACGACTTAAAATACCAAAACCAAACTGAGTATTTTTGTTGACCACATCCATCCCTTTGTAGATCGTAGGCCTTCTGAAAGTCTGAACTTCAATCTCAGATGTAGAGCGGTAAGAAACCGTGAGAGGGATTTAAAGAGCAAAAATGCGGAAGACCAGAGTGATGTAGTGGCTTGCTTAATAGCTCGGCGGATGGACTTCGTTTTCATGTAATAAGGTAGGCCCATTTTTTAAGCCATCTTGATTATTATTCACACAGGATTAATATTACACTCGTACATTCAGTATTTTTTAAATTGCCAAGATTTTCTGGGTAAAAATGCGAGCACAAATACTTTTATTAAATAGATCAGCTGATCCGTTATAAATCCTCATATCATTTTGGATTTTTGTGCCTCGTGTTTGATATGCGTAATGGTGCTTGGCGTATTGTGCACTTGAAATGAGATTTTACTTTTATGATGCTCATGAATTTATTTGACTCAGTCGGTGTGTGTGTTTGTGATTTCTTATACGCCGTGAGTTTAAAGCACTGCTCAAGGTGATTAAATGAGCCTTGGTGTCCAAGTCAGTATGTCCGGTTTTGGGGAAGTTAATGTTGAGCAGGTTGCTTATTGTGGAGAATTTTGTAGATGTTATTGCCTATTGTTGACGTACTTGTCATCTTTGGATGGATGATGGCAGTTGGTAAGCCATTTCAGTTAATCGTAGCCAATGGGTGGTGTGAAATAGTGGCTAGCGGAGGCTCATGGCTGGGGGTGAAGGCCTAGCTGTAGTACTCACGGTTCGCTACTGAGCACAAGAACTACTTCAGATTTAGTTTTTTAATTTAGTAAGATTGTATTTTCTGTAGGGTAAAAGCAAAGTTGAAACATTTAACTGGGTTTGTAGTTAAGAATAAGCTTAAGTGTAGTTTATTTAGACAGAACCAATGCTTGACCATAGAGTTACCATCAGAAGTTGCCTTCACACTCAACAGGTCTAAATCTAATCATGCCTAGTTGGGATGCATTTAAATACAACATTTGTCTCTTGATGCTGCCATCTCCTTGTGCAGTAGTTGCACAATGAGATAATTTAAACTTAATGCAGTAATGGCAGCAGGGACGTAACAAAAATATAAACAGACTTGCAAAGATAAATTTAATCCGAGAAGTTATGATGATAAATGTTTTCAATTTTTCTATTCAAAATGTAACACAGTATTCTTGACCTTAACATTTATAATTTAGAGGGATATTACTGCCTTTTTTATTTCTTTATGAAAGAACTAGATAACAGAACTCAAAATTGAATGGACTAACGAACTACCAAAGACTAAAAACCAACAGAAACAGTTTGCTAATTTTATTTAGCAAATGTGTTTCTCAACTAAAGTGTTAAGAAAGGTTTCACCAATTTTCATACAATTTGCAGAGAGTCGTTAAGTAACTCTAAAGAGAAAGATTAATAGTGATTACATGCTATCATTTTTAACTATCTTGGATCAATGAATAGTGAGAATTCAAAGGCAGAAGTTTTTTTTTTTTTTTTAAATGTGATGGTCAGCAATGAGAGGTTTAAGAAATGGAAGGTTCAGAGTTCAAAATTCAAGTTTAGGGGTATGAAAACATACAATATTCTTCCTCAACTCTCTTCTGCATTTTTGAATATTTTACGGTAAATACATTAACATGGGTGACAGGAACCATAAAGGTTTTTCATACTCCTTAACCTGGTATATCTTATCTTTTCAAGTGGTCTTTAAATAGTGGGATTTGGATCTCCCCCACGGCAATTAGCACAGCCTTTTTTTAATGTAGCAATACCCTTGATATCTACAAATAGTACCAGATGAAATAAAATGAACTGAGGAGTACAGGAAATGCAGAGACCCCAGAGCCGATAAAAACTTTCTATAACACATTATAGCCATGTGCAGCCGCAGATAACACCCAGCACAGATTTCAAGGGTTGCTTTAGTTTTTTCAGCCCAATGTGTGTGTGTGCAGTTAAAAGTCAGGAGGCTGCAGCTCCATGTTTCACTTACCAAATTACATTTTTTTTAAAATAGTATCTTCTTATTTTTGCCAATTATTTGCCCGATTGCCTTTAAAAAGTTCTTGTAAGCGGAAGAACTAAGTTTTTCCAAAAGCTGTTACATTTGCAGCCAAGGCAAAGGCATTTAGTATGGAGAGCAAATTCAAAATCAGCTCAACACCTGTACACAGTCAGAGCTGTTGTTGTACAGAGCACAGATGTATTTGCATCATCTTCTCTCTTTTAGCAAAAACGTAGAGAGCGACAGAAAAAAAAATCATACATGCAATCTGTCAGCCATAATCATGCACCTGTTCCGAGACTCTCTGATATCATAGATGTAGTTATCTTCCTGTCTCGAGTTGCAGAGAACATAACAGACAGGGAAATATTAATGTTTCACTCAGACTTTCTTCTAGAATGACTGCATTCTAGGACACTCTATGTCCACTTACATGCATTTTAAATGCTGAGAGTCTATGGCTTAGCCTAACTTTAGTCAAAGGGATTTGGTTACATGAGAAGAAGGCTCCTAAACTTAATAATAAGGTTTTATAAAGGCACTATACAGTTAGGGACTTATGGCTGTTTGAGACTCACTTCCCTTTACAATTGAGTTACTTCTCCATTGGATATTTTCTTTTGCTTTTACCATAAACTTGAAGAGCCACAATTTTCCAAGTATACAGGTTGATACATTGACCCTACTACCCTTCAATTTTACTTCAAATATTCTCTTTAAAATCTAATTCCTTCACTTTAAAGATAAGTTAAAAATGCTTCTGAAATGAAGTTATGTTAAAATGTTTTATCTCTAGCAAATTAGTTTAATTGTGTTTTTAGTACACTTTTAAATTAGTTGTTCCTAAAGGGTAAAGGTATAATGAGCATGCTTTTACCAACTTCAGTTTAAAGCATTTTATGCAAATCATATTTGAACCGTCAACTTGCTGTACTGTTTGCATCAGATGGGAACTGCAAAAAGGTCAGTGGTTGTTAAAGTTCTACACAGTGATGAGAGGTCATGTGGCACCCATGATCTTACAATGTGAAGGTGAAAAAATAAATATGTACCCTAAGAAGGAATTGATTTTATTAACTTAAACCACTCTAAAATGTCCTCCTAGTTACTACTTCCACCTGTTGTTTGCCCTGTAATTCAATCTTAACATTTTCATCAAAAAAGAGTGAGAAATCCAAATAATATTTTGGAGACTGGAATTGTTCTACCACTGTTGCAGTCCGCTTTGTTATTTAGCTTTTCCAAACTAGGTTGTTAGCTTCTACCTTGGGGACCCACTACATCTATATAAAGATGTGAAGACGTCCACTGTCCGCTGTCCACTGCAGGAAAGATATGAACTACTTATAGTTTTTTAACAAACTTTAAAACTCTAGTCTAGACGATCTGTTTTAATCATTCTTGTACAAACCTAACACTTTGAGAAAGAAATCCATATATATTCATCATTCTCATGTATGTTTTCATGCAAATCTTTCCATAATTTTCCTAAAGATTATTTTACAATTTGTTTAAAAAAGGGACAGTAACCCCATTTGTTTGTTTCACACAAGAACATGGTAATTGTAATACATTTAACTTAAAATAGATCAAAACTAATTAAGTATTCTTCTATAAATCATAGCATTAAATAAAAAAATGGGACATCTGTCATTTATTATTTTTACACTACATTTATTGAAAGTTACTTGCACTCAGTTTAAAGGGATTCCCTGCTATATAACTTGTTAGGTGGCAACAACTTTTAGTTTTTGTTTAATTGTTTCTTTATACTTCAATACCTTACACTATACAGTCTGTAAATTTAGCCAATATCACTCATTCTGTCTATTTGGTTAATCTAGCTCATGTTCATAAGAGGGGTTTCCGGAGGTAGTTCAAGCAATAGTCAAGTGAAAGGCTAATCCACACTGGACCGGTTGCCACCCCAACACCTGTCGGCAACGCATACCCATACTCGCTCCCCCAAGGTACATTTAGAATCACCGGTTAAACTAATATTTATGCTTCTACACTGTGGGATGAAAGCCAATAACCTGCATGAACCCCATGTGTGCACATTTAATGATGTAAACTCATAAAGAAATGCTCCAAATTTCTGCAAAGTGCCAGTGAGTGAGTATTGGTAGGTCAATTTCTGCAGAATTATTTTTTTAGTACAGTTGTTTTCACCTTTTTGTAGATTCAAGGCATTACATATAAATTTACCCCTGGACAAAGATGTTTTATGCAGAAGTATTTTGGAAATTGTCTATCTATTCCTTATAACTTCCCATATGCACTAAATAAGGGAATATCTTTAGTCATTGCTGTTAATATTTACGTCTAAATTAATAAAAAGCAGTTGAGCATCAAACAAAATTTACTTTTATATTACTTTCAAATATGTTAAACCCTTCAGGATTAATTAAACACTTTGCAGGACATAGTTAAATGGCAATATTAGGTAGTTTTTGTACTTTTTTCTGGAACTGAAGTTAAAACTCCTCAGCTACTTTTTTCTCCTAACCTGTTCTGTCTCAATGTGTTTTATACCATGCCCTTCAAGTTAATTTCCATTACTAAAAAGATGGCAGCATGATTCTTGAGAAATAATGAATTCCGACTTTTCCACTAAAATGGCTGATTCAGCGTTGGCAGTTGGAAGCAACACTAACAAAAGATACCCTTGGGGCTTTGTGCACAAGAATTTCGTTGCTGAAGCGTGGGTCCAAAACATTAACAATGCAAGGGGAAGGGAAAACAAATATCTTGCCCACAATGGTTCATTCAAAGAACATGCTATGAATTATGTTTGTTATACAACCCGCACCACATTGTGTTCATGAATGGTTTTCATTTAGACAGATGTTGGAGAAGGTTTTTGAGTTTTGCAGCATGAAAAAAACTTTACATAAACCTAATTTTAATCACTGAAAAAGACATCCTGTCAAGTTTGGTTCAGAACTCCAAAGGTAAATCTGAAAAAAAAATTGCTTGAGATAATGATTTTTGGAATATGGAAATGAGCGCAAAAGGTAATCAAATGCCAGCACAGCTCTGCATGTACAAAAATACAAAGGTTGATTTGTGTTTTTAAATATCCCAACAAATGTTATGTTTTTTCATCAGGTACATTCGTTTCAAATCTAGTATAGCTTTTCATTAGGACAGAAGCACTTCCTGATATCTGTCTGTGATCGCATATCAACAATATCAACCAATGTAGTCAGATTAGTCAAAATCTTTCCATATATATCAGAGATCACAAATTTGTGAACTTCGTTTCAGATCTGGACTGATATGATGTCTAACGCAGACCTGAAATTGATCAAACCATACCATGTAATGATAATTGTAAACTTTAAAAGGCAGCAGGGAACGATGAAACTCTGGAGAAGTCAACCAGAAAAGACAAACATAAAAATATGGAGACACATAGAAGAAGACACAGGCAGATTAAAAAGTAAAAAGGAGAAACTGATAGGTTAGATGGCTAAAGGTAAAGAAAAAGATGGGGTAATGAAAATACATAGGCTGGTGAGACAGGAAAAGAGAAGGTACAGTTAAACTGAGACAAAGAGAAAAAGTACACAGAAATACAATACTGTGAAAAACAAAATGTGGACAGCAAAATGGAGAATGTAGTATATATAATTTAATTGAGGAAGAACAAAGTCCTTTCTCTTTATACTCCTCACTGGTGGTGGTAAACTGGTGCGTCTGATGTTTTCTGAAATTGTGGAAGTATTAGAGCGCAAGCGCGACGCGCTCTAAAGCCTCCTGTCTGTAATTGTTCAACGCGCTGTCAGTTCCCAGATAGCAAGGTGGATTTAGTTCAGAGTCAATTTCAGAGATAGTGCTCAGGTAGAAACATTTGTTATTGAGTGATTTAGCTACACATAAAGTTCAAATTGTCTGTGAGTCTGCACCAAGTAGTTACGTGTGCGAATTGGCCTAGAAATAGTTTTAAAAAGCGGTCAATAAAGGAATGTGTTCAGTTAACGCGACCCCTGGTCAGGGCTTTGAATGGTTCCTGAGAAAGGTTTCAAAGGTCTAAAGAAAGTTGCTCTGCAGATATTAACCAAGTATGGATCTATACACAATTGAGAGGCCGCCTTCTCCGCATTGAGCATTATTAAAACTGAATACCAGCCTTATCAATTTGCACCTACACACAGAGTATATGAGAATGGTCCTGACTGCATCTGTTTGGAAAAGCCAGAGCACACCTCTCTCAATGAACACCAAAAGAAGAAAGTAACTCTCTATTAAAGTTCAATTAAGAAATACGTTGGGATTTTTATTATTTTTTTAAGTTGTTTGAGGAGACGGAGTCCAGACGTGAACCAAAAAGTGTAAATCAAGCCTGCCTCTTTGTTACGTGTCAATAAATATTGTCATAACATATTTAAATTAGGCTGAATTCCAAAGGCAAATTAATGTTTGCAGATGCTGGCTTGCTACTGGCCCTTAGATTAACTGTTGTGTATTACATTTTAATTACAGTTAATTTTATAGTATTTTGGTTTATGGTTGTTTTTCTATACTTCATATTTTGTGCTTTGCACTGCTGGACAGAAACCAGGCTAGAGAACAATAATTGTAAGGATAAGAGGAATGTGATAAAAAAATGTCTCATGGACAAAATGTTGCCTTTTCAGAGAATAAATTAGCTATTTTAAGTTTCTAGATCTACATTTTAACCCTCGATAGCAGGAACAGTATGGTCTGGAAGTGGACAGGTTTTCACTGCTCATTTTATTGCTTCAACCACCAACAGAAATTTTGTACACGAGAAACTCTCAGAAGTGTTGCACCTTAGTTGTTTTTACAAGTGGAACATGTTATTTTTAAAGCATCAGAAGAATCTCTGAGGGTATTTTCTTTTTAGATTTGTCTGACAAATCATGGATTCACCTTAAGTAAGAGAAGTGGATCTGTCATCAGGGTCCATCTAAGCTTAAGGGCTGGGTAAGATGGGCTACAGATATTTGTAGATATTAGACTGAGCACCTATTCCTCTTTTTTTAACAAACTTGAGGTATGACATCACTTAGTTACACATACTCAGATTTTAAACCCCTGGCAAACTATGAGCAGGACGCTGGTTCACTGAGAAGTTAAGTAGACAGGAGGCGGCTTTACATAAGTTCAAGACCAGGGGTGCCCAATCCGTCGACCGCGATTGACCGGGTGGTTGCGAGAGGATTGTGAGTCGATTGCAGGATCGACCCACAGGAAGTAGATGCCTGCATCCATCCTTCTGTTTGTCTTTAAATTCATATACTGGGCAAAAAACTGATGCGCATTTAAGCATGCAAACACGCACTAACTCTACGTTAGCTTTGAGTAGCCGCCTTAGCAAACTCCCAGTCTCTCTTAGCAGAGGCGGACCTAGAGGCCGGGGTAGTGCCAAACTCTCCATATATACGGATTTGTATGTATTTTTAGACTTATCCGTGTCTGCTTGTGCTTGGGGGAAACATATTCCACAGTAGGTTAATGCAGTTATGCAAGACAAACTAATATGTGTTACACATTTGGTTTAAATTAAAATATATTTCATCCTAAAGGGGGGTGGTCCATTAGGATTGGTCATCTTTTAAGTAGCTTGCAAGCTCTAAAAATGTGGGCACCCCTGTTCTAGTCTGAAAATTGTAAATGGTCTATAAGGTGAGCTAATTTAAAAAGAAAAAAAATTAGCAAATAATGGTAAAACTACTTTTGAAACCTGCCTTTCTTAATCAATGTGAAGAATATATATAGATATTTTTATATATAAATGTTTGTCAAGGACCAAACTCTGAAATGGAAAAAAAAAAGTCAAAGACTAACTCACATATGAATCAGGAGGCATCACATGTAGCGTAACACATATGTACTTATTAAATAGACTGTTAAATGTATACACGTTTTTTTCTTTTCAACCTTAATCAGACAACAGTGGTCTCTCTACCCTGTTCTAGTGTTTCGTAAACTGAGTTAAAAAGATTAGACAAAAAGGTCTGCAGCGGTGCCAACTTACTACAAATGGTATAATTGGCCTCAGGGGTAGTTTTTAGACCTGAAGCCCTCCATTCTCTTCCCTCATGACTAATTCACAAGAACTTGATTTTTCCTTTGGCATCTGAGGATATAGCCTACAAGCTGCGCAAATGCTTTTATGGGCTTAGGTTTATTCCCGGTTTAGTTGTAGGAGGTGTCAAAGAGGGACGTCTTGTATCTTTTTTTAAATGTTTATATAGTCAGTGTTATTTATCCCCTTTCTCTTCTTTTATTGGAAGCTGGTTGCTGTAGATGAAGGTTAAATTAAACATATTCCATATCTTATTAGAAATATTAGCCTCCTTTAAATCGCTCGCCTTTTAATCCTAAAGTTAGTTTATTTTTAAGGGAAAAAACTAAATTCTGGACAGCATTTCAAAAAATATTATATGACAGCTATGTTAGTAAATATTTGTGTTATGTTATTTCCAAACTTATCAAAATGAGTGAAGAGACTTACCTCTGACAAAGCACACAAAGGAGTTAAGGTGGATATTGAGTTATGAAATATGTAGGAGACACTTTTACTGTAGATTTATTCCACTGTCAGGTAAAGTAAAGAGAAGCAGTTTGTGTGTCCACATGTGTGTGTGCGCGCACACTAGTAAATGGCTGTAAGTCTGTTTGTATGTGTGTGTGCTGTGTGTATATTCTTCTGTGCATTTCTATCCGTGTGTGACCATACTGTAGGTGTGTGTCACCAAAACTGTCTTCCCAGTCAATAGAAACACTGTCACACCCGGGCAAATAATTGACAGTTTGGAGTTTGCGTTGACACACTTGCATATATTTTCTCCATTACCATTCATATGTGTCAGCCCGGAATTCTCCTTGGCAGTGCTTTCAAAAGTCATCATGCTTGGCAGAGGATTAAACAATCAGTCTATTCTACCTTTTGGGAGAGAATGATAAACTCTCTCACCTTTAGTAAGCCAAAAAGGTGAAAAAATAAACTGTTTTCATTTCTTCTTGCTGCTCTGTGAATGGAATTATTCTTGTGCTGCGTCTGTTTGTTGGCACATCAAAATGTGTGGTTGCGTGAAAGGTGTTTTAATGTTCTGCTAATGAGTAAATTACAGGGGCCTAATATGAATTGTTTTCATCAGTGGAACCAGACCTGCAGGTACACCAGTGTATGCTACTTTTTTCTGTTTGATCTCCCACTTTCTGGTGTTCATATTATAAACTTAAGTTAAATTGCCAAAATAACTCAGGTAACAACTCAGGTAAAAGTGATTTATCTGACACAAATAAAGCATAACATAACAATATATGAATTAGTGAAACATGAACTGATTTATTCCGCATTAATTGAATATTTTTCAAAGTTTTTTAGTTTTTAAAACTATTGTAAAAAAAAAACCATAGTCTAGTTTTTTCAGTAAACATGTACTAATGAGATTTTGCTTACATTTTTTATGCATTGTTAAAAAAGTTCGGAGTGTTTGAAAGGGCATTTGACAAATGTACACTGAAGCTATATATATTTTTCAAATCAAGAAATTAAATATACGTAAATGTCAGCGATGTGTTTCAAGATACAAGAATAAAAGGGATTCACATACATGTGAGTGTCAGGTTGGTTATGACTAGACCCATGCTGTAAAGAAAAGCTGTGCTAAAATGTGATAATTAATAGCTATTTAAGATATTTCAAATACACTGTTTTAAAATAATTAAGAGACAATCAAAAACAACAATAAACTTCAAAAATACCGAAACTAACATGTGAATTTGCTAATACAGGAAATAAAGATTGTACTCTCCACACGTTCTATCTATAGTGAAACATCTTTTATGTGAAAGTATAATGTTACTCGAAAGAATTGGAAATAAGAAGTTAATTTTTACCTTCTGAAATTGGTATTGCACTAATTTATTGATTAATTGATAAAATGAATTAGCCATCGCCCCTCTATCATGTGATGATTCAATTTACACTTAATTTGTTTGCTGCCCACAATGTTTTTCAAAAGAGGAAAATTAAAGACGTAAAAATACGAGTGATATCTTAGAGAAGTCCTGATTCAAATGTGCATAACAGATACTTTTAGCTCTCAATAACGACAAGTACATTGTCACATATCCATTTGTAAAAAGGTCGGGGATAGGGTGGGGAGAAGGGTATCACCACCCACAGAAGGTTATGGTGCACTTTTTCTTCCCCTTGCTACCCATTACTAGCTTCCTGCTCCCTTACAAATCATTACTTTCACTTTTCATTAGGTTGAATCAATAAGGCGGATCAGTGGCCGATGGTTTGGACTGCGTGGCAGGCACCCCTCTTTCCGAATTATTCGTTCTTTCTGTTGTTCTCTTTGCTCTGTTGTGGACTCCAGCTACCTCCCCCAGCAACCATTCAGTCGTCGCAATTGTATGAGACAGCGGGAAGATGAAGGGTCCAACAAAGAGAGATGAGCCTAAGAGTGCTACTCGGTAAGAGAAAGACAGAACTGTTGGTGGTAACCGACTGAAGACAAATTAGGACTAGGTGAACTCTCAAGCTTAAAGTAATTTTGAAAATGGATGCTTCCAGCACATAGGGACATTAGAATGTAAATGTTTAAAGGTGCCACTGAATGTTTCACAGATGGTCTTCTCTGGCTGAAAGATAGTCTTACATGAATACACGCTTACACTTTAAATTAAACTTTACATAAGCAAGTATCCATGCCTTTGCAATGAGTGCCTGGAAAAATCTTTATGTAGATGTGAAACATATGCCAAATAGACAAAAAGAGACATATACCTGCAAAAGTATGATGTTGTATTTTCGTGATGTCTGAGTTTTTGGCGATTTCAGAGTCTGCCTCGATAAAAATGACACTAAATCAAACACCACAGTTCTCGATTTATTGCTCCATCCATGTTGTGATTTTGATCTTTGCTCAAGGCAAAATGATGTTGAATAAGACTCCCAGTACAAGTGGTTAATGTGGGATTCTTTTTAAAGGTAGCTGTGCTTTGCCTTAGAGATAAGGTAAAGAGCTCCATAGGGATCTTTAAATTTAGATCCTGCTCCCCCTTGGCACCACCCTTTGAAGGTTTTGCAGGGATATTCCACCGGGAGGAGACCAAAGCGCCCATTCAACACTCACTAGAAGGATTAGAGCCGGGGTAGTTTTCCTGGCCCATTATTTACACTGTCTACTTGCACTGCATTTACCAAGGTACAGGCATATCACCTGAGTAGAAATTTAAACCAGAAAATCAGCAGCTGTACAGTCCTGTGCGTACAGTTCAGTGCTCTAGACATACGTACTCCGGTTTACATGGAAACAATTGCACAAATAATCCATGGTTTTGTTCATTAGAGCCTGTAAATTGATGTTGTGACAAAACATGACTGATCTGACCTACGTTCAACGCCTGGTAAAAAACAGCAAGGAGAAGGAGAAAGAAAAGGAGATGGGCCAGGACAAACTTTGCACAGTTCAGTTGAGATCTAATTGCTTGATGAGAGAGGTGGATATAACATTTGTACAGAAAAACCTAAATAATATGTTTTTCAATTGTGGGTAAGGATTCTGCTCTTTTCACTCTGTTGCCCTGGGTGGACTGTGATAAAATTGTATATCGTTGGAATTGTTGAGGTCTGAGAAGTAGATTTTTTTTTAAAGCTTTTAGTCAAGGTTTCTGTGGATACTGAGTACTCAGTAAAAGTAGATCAATGAATTAAGGCAAAAGGATGTTCGAAAAGTATGGTAAAATCCAACCCCTGTTTGTGGGCATACAGGTTAAAATATAAAAAATCAGCTTGTCGTAAAGGTTACACAACAATGAAGAGTCTGTAATTCTGTTTGATGTTCACCACTTAAATAAACATGTTATTGCTCAATACTGATTATAGCCCTTCCTATTTTCTTCTCCTTATGCTGAACAACCTAAAAAAGAACTGTGTTGAAGAAATTATTATAAAAAGTTTGTCACAGCTACTCCTTTCTTTAAAGATTGGAATGGCATTATATACTGTAGAGTAAAAAGTGCAAGTGCTTGAACAGAATCACCATTTATAGATTTCGTGCTGAAAATGTTTCCTTATCATTTTCATGAACCCTGTTAACAGCTCCACTTGGCTGCTGAACTAGAAAAGCAAAGCTTGAACAGTTAAAGGAGGCAAATTACACAACCATCCCAGTTTTTTATCAGAACAGTGGAAAAACACACTGAAAGAGCTGATGTATAATTGAAGTGGAGAACAAGCGCCCTTCCACATGTTCTTTCTGGTTTTAGGATTGTCTGGGATTCTCAAGGAAGAGTTAAAAAAAATCCTCTGAGGGGTTTCTTCCTGGAATGATTACCCACACAACCTGGTCTCAGGTGATTGGAAGACTAGAGATGGCTGAATAGTGTTTCAGTCCTGAGTAGTACCTTATTATTGAGAAATCTCAGTTTTTTGTTCCACAAAATGCAATCTCACCCAAAACATTTTGCCAGTGGTTATCTACGAACTTGCTCAGCTGTGACTGGCTCTTTAACCGGTGTATTGTTTAATGGCTGTGTGTACTTAGTTTGGACTCACCAAGCACAGTGAGCCGGGCAGGACGGGACCTCATGGCAGCCTGGACGGCCTGGCACTCAAACACTGCATCGTCCATCAGTTCGACACGCTGGATGCGCAAATGATGCTCTCCAGAGCCATGGTCGCCAATCACTGTGTAACGTGGATAGCCTGCAATGCAAACAATTTGTTTGTTTTTTATCACCCTCAGTGTCAAAGTACCGTTCTTCTGCCAAACACAAATGGGTAAATTTCACAATTTTTTTTCCCACTTCTCATTCTCATGTCAATAAAGAACAACTCTTTTCAAACGGCCTTACACAGCAATAGGGAGAGCACGATAACGGAGTTTCAAAAGTACATAACGTGAAAGGAGATGAAGAGAACATTACTTTATTATTTTATGTGTGTTCATTGTTCATTTGTTAATTTACTCGATACATTTTTACAACACTTTTGAAACCGTAAAGGAGCTGTTGTGAAACTTACTGCATGCTGAGGAACCATGTTTTACTGCAACAGTAAACAAGAGCAGCTCCAGTTCGAGTTGTTTCAAGATTGCTCTGCGAAGTGATTTACAGTTTAATAAGAAAGAAGAAAGCAGAGGAATTTCCAGGAGACCCCGGGTGTCAAAACAGATGGTTTTGAAGATATCCCTCTTAAACTAATAAAAAAAATTTGCATAACCCATGTATTGGGAAGTTTATGTCTCCACAGGGGCAAATAAACTAAAATATACATTTGCCTAACCTAAGATCGCTGTGGGATATCAAACAAGTTTTCTGAATCTTTCATCCCTCAGGACACCTTTTTTGTTTCTTTATTTTTTTGCCTAACTTCTCATCGTGATTGTGGGTGGAATTTGTGGAATGCAAGGAGGATTTATGTTCATAAATATTGTACTTCAAAATATGAGAAAAAATTCCAACTGAGAAGGGCTTTTTCTTCTGGCTGACCTTCTCTAATTGATTGATGATGAAACCAGAGCATTAAACTCAGGATTTTTAATTTTTATTCTGGAACACAAGGCCAGGCTTTACAAAGCTTCGACCCATCGGAACTTTGTGCTTTTCTCTGAAAAGCAAAACTTCAGACTTTTGGCTCACTTCATTATCATTCGTCAATGACCTCTAAAATAAAAATGTTATTTTTTACACAGGTATGTAAGTTTAGACAGATACTTAGTGGCAACAAATAATAAGAGGGTAAAATATTGATTTCTCTGAACCCTCTAACCCACCGTCACCTTGGACATTCCTTAAAACCCCAGGGCTTTAGTGATTTACTGTTTTAGCTTCCAGATAGAGTGGGCAGTGGTATAACAGCTATTAAGTTCATGGATGTGTCTATGGCAAAAACCTATCATATGCTCTGTGTCCAATTACTGAATTCAGCTTCATTGAATCCTGCAGCTTTTAATAGAGCATGAAGTGGGTCTCATTATAGGCTGGTGGGGTGAGTTACAGCCGATTAAGCCACTCTGTGCATTTCACCCTCCTACGTGAAGCCTTTAATCTTAAGGGTCTATACAGTAGGAAGGCAAAGGACAAAAGAAGGCTCCAACACAAATATTAAACCAAGGGAGAAGGTAAACGGGGGGGCATTTTCAGCTTATGCAGCTGCATAAGCAGCTGAAAATGTGAACAAAACAAAGATTTACAGATAAGTTTACAGTTAATAAATAATAAAGTACTAAAAACTTATTAATGATTTGCCATGCTCTGTTTTACCAGTGTTAGTCCTCTAGATATTTCTAAAGATTATGGGTTTTTAAAAATTTGTAGTACACAGTTAAGGTGCCAGCAAAAGTCTCTTGTAAATGTTTATATGATTAATATTTGTTTAAACAGTTTAGTATACCATAGATATGAAAATAGGGGTCGGGGTCGGGGTCGGGTCGGGTTGTCTGACTGGATGTAAGTCTTTCACTTCTCAGATAATTTCCCACTTCCTCATTAAATGACACAGTAACACAACTGATACTTATAATAAATCAAATTATCTTCAGCATGATAAAAAACAGTAGGATCATTTTTGTTGATATTCTAATACATGGTGTTTTTAATCAGGTCGATCCAACCATGATGTTCATGTCACCATGATTTACTCGTTTTACAACCTATCAACAGACACAGAGTCACCCAGAGAGAGATTTTGCATCAGTGTTTATGTTCATTGAGGAGATCTAAGGCAATGATGCCATCACAAATCAGGAGGTTATGATCACTGCACGACTCGCGCTGTCTCTGGTTCCAAAGCCTTAAGTTAACTGCACCCTCAAAAGAGAAAGATAAACTTCACACACACTTTGTTTGGGCAGTCTTAACTGTAGCTTCACATTAGCCATGCAGATTTCTGTTACACAAACACATTACAGTGCCAGTTACCTCATTTGTGCTTCTGGCGTACTAAGAGTAATATTGCTGCGTGGAGATAGGGTCGCCATCCAGTTTCATCTTGATGCATTAACCGGATCCAAGAGACCAAAACATGAAGCATACTTTGCATCCGTGATGGATAGGAAAAGATAAGGATGTTATCATCTAATTTTCGAAGAATTGAAACGTCCTAATGTGTTTTGCCACCATATAAGCATCTTTATTATGCATTTTGTCAAATTGATTGAAATTACACTGTGGCACACATGAAGACTGATCACCTCTGCAGATGTGATGTGCACCTATAAAGAGCCATTGATCATGAACCTTAGCACATTTCAAACACACAATGTGTTACCCAAAGCAAACAATGTAAAATAGGCCCATTAAGGAGTAATGAATCCATCAGGGAGAAATGGATTTTTCTTGAGGGTGAATCAATGTGTATGTGCATGCGTGTTCCTATAGCTATGAAGACAATTGAGGTTTGGCCTGTTGATTTCTAGCATTCGCCTGGTGCTTGTTTCATACTGTGGGACCACCATGGGATCAAAACTGTTTTTTTTTGTTTTGTTTTTTTGCATCTGCAAACAGGTGACCAATTTGCTCTCTTGAAATGGTAACATAAGGTTCCCTCCAAGAGGCCCATAGTCACTCTCTCATCAAAGATGTACACAGCCACCTTGATTCCTATGTGAATTTGCTTTAACCTGATGTATGTTATCACCATCATTATATATAGCAGTTACATTTTGCTTTGTGCATATTCATGGAGTTGATTGGTTTGTTGAGGGTCTACTTCACTTTTCTTTAATAAGAGTGGGAAAGCATGGCACAAAGGAGAAATGAAGAGGAAATTTAGGAACAGATACGAATCACTGGCTTTTGTGCTGTGATTTCTCGCTCTGAATGGTGAAAGAGTTCTCTCAGTTTAATCACTGCTCCTGTGAATGGAAACAGGTCCCAGTCGGAGGATGCTGCCAACGCAGCTTTTTTCTATGAATAGCCAAGCAGACCTATATTACTGAAATGCTCCATGCGACATTTGATTCGTTGCACTTTTTACGTATACAGCTGCAACTTTGCTTTCATTGTGTTCGTCTCTGCGTCGATGTACCATTGCTCTTTTACCGGTGTATGCATGGCTTGTTTAAGTAGGCAGGAGTGATAAAAAAGGACAGCTGTGGAGTGCTTTATTTTGAAAAAGTGTCATCTGTCTCAATAGAAAGCACTCAGCCCCTTGCCTGTAAAATATTGGTGGCTATTTTTTTCACACAAATCCTTCCCTCTTTAAACTCTTCTTATTTTCCTCCACACTCATTCTTTTCTGGTGGAGAAAATGGTTGTGGAGAGGGTCAACAATACTTTCGCTTGTCCATGAATTTTAGGCTATTCAAAGATGTTTTATTAAAGGCTCCTGTAGTGTAAGGACTCAATGTTCTCTTTTTTTTCCTTGTTTTTTATTCCTTTTTCTTACGTCCCCTGCTGTGAAATTTTTGATTTCATCTTGATCATTTGGTCTTGTTAAATCAATAAAAACTGAAGAGGATAAACATCTCTGGTCCACTCAGAACCCATATAAATTACACTCCCTTTCTACTGTCTCTTTCATTCCGTCTTATCCTTCTGCTTCCTTTTCATTCTATCTCAGAAAATCATAAGTACTCTCCTTGTCTGCATTTTCTTTCTCCAAAGGAGACTTGATTGACTATTGTTTACACCCAACTCTCAGTCTCCCCTGGGGTCTTAATAAGGACATGAAAAAGAATGGGCTCTGTCAGCCTCTGAGGTTTAATCACACACCACATCTGTGAAAGACGACTATTTGCTTGAGGTCAAAGGGTAGATAACCCTCATTTTCTATTGCAGCTCATATTTAATCATTCATAACCATGCAAAAATATTTTGGATTTGAGAGCAGCCACAGCCGAATATTGAGTCATTGTGCCTTGAATTGTAATCACATCCAGTGGTTACAGTTTGGAGTAGTGTGAGGCAAATTGGAGAGCTTTAGAATTAAAAGGCTGTATTGATGGAATAATGTTGGGGGAAGCACACAGATATAAATGGGTAAATGTTTTGGGCAAATTTAATAATAAAGGTGAACAAACCTTCTTCAAAAGCTTGGCATAGCCTGTGATGATTGCAGCTCATAAATATTTTCTGTATAAAGTCAGGATAGATCAGCCGTCACTGGTTTAAATTTCCCCACTACCTTGTTTATGGCTAGTCGGTTACCAGTTTTTTTCATCATACCTTATTTAACATTCTTTAAAAAGCCTTCACGGAGCTGTTGCATTTACAGTGCAACAAAGGTAAACACTTTTTTATTTAGGAAGTATCAGAATAAAAGAGTAAAAAATATAGAGAATACAAATGTACACATATTTTTTTAGATTGTACTTTGGAAAAAAAAGCATCCCAATAGCATTATATATTACATTGATGTTTGTGGTTGTGTAGTGACAAAATGCCAAATATATCAGTGGGCCTATTTCAATATACAGAAAGAACAGTATTAGGCAAATAGAAATGTTTTGTTGTGTTTATTCAGTTAATTTGACTGTAGTGTAGTTTGGTGATAATTACTTCTAAGTGATTATTAAAAAACCTTTCAAAGACCTTTTTCTTCTTGCAATTTTGTGTTTTTGACATAATTTCATACAAGATTGTTATTAATAGATAATAACAGTCAACAATAGGAAATGCAGGGTAGTAAAGAGCAAAGGCATAATTTTACTTACCAGAGAGGTCTCTGCCAACTCCCAGTGCCAGTCCATCTTTGATCCACAGGACAACGCCATGGTATCCTGGGATTGTGCATGGTAATGTCACTGGCTGGCCTGCCACCACCACCAAGTCCTGGGGCTGCTGGGAAAACATGGCATCCACCCCTTTAAATGAAAAAAGAGTAATGAGATTAGATCTGATCAGCTTTTTATTTTAAACTTATCATGATAAGATGACAGTGAAAAAAAAAAAGTATTTCGAAAGATTACGACGGACACAAATTTAACAAAAGTGCACATGGTTCCCATTTCCCCAAATTTCTCTCAAACCTCTTGTCAAATGGCAAGTTTCAGGAACCCTAAAGGCTAGCTTAAAAATTGGGAGCATTTTTCACTATTCATGATACAAAGCCAAGTTTCTCTGCACGCACAGGAGTGAAGCAGTAGGATTAAAGCGCAAGCTAAGAGACAGCTATCATAGCTCAGCTCAGCTCATTTATGCAGGATGTCACCGTGCAGATGGGCTGGGCCCATACACACCAAAGCGGATAACACAATCTCGTCTGCCAACGCTGCTCCACCAGCATACATTAACTCGAGCTCACACCCATGTATTCCAACTGTGCAGCTGCTATTAACTGTACCGCTCCACAGCCTGTTCAGACAGAAAGCGCTGTGGAGTGAACTCCATTAGAGGTGTGTTAATGGGGAAGGGGGTACAGCAACAGCGCTAAGTGTACATGTGCTAGCGTAGTGTGTATGCGTGTGTTTATGCTTGGTTGTGTGGTGAGGTGGGCGGTGGGGAGTCAGAATAAAGGATACAGTGGAGTACTGATTTCTACTTTAGCACTCCGCATGTCAACTGAAGTCTAGGTACAATGACATGTATTCACACAGACACTTAAAGGACATGTTTTCTATCCACAGTTGTTTGGCACGTACTAGTTTATAGCTTACACATTAGGTAGCTTTCATCACTGCTATAGAGATTCAAACATTTTACTGAGCTACAAATACTAAAATAGCCTTCTTTCTTTAAAACACAGAACAAACTTGTGGATGTAGTGCAGATCAGCAACATTTTGGGAATCTGATTTGTTTGAAATAAACAATCTCATTGCTGTGAATATCTCAATCTCTTGAGTATTAAGTAGTGAGTAGAGAAGTATCATACAAAAGCCAAACTCAACCAACTCAATATTCCAAATATCTTCAACTTCATTTACACCCATTTGTCGTCAGCGCAAAAACATGTAGCTGTGCCTCTCGACGGCCGTGTATACATATATATATATATATATATATATATATATATATATATATATATATATATATATATATATATATATATATATATAT
>JAVLVB010000475.1:4062191-4088990 GCA_032876305.1 Orestias chungarensis
CTACAGCTTATATTAGTACAATGGATAAAAAAACAAATTAAATAAATCTGATTAGATTTCTGGATTTCAAAAGATTAGAGCTAAAGGTAAGAAAAAATACTTTTTTATCCCTTCAATTTTAATAAATTAAGCAGTTTTATCATGAAGGAGTATCAAACAAGTACTTTACTTTAAAAATAGGGCCTCACTCAAATATCCAATTAACACAATTGCCAGTTATTGTTTTCAATCCATTCAAATGACACAAAACAACACAACTGTAAAAAAACTGAGATAAAAATTAAGAAGAGACGCTACCAACATGTCAAAATGTGAGTAAAACATCAGCTTCTGTGTGAATACATGTTTTTTTTTTTGTTTTTTTTTACGATCGGCAGTCAACTAAACCAGTGTTTTTCAACCACTGTGCCACGGGTGATCGTCAGGTTTCATGGGTGATCGTCAGGTGTGCTGTGGAAATGATCTAGGTAAAATTGGATAATTGTTGAGGAAGAGCTCCATGTGTGTCTTTCTTCATTTCCTCTCATGATATCAGCTCTGGGTTCATCCAAACAGGTTTCACACAAGGTGAGTAAAATATACAGATATTGACATTTTGTACATGCAACTCTTCATATGGTAACAGTTAAATCTTTCCCAAATATTACTGCTTCTCTCAGAATTATTTTCTGTATTCCGGCTAACAGAATGCTTGTGGACAGAATTAGTTTGTAAAACAATTAAGTTTTCTACAACCGCTGTAAATTTAAGACCACATTGTTGTGCCACTGTTCAGGTGTATTTTTGAAGTGGATATGTTGAGCGCAATTTGAAATAAGACATATAAAATATGATAAAAAATACATTTTGTGTTTATTTGATTCATATTCAAGACACTTTGATAAGAATTACTATATATTTATTATATGCGATTATAGAATAAAATTTGTTAACATTTTTGGTTGGTGGTGTGCCTCGTGATTCTTTCAATGATAACAATGTACCTTGGCTCAAAAAAGGTTGAAAAATACTGAACCAAACCATAGCTGTGTTAAATCCAGCTGCCAGGTTTGACTAGGTGGCCACGATTCAGGAGACTGAGGCCACAGATCTCTTAAAACTAGTACCCAGCTCTTTAAAATGTTGAACTGCAGACAGTTAAAAAATGAGCAGACAGCCATGCCCATAGAGTGGACCAACACTTTGCTTTGCCTAATGTTGTCATTTCACTTGGGATAATTTGTTTACCATCGGACGGCTGCTGCATTTCGACACACTCCATCAGTATTTCCCCCCTCTGTGCTAACTGCCCCCAATTTCATTGCTCTTTGCCAATCAAGCCTCAAAATTGCAGTTACAGACACATACACAGGCTACTTCAGAAGAGTAATCAGCATGCTGTCTGTGCGGCATGTGGCCACACGGCAACAAAGCTTGGCCTGTGATCATTATCAAAAACTATTACCCCTCTGGCCAGAGTACTTTATACCAGCACATTAGAAGCATGGGGGGTAATGCCTCACAATATGGAGTAGAGGGTTAGGGTAGTGTTGTGTGGACCAATGTTTCTTTGTTTTACTTCATTCATGCCGATGGGGTCGAGCTAGCGAAAAAGTTGAAATATCTGCAGGAAAATCATTGCATGTCTCTGTGTGTGTGTGAATGTGTATTTGTGCGTGTGTGGGGGACAGAGTGTGGGGTGGGGGGTATCATCTTTCTAGCTTATTGTTGCCATAGGTGACAGGCATCTTGTTAAAAGTGGGAGGTTATGGCAACTAAATCAAGTTATACTTATAGACTGCACTGAGATGATCACTAAGACTTGCAGTAAAATGAAAAGCTTTTCCCCCGCCTGCAGGGTTCCCTTGTGGCCAGTTTGTTTCAATTACAATAAAGAGATGAACCCTGCGGAGGGAAATAACGGTTCATTTTCTAAACCATTGACCAGATTTACTTAGCTTTTTCTGTAGTATTGTATGATTGACTAATTCTAATTTAAACTTAGGTGAATCATCAACGTTATTAGCCCTGATCAAGTCATGGTAAAAATTAGATCAGATTCATGTAGCATTCTGATAGTCAGTGTAGGCCATGAAATCACTATTATTGGTTCTGAGAGCAAGTCCAAGATGTCCCCCCATGCGGGCATGAATTTATACATGGTGACTGCACAGTGAAACAGTGGGTAGCACTGTTGCCATGCAGTAAGAAGGTTTTGGGTTCAATTCCACCTTGGGTCTTGGGTCTTTCTGCAAGGAGTGTGCATGTTTTCCCTGTGCATGCGTGGGTTCTATCTGGGTACTCCGGCTTCCTCCCACAGTCCAAAAACATGACTGTTAGGCTGTTGGGCACTCTAAATTGTCCTTAGGTGTGAGTATGAGTGGGTGTTTTTCCCTATATGTTTCTGTGTTGCGCTCGACTGGCGACCTGTCCAGGGTGTACTCCTGCCTCTCGCCCGTTGTAAGCTGGAGATAGGAACCAGCAGACCCACCCGACCCCAATAGGGACAAGGGTGTACAGACAATGGATGGATGGGTTTCAGCCCACCATATGTTATTTCATGCCTTCATGCAATGAAGTACAACACAGAGAAGGTGTGAAAACAGTGCAAAATAAAAGCAAAAGTGTCCTAACCTATTCAATTTAGTAACCCTATATTGATTACATGCTTAGCGCATTTTGACACATAGCAATTAACTGTTTCTGAAGAGGACATAACACAAACAGCAAGGGTGACCCATTTTTTAATCTGTTTTGCCATATTATTTGTCATTCATGTGCAATTAGGTGTGAAAAATAATCGTGACGTGTGTTTGTTATTTACCAGACTCTACAAAAACCTTTCGCACTGGCTTTAACACAACATTGTGTATAAAATGATGTGCTGTTTGTCCATGCAGTTTTGCTAAATCAACTCCTTTATTTATATAAAAAAATGTAGTCCCTAAGATGCAGCCCATGTTTGAAACTAATAATACATATTTCATAAAGCTTTCACCTACACCATAAATGGAGACATGTTTGACAATCAGTCTTATCGTTACGTCCCCAAAAAAAATTTCTATGCCTCTCCACTTGTAAAATAAACACTGTATAGAGAGTGACTATATGCTTGGCCTGTCAGTGCCATGATGCTTGCCATTATGAGTAATTTTTATCTGTGGGAATGCAACTTTATGAAGCAGAGAAGATAAACATTGGTGCTGGTGGAAGACAGTGCATTTATGCCCCCTCTCACACATGCACATTAGCAGAGTATGGCAGTTGACAGGGCACAATCAAGATGGATATCCTCCAATGATGGCTTCTAAAAATTACAAATGGCAACACAGAGTAGGGCCTTGCAGGCATTCTCTTTATCATCAGTAACATGGTCTGAAGAAGGGAGATTTCATGGACATCAAATAGTGGAGGATCCCAGGCCATGGACGCCTCGCTAAATCCCTTTAGAGGCCTGCGGCTTCATTTTTAGTTCATATGAAACGGGAAACAAAGTTCATTAAGAAATCCAAAGGCGTGGAATGGATTATTCCTCTGAAATCCAAAACAAACTAATCCTCCACGGATTGATAAATGAAGGGTGCGCTTTAATAAGAGCAAACGTCTGCAAACCTGACAGTTTTTAAGCCAACAAAGGCAGTAATCTTAAATATAACAGTACGCCAAAGGAAATTTAATTGCTGGATGTATATGGGGTTTTGTGCTCATAACCTCAGTAAAAACAAGACCTATGGCTGCTGATTGCAATTACTGTTATAAAAAAGCAACTCCTGTTGGTTGGTTTCCAAGGTAACCTTAGCTCAAAGAGTATGGTTCAAATATTCTAGTTAGCATAAATGCAACCGAGTACTACCGAACCCTCCTCCCCTGGCTGTTATTGATTAAAAAGTGTGGGGAAATGGAGAGATTCTCTTTGCAGACCAGACTACATTTTTAGCATGCACTTCTGGATAATAGGAAGTGGGGACATAAAAGAGATGCAAATGAGCTGGAGACCTGGAGAAGAGGAGTTTGTGTATTCAGATGATGACCGATTGAATGGGAAGGGTCCCTTCTGTTTTTCTATGCCATCATTATATCCCTTTTTTGTCCGTGTGCCCCACTCCACTGCCTCTTGCCTCTGTAGTTCACTCTGTCACAGGAGTATTTCTTTAAATGTGTGTTTTAAAATTTTAGGCCAGCGTTATCTTGTTAATGACATATGAAGGCTTCAGTGCTCATTGAGTGCCTGGACACAAAGACACTTGGGGGCATGTTTTTTAAAAGGAGATATGCCCTTAAAACAGCGAAAGTAGATCTGTGTTGAGATTGATCACATTCATAAAGAAAAGATGAGTATTTGAAAAAGACCAGGCTGAATGACTTGATCAATGGTGGGCGGAGAGGTTCCTAGTTCAATAAGGCATATACCATCATTTTTTTGAGCCAGAGTCCAATTTTTCTTTCACGCATGATTCACCGACACAGACAGGTGAATTAAGCGGCCCTTTGTGCAGTCATAACTTAAAGTTTTTAGGACTGACAAATTAAAAGGGAAAGTCTTGACTTTCATGACATTGAGCATTTTTGTCTCCGTGACTGAGATTAAATAAAAATATACCGTCAAAGCTCTTGGGAACAAAACTAGGCCAAGAAGAATATGGCTGTGTGCCTAGAAGTTCACGGAAGGGTTTCCAATTTATATTTAGATATTTACTGCCTTTGAGCATTAGCATGACCATTAATCTGCATAATTAATGAAAACATTTCACTACAAGAAAACTAAACCAGCATGCCTTGTTGATGTACGTATGTATGTTTGTATGTATGTATGTATGTTCTTTGTTTTACAAAATAAATAAAAAAATGGAACAAGATGGGAGCAAGAACAAAATACAGAAGCCTGGAGCTCTCCTGATTGCTGTAACGTTTTTACTATATTGGTGTTAATTTTTCTCTCTCTAATTGACCAAGCAGAGGCACTTTAGTTGTGCTAAACTTTTCAGACCAAATACGTGGGTCCTTAGTTTTTCTGTGGGTTGTTTCTTCACACCCAAGTTGTTAGTCTACCCCTTGGGACACCCACAGCAGCAAGCTGGAGAAGGCGACACTGTGAAGGGCGACATAAGAGAGGAGGGCAGTCCAATGTGCAGCAGGTGGACTTAGTTTCAAATGAACAGTTCCTGGTGTGCAAACACCATTGCAACTGAAATACTTTGTTGTCCTGACGTGGACTTAATGTTGATTAAATGCAGATTTTTGTAATTCCCCCAAGATAATTTAGTGCTGTATACATCAGTAACCCCCCCCCCCCCCCTCTCTCACCCCACTGAAACCACACGATGGTGTTGTAACACCAATGACATTCTGAATGTAGCCTTTACTGCCATTTTAGACTCAATTGGCTTCACTCAAAAAATCCAAACACCTACTCACTCTCTTGGTCACACTTTAGACATTGTGCTGACTTATGGAATTGAGTATGAAAAAAGTTATAGTGCTGCCTCATAACCCTCTTCTTTCTGACCATTTTTTGATAACTTTTGAGTTATTTTTCACCAAGTACTTAAAATCTGAAAGAAAATGTCTTTATAGTAGGTGTCTATCGGACAATGCAGTTACAGCCTTCAAATAATCCATTCCACCTCTAATTTATTCAGGATTTCAGAGAAATGCAGTGGAGGGTAACAAATTAATGTCATAACCTACACAGATTGATGCTGTTGTTCATAGTATTACGTCCTCATTGCATACAACATTAGACAACGTAGCCCCCATAAAAATGAAAGTGATTACTCATAGGAGGTTGGCCCCCTGGTTTAATTCAGAACTTCGTACTTTGAAGGGAAAAACCAGGAAATTGGAGAAGAAATGGCGGTTTTCGCTTTTAGAGGAGTCGTATTTATCCTGGAAAAACAGCGCGCTTCTGTATAAAAGCACCCTGCGCCAAGCTAGATCTGCATATTTTACTTTACTAATAGAGGAGAATAAGAACAATTCTAGGTTTCTTTTTAATACAGTTGCTAAACTTACAATAAATGAAAACTCTGTTATATCACCCATTCCTCCAACTCTTAGCTGTAATGACTTTATGGAATTCTTTATTGATAAAATTGAATCTATTAAAACTAAAATTGATGGCATCCTACCAAACATAACTACTACCTCAGTAAGCAATGAGGTACTGAATGTGGCTCTGGAGCATGATCTCTGTTTGAAGTGTTTTGTTCCAGTTGAGCCTTCTGAGCTTTCAAAAATATTTTCTTCATCTAAGCCTTCAACTTGTATGTTGGATCCAATCCCGCCAAAATTGTTTAAAGAAGAATTTCCTATTATTATTAACCCCATTTTGGAGATGATTAATTTGTAATTAGTGAATGGCTATGTACCAGAGGCTCTTACAGTTGCTATAATAAAACCCCTAAGAAACCTTCTCTTGATCAAGAAGACTTAATAAATTACAGACCCATATCCAATCTTCCTTTTTTATCTAAAATCCTTGAAAAAATTGTTTCTAATCAACTGAGAGAGCATTTGATGAATAATGACCTATTTGAAGAATTTCAGTCAGGTTTCAGAGCTCATATAGGACTGAGACAGCTCTCCTTAAAGTTACTAATTGTATTCTCATGGCCTCAGACAATGGGCTCGTGTCTATTCTAGTTCTATTAGATCTCAGTGCTGCTTTTGACACAGTCAATCGCAATATCCTCATTGAAAGGATCGAACACACTGTGGGGATCAAGGGAACAGCACTAGGCTGGTTTAAATCATATTTGTCTGATAGATCCTAGTTTGTTCATCTAAATGACAAATCTTCTCCGCATTGTAAGGTTACTTGTGGAGTACCACAGGGTTCTGTACTTGGCCCAATTCTATTTACTATATACATGCTCCCTATTGGTAAGATCATCAGACAGCATGGTGTTAATTTCCACTGTTATGCTGATGACACACAATTGTATTTATCTATAAATCCTGATGAATCCAGTCAGTTTGGTAGATTACAGGCATGTCTAGATGACATAAAAATGTGGATGACATTAAACTTTCTGGTCTTGAACTCTGAAAAGACAGAAGTTGTTATCTTTGGACCAGAACCTCTAAAAAAGAAATTGCTTTGTCAGCCACTTGACCTGGATAGAATCAGGTTGGCATCTGGTGACAATGTAAAGAACCTTGGTGTAATTTTTGATCAGGAAATGTCTTTCAAGTCTCATACAGGTCTGTAAGTTTTCCTTCTTTCATTTTAGGAATATAGCAAAAATTAGAAATATTCTCTGTAGGACAGATGCTGAAAAGCTGGTCCATGCATTTGTTACTTCAAGGTTGGACTATTGTAACTCTTTATTAGCAGGAAGTTCACAAATGCAATTAAAAGTCTACAGTTGGTCCAAAATGCTGCAGCAAGAGTTCTGATGAAGCTTAAAAGGAGAGATCATATCTCCATAGCTTCCCTTCATTGGCTCCCTGTCAAACTTAGAATAGGTTTTAAGATTCTTCTTTTGACATATAAAGCTCTCACTAATAAAGTTCCATTGTATATTAGAGATCTGATTACTCCTTATGTCCCTAACAGAGCACTTCGCTCTCAGACGGCAGGTTTACTGGTGGTTCGTAGAATCTCTAAAAGTACAATAGGAGGCAGATCTTTCAGTTATCAGGCTCCTCTCCTGTGGAACCAGCTTCCAGCTTTAGTCCGTGAGGCAGACACCCTGTTTAGTTTCAAATCTAGGCTTAAAACCTTCCTGTTTGATAAAGTTTATAGTTAGGAAGAGGTAGAGAAGACAGCCAAATCCATTTGCTCTACCTTCTTCATGTCTCACTCTATAGGGCTAAGTTATTTAAGTTTTTCTACAGTTATGCTGCTATAGGCTTAGACTGCTGGAGGACAATCTGACCACTTCTCTCTCTGCTACTTTCTTCCTTTGTCCAATCTACTTAGTTACCGTTATTTCAAACTTGTTAACCTTTTTGTTTTCTCTTAGTGTTCTTCTCTCTATAGTAACCACACCCGGGCTGGCGTTCTGTTAGCTGAGACAGCTTATTGGATGACAACATGGGCTGAGATGCTTCCAGTGACACTCTACAACTGCTACTATAATCTCTATTATTTCAGTATCCTGTGCTTCTAATTAAGCTTTCTGTCTTTTCAAACCCCCAGTCGGTTGTGGCAGATGGCTGCTTGTACTGAGCCTGGTTCTGCTGGAGGTTTCTTCCTGTTAAAGGGGAGTTTTTCCTCTCCACTGTCGCTACATGCGTGCTCAGTATGAGGGATTGCTTTAAAGTCAACGACAACACAAGCCATTGTTTTGGTCTGCTGATTCTAGAAGAGTGAATGCTGCAAGTCAATGACTCGATGCAATCTGCTGGGGTTCCTTAGATTGGAACATTTTTCAAATTGATTTGTTTTGATGTATATTTGATTTTAATTGATTTTCTGTGAAGTGGCTTGAGACGACACCTGTTGTAAATTGGTGCTATATAAATAAACTGATTCTTGATTCTTGATTCTACCAAGCTGCACAATAGTATTAATAATAGCCTGGCTGAACAAACTACATTGTGTGTTTAAAGCAGCAGATTAATTTAATTATGCTAACCTACAGACACTAGATTCCATCATACTGACCTTTGCGATAGATTAGATAAAATTAGGGACTATATGTATGCCAATGTGGCAAAGGCATAATAGTCGTGGTTCGTCTTCACCCAGACCTGTTTGACCACAAATCACTCAGGTTCCACACCCAGTATACAACTACAATCAACACTGATGCCCACATAATAAAGAGTGTGAGAGCATGGCCTAAAAAAATATCCTTAAACTTTAGGACTGCTTTCACATTGGGATGTGTTTAGAGACAAGGGTTTATTAACACATCACTCCCTTAAAGAGTAGACTAGCAGTGTGATGGATTACATCACATTGTGTGGACAGTGTTACAATATAGAGGCAGATCCATATTTCCCCTAATCTGAAACCTTGTTTCACAACAATGGAAAGGCTACTGAAATAAACTGATTGAAAACTGGACCTGCATTGCTATTGTACCCTCCAAACTAATGTTTTTTCTTTCCCCTCTTGCCTCTTAACAGGACCAGCAAATTACTTCTAGCTGTATGCCTGTATTGTAAAATGCTTGAATATAATTTTGTTTCTATTATAACAAAATATTTGAAAATAATAAGGTATAAGGTGATGAAGACATGAATTGACCTGGAGTCATTTTATTTATGTTCTTTAAAATAAAAATAAAGGTACAAAAAGATGAAAACTGCTGAAATTCCCAAGAATGTTAACAGTGTTTATATCCAACTTCTAAATACATAGGGAAGATGTCTTTCACTAGGGTGGCTTTATGAGCTTAATGTTTGAAAAAAAAAAAGTTTTTTTTGTCAAATGACCAAAGTTCAAATGGAGTTCTATCGTATTAAAAATGAATATTTGCTTTCAATACTAAAATCAATGTATATGTTTTTCCAAAATGCCTATTTTACAATAATAACCACAAAACCTATAGAACAATTTGAAGATGCAGTGTATGAGTGGCAAACATCAGATGATAATAACGATGCTTTTTTTTTTTGAAAAGTCTATACATATGTACTGGATAAAATGTGTAAAACATATTTTATAAAATAGGGACAGGTACACAGATAGACAAAGTCTATCCCAATGTCATTGTTTCATTGCACAAAATTTTATTTATTACCTCTTGGTAGTTTTACAATAATAAAGCTCAAATTGAAATGTTTTCATGAAAACAGGAATGCAGTTTCATTAAAAGAGACTATTTCAAAGCCCCTTCTCTTACTCAGATGCCCCATTCAACACCCTCCAGGCAGTGGAAACATCCATTTTCCTCTCATCGTCTGCAGCTATTGCTTCCCTTGGAGACAGCCTCATCTCATTCTTCTTCACTCGCTGCTGTGACATTGAAAGAGACCCCTAATCAAAACATTTGTCTTTCTTTCTGCCTGTGCTCGGACCGGTGAAAGAGAGCTGACACCAGAGGGAGATGTATTTGTCCAAATCAGGGCCTCATCTCCGTGTCACCACTGGGCGAGTGTTTCATCTCGACAGGCCACTGATGAATCTGCCACTTAGCCTTGATTTGGAGAAGCGGCTCGCCACCACCAAAGTGCCAGGTTAAATCACAACGTCAGGGGCTCAGCTGCCACTATTACAGGCAATACAGGAATCCTGCCTTTACCCTAAATTCTTATAAATGCTGTAGTATTGATCCCTGTCATGTCTATTATCAAGAGAGCTGTGATCACAGTGATGTGTTGTTGATTAATAGGATTAAAAAACAAGTGAGTATTGCTTCATTTTTTAGGAAGAAATTTAAATCTCCTTGATTGTTTCACTCTATTTTTTCTTACATTTGTTACATTAGAAATGGGTTAACTGTCAAATTCTACAAAACACCAATTGTATTAGCAGTTTAAAAGCATATTTGAGTCACAATTCTGAAATCACAATAATTAAGGGGTAACTCCAAATTAACTTTAGCTTCAAGCAGGTGTGATGCGCTTTACTACGTATACCGGGAGACTTTGAAACAGGACTAAAATGTAGTATCACAAGGAAATCTCTATTATCCTTATATGCACGCATTAATTTTTGATTGAGTGGGTTCATGGTTGGGTCTTAAGAGACCTTTTTACTCATTTCCTTATCGACCAGTTACAGTGAGAACAATGCTGTATACACTACATAGGTCTGTTTAATTGGAACAGTGTTCCAACACATTTCTTTGTTAAATGGTTCTCTACATTTGTATTCAGTTTTTAAATTAAAAATTAAAATTTTCAAAATACATTTAAGCATGAATTGTTAGAAGTGGATTGGAAAAGAATGTATGGATGTTGATCATCAGATGGATGACTAACAGGAAGGAAATATCAACATTTGTAAAATAAAGTCACATATTATGATTTTCCTATTCCATACATAATGGGATCCGAAAAGTATCAAATACCGTAGTAACAGTTTAGGACATGAAATATGCAATAAAATGCTTTTCCATGGCACAAAAAATTTCTTACTCAGTTTACCACAAAATAAAAATGAAACATAGACCCCAACGCCCAGAAAAGTCATGTCATTTTCATTCTTACAATTTCGGATCAACTTTGTCAATGTAGTTGAGCTAATTTTATTTTCAGATGAATAGCTGCTCTCACCATCAAATAACTCTAACTACAATAATTAATCCATTTGGAAGGTTTCAATACTACCAATACAATAAATACAATAACACTGAAATTCAAGACGAGATTATTAAACCTAAGTTTTGAACAAACAATTCCAGACTGTCACACATGAGTCTGTACATTGAGAGAGATCAGAGGCAGAATCCTACTAGCTACAGTACCTGTCAGACAGAGTGGAAATGTTGTTACAAGACAAGGGAGGGTGGGGGGAAGCTTTATCAAGGTGTGCAGGATGGCGCTGACATGAGATAACAGACCTGAGGAGGAAATACATTACACCACACCTTCTCTAAGAGGACTCTGTCAAGACAGAAGTAAAGAGATCCATTTCAATGTGGGAGCCACCATTGCACTTGACTGCAAAAAGCCATTATCTTTCAAGTATACACTTTACCTGTAAGTGCATATAAGGCATTAAACAGGCACTCTATCCTATAATTTTATTTGGATTCCCAAAGGAATTCTTTAAAATTTAACCTTAAATGGACAAAAATATGTTATTTCCAGAAAACGGCAGTCTCCAAAGTGGTGAAAATGGATGAAACTCCCCATGTTTTGAATGATATTACTGTCTTACTGACTGACTGGTAAGTGTTTTTGCAAAGCTTAG
Source organism: Orestias chungarensis (assembly GCA_032876305.1). Lineage (NCBI taxonomy): Eukaryota > Metazoa > Chordata > Actinopteri > Cyprinodontiformes > Cyprinodontidae > Orestias > Orestias chungarensis. The sequence goes on from JAVLVB010000475.1 coordinate 4,073,983, forward strand.
TAGTATGAGTAATTGTGTCCTACACTGTCCCCTACAAGACTCCTTGATTTTATGTTAATTCATCACCAAGCACCAAATGGGACCACTAAACATGCTTGCTTTCATACTGCCACCTCATATACACAATAGCCTTTTCTCGAAAATCCCTTAATCAAAGTCTCATTTGCATTTCAAAGTAGCACTTTACAGCCATGGTGAGGACATAAAATTGCATCTGCCTTGAAATAAATAAATAAGTTTTCTGAAAGGTATAAAAGTGATATAAAAGCAAGTGCTGCCAGAAACTTGTGCTTGTCATATTTTATGCCATTTACAGTACATTAACGGATGCCGTAAAATGCACAGCTGTGTGAGATGAACTAATCAGAAGATTTAGGGGACTTCGAACACTAATATAAATTTTAGGGTAAAACATTTTTAGAAAGTGCCAGCAAAAATGCTAATACTCAATTAATAATTATTGCTTTAACTAGCAGTGTCTTTATGGAATTATATCATGTTTTAAAGGGACTTTTCATAATAAAGAGGGGAGTTTCACTAAGTCTCTTCATCTCAAGCCCTAAAACATGTTTTCTTTTTTTTAACAGTTACGATCAGCTTTCCTGTTTGTATCACAAAAAAACTAAAAATTGTACGAGTAAGATATCACTATCACAACTGGTTTCAGTTGTGAGGACAGCTCATATTAGCTGTCAGATGTCACTGTGTGATTTAATGCAGAAAGCATATTGCCTCCCGTAGATCATAAAGGTTGTTTGATGTTAAATCTCAGGGACTTCTAATCTCAGGTTACAGTCTCTCGGTGCTTCCAGGCTCTCCTGGGGCACTTTGCCACATTCAGCTCAGCATTCAGGATTCTTCTCTAAATTATTATTTTTTTCGTATTTTAAACCTACTTTACACTCTTTCCCTTTCACACCTCGTGATCTTTTTTTTGCCATAAGCAATGCCGGGGGGTATAATTCTGTTCCCAGTAGGGGAAGAAGTTTGAACTCCTGTGCTCTATCCAATCACTATTTCCAAACGCCAATGCAGCACTGTTTATTTTACCTGTTGTCATTTTTCCAGCTTACCATTACTTTTTTTTACTGGTAATTCGTTCATTGTATGTACTGGTTAAGCAGTTTGGGACAGGATATTTAGACTTTAAAAAAAATCCAACATCACATCATGAATCCTTTCAGCATAGCCATTTGGTCTACTTCAGAAGTTGAATGCCATTGTAAGTTGAAAATGTTGAAAGAATGACTTATCACAATCTATTTATTCATTGCATTTTAAATTAGGTAATTGATTTTAAAACACACTTTTCTGACACAAAATTAGCTTTTTGAATTGCACCGCTTAAACCAGATTGTCTTGAGTTGTAGTGAAGATGTTAATCCTCTGCTAAAAATGTTTTATGACTTTCAAAAACCACAGAACTGGCCATAGAGCACTGAGGAATAAACTGTAGAGCAGGTAGAGCACATGAAAAGTGGCAAGAAGAAACTGACAGTGGAGAACAAGGAAATCTGATCGGGAAGTAAGAAACTTGACATGACATACTACTGGGAAGGTGGATGAATGACATAAGAGCCAGGTCAGAGAGTACAGTGCAGCTAGGGAGAAACCTGAGCACTCAAGCTGAAGCAGTGACTTAAATAAGAAAATTATTATAGAAGAAGTTGAAGAAGACACAAAATGGTAAAAGTGGACCATCAACTAATACTAATATACATTTTGAAAACACTAAACAAACAGAAGAACAGGAAACCTGACCGATGAGTCAGTAGCCACACCACTCTGAAACCAAAGGTGTCGATTCTAACATAGTGTCTCAGGTAAGAACATATTTTTCTTAATTATGATTTGTACTTTTTTAGAGAAAAACATTAACTGTCAGCAGATCTAATTATTAAAATAAGTTGTCCGACTCATTTTCCTCCTGCATAGTCTTAAACATCAATAAAGTGTCTGAGTTAAATTAAGAAAGTGATATTTGACAGCTAACTAAGCTGAACTATTTTAATGTAATTTCTGTTGAGGAAATGTGTAAAATTTGCTTAGTGAGATGTTTTATGCAGAAATGAAATGTGACAAAACTGCTTGATAACCATTGAAAGACAAACTGACGATGTGAAGACAGGGGTGACCTGCAGATATTCCACAGGGTTAGGGTTAAACTGAATCTCTAAACTAAATTCTAATGCTTTAAAGTAACAATCGGTTAAATCAATAGCTCAAAATAGCCGCTGTGTTTAATTAACAGAAATTGGCTTCCTGCCACTGTCTATTACTCACAGTTCAGCTCTGCGAGCAAAAAAGAGCAAGTAAAAACCAGACAGAGAGTGACAAGACTGCATGACCTATGTGAGTGTCAGTGAGCAAATTTACTTGTGTGTTAGAATTTAATGACAGTTCAATAGAATTTTAGGCCATTTCAGTCTGAATGCCATGCATTAAAAGCACTTAGAAAAAAACTATGCCTTCCAACATAAAGTTCTCCCAAGAGAGCAGCTATTCCTAAATACATCGAGCAATCTTCAATTTAGACCTGGTCATGAGCTAGCATAGTTACTGGATCCTCTCCACTTGGCTTTGGGGTTGAGGAGGCACATCTTAAACCACTCTTATGCAGTGATAAGACCACTTCTAACCCAATTACAAACTATTTTAAGAAAATCACTGTCATGGTTCTCTGCAGCTTTTTCTCGCACAAACAGGCTCTCTTCTGCACTTTTTCCCTGGTAACTCAGCTGACTCTGTGACTCGAGAATTCATGCAGTTACCCTTGGTTGCCATTGCATAGGTTTTCTGAGCTACTGTCCCACTCTCAAGCAGGTTGCCAGCTGCAAGCTGTAAATTTCTGCAAGGCTTTCACATAGACACGCACAAGCTACTGAGTTCTATCAGATGTCCACACAGCCGTGGACTCATAAAAATGGAGGTGCCTGTGTATGGAATTGGAGTGCCACTTTTGAAGACACTAATGGAGATAATGTTGCACTATTAAAGGTCAGGTTAGGGGAGATTAAAATGGCTGGCCCATTCTGACAGGGTGACCTTTAGTAAGCTAGTTCTCGCAGTGTGAATTTCCTCTTTTTCCTCTGTAGCATCCATTTTGCTGTGATTTTATTTCCCAGTCCAGAGCCTTGTACTTTATGTAATTACATAGAATATGATCTACCACCCATCTTAAGTATTTAAGGAGTCATTGACTTTTTTTCCCCAAAAAAATATTCAGGAGAATTTACGTAATGCAACCAATGAAATCTACATAAAAACCTGAAAGAATGTTTCATAAATGTGAAATTGAGGTCTTAGAAGGTACAATTCAGTTAGTAAAACAGGTCTTCTAGAGTTAGTTAGTTGTAGTGCCCATGTCAGTGATGCCCTTTAGAATCACAAACAACACTCTGTTATGCTTTTACAGGCATTCCTAGTGGGCAAAGATGAGGGCACCTGTTGATGTCAGGGCTACCCTTTTGGTGTGAATGCATCAGAGTGGATGTATAACTTCCTGGATGTTTCTTTGACCCTACAGGACAGCTGTTGTGTATAACTGGCTGCGGATGTGTAATTAACATGTCACCACCTGTCTTCTGTCCTGAGCTTTTCTGATTTTGTCTGACAACCCATTGGATTTTTTTGTCATCTCTCTTCTTGAATGTCAGTGACATTTTTGGGGAAAGCATTTCTTAACAAATACAGGGTTTCACTTGTGCAGTGCTTTTCTAATCAATTAATGTGTTTAGTTTTTTATGCTTGGTTAAATCTAAGGTGGTTCTATTAAAAAAAAATTGCCTTTTCATTTTAAAGAAGATATTATACCAGTTTCTGTAAGTATTTTTACATTAAAATGGAGATCAACTGGAGTCTGGACTTTTATATATCCTTTCAGTTTATTGCCCACGGGAGATTTCAAAGCACATAGCAAACTGTAGCATAGGTAAACTTGAAGTTGTGCAAATGCAAACCCCACCAAGTGCCTTAAATGCTGTCTCTCAAGCAATTTTAAAGAAATCAGTTCATTAGTGCCCTTTAAACTTTGTTACAAGTCAACCCATAAACAAAGCGTGTTTATAAAGTCACTTGAAACAATCAACCAACACAACAACCACTTATTGTCTTATTTCCAAGAAATAATTTCAAACAAAGATAAAGGATGTTGAGCCGAAATAAGTAACTTTGTATTCAGAGTTTGTAATTCTAGCTAGTACTGACTTGCTCAGATGAAGTCACAGGATGTCCGAACAATATCACATTTTGCAATATAAAGTAACATTGATGATAAATGCCCTGTTTTAAATCACAAGAAATTGGTAAGTTTGAACTCTAAACTTGATACAATGGAAACCCCCAACACCCAGTCTGTTATTTTAATACAACTAAATCATGGAGCATTTACATCTTAAAACTGGATTTTTTTATTTTTTTATTCTTTTTTTTTGCTGAGGATTACTGCTCACACCAATATGACAAAAGTTATTTAAAACCCTTTATATTTATTGTAAATTGCTTCTGTCAAGTCCAGTTTAATAGCAAGGGAAGAGTCGAAACCAAAGACCCACTGTCAGCCTCATCGAATAAATTTGTCCATTTTATAATGGTGAGGATTCTGGTTGTAACAAACTCAGTGCATTAACATACATCTTTTGTAGTGACACTATTATTACCACTTTGTTCTTTCATACCTGCATTTAACCTTGGCTGAAATAGTGCTGAGCATAAGTTATGTACGGCAGGTCCTAACCTGTGTGCTGGTGGTACCCTGCGTTGAAAGTACCATTTAAATATATTTCTAGGAAAGAGCAGCATGCATAATACCTCTCCATTAATATGCCAGGAAATATTTTTAATGAAAAATACCTGCTGACATCAATGCATTTTTAATGAAGCAGTGTTAGAGGGGCAAAATCATATGGGAAGACTTTATGGAGTCCTTTATCCAGTATGTGTAATATAGCAAAATGGAAATAAATTGTTATAAGTTGTTTTGCATGGCCTAGTATACAATTATCTTCATACATGTATTTCTAAACTTGTTTTTTTTTATCATTGTACACCAAATAAGCAAGGGAAATAGGGTGGTTTGTGGTGTTGTTTAAAGATGGTTTGAAATGTGGAGGACTTTGCCCTCTGGTTAGAAGACGGACACTTTAATTGTCAAGAAACCGCTAATTTCGGCTAGTGCTTATTCTGACGATTTGCAAACAAAAACAGAAATGAATTATTTGGATTTTCTATCTCTGGCTGGGAAAAACCAGCATTGATCCCACTATCCTTCTAGAAGGGTTGATTGAAGAGCCTCCTTACCCACAGTATATCTGCCAGACGCCCCATCTGTGGGCAGCATGCATCAAAACTGCTGTGTGACATGATGTGACTTTTCAGCTGCAAGACTTTGATGTCACATACGTATGGTTTTTCTTCTTCTTTCTCACTCCTCTGCATGTCTCTCCATTTTTTTTTTTTTTCCAAACCCAAAGCATATCATTTTTCATCTGAAGAAATAGTTCAACTCTCCTTCTCCATTGTGGCGGAGCTCCTGGGACCAAAATATTCCATATCATCCAGTAACCCTGGCTTTACGCTGCAAGGCTCCCTAATGAGCCCTCAGCAAACAGGATATTTCTTATTTTATCTTGTTTGTGCCAATTGAGCTGTGACCTGGCTAAGACCTAACAAATCAAAGACATCTTGAGTCTACTCATTATTTACTTGTGACAGCCAGCGGAGAACTATGATTAAAGGGAACTAGATAAAATTAAGTTGAGAAGAGGGCACCATTTTGATATACAAAGTGATTTTATCAAAATGTTGCTTGTTATTTTAGTGGCTGAAGGTCATAACTACCAATTAAGCAAAAAAAAAAAAGAAAAAGAAAAAAAAGAACACAAGGCTGTTTATCACGTTGCTTTAATTTATTAATCAAAAAAGAAATTGACAAGATTTTTACAAAGACACCGCAATATACGCAGCGTTTTTATGTGTCAGATGTAGAATAATTGTTTTTTTCTGTCCCTGGGAAGATAAAAAGACGACTTAGCTGTGTTCGTACTACCATCCATCATCGCTCAGTCCGTGCATGTCCAACACCTTAACAAGCTCAAAAAGTCACTTTGTCTGTTACCACACTGTGTCACATTGCCAAATAACATTCAGAAGGTCGTCTCCCTGAGCATGCCTTCCATTTTCATGATGTTGTGTTTTTGAAAGTCATTGTTCTGTCTAAGGGCTGAAAGTGTAAGTCTCAGTCCAATAAGAAATGACAAACTCCACCAATGACTTTCAAATCTAATTGTTTAAGAACAGACATAAGTTTCGTCAAGTGGACCATGACTATTAAAAAACACCCATTGATATTTTTCAGTCTGAAAAATGCCCATTATTGACACTATACAATGTAAGCATAAATCATTTATACTTTTGGTAGTTGTATGAACTGTTAAAAAGAGCTTAATTAAGTGATGGCACTCAAAGAGAGATCATTAGTTTACAACAACCTCATCACTCATACTTATTGCGATTTGTTAGCAAATCCTATTGTTTGACCATGTAGCATCTGGATAATAATTACAACCTGGTAAAAACAATGAAATGCTGCTTGTGTTGAAGTGCTTATATCAGAAATTTTATATGTAGGCCAATATAATCCCATCTTAAATTTTTTGCTCATATCGGACCGAATTCCAATATCTATTCTGGGATGGGACATCCCTATTCAGAGTTATGGTTAAAAGTACAAAAAAAAATTGGCAATTTAAAAAAAGAAATTTTTTTCACTGAGACATGCTTATGTCTTGCTCTTTTGGTTGTTTTGTATCTGACTTTTTCAAGCATATCAATTTTAACTCGCCTTAGGGATGTTTCTATTAAAATGACGGAGGAATGAACTGACCAACACCTGTAGCAATCCAGTCAAATTATGTAATGTAACAGCCCAAATGACAGGTCAACAGTGCTATGTGCAAAAGTCAACCTGTTTTAAAAAAAAGTTTCATAAAATGTTTCTGCTTTCTACAGATACATGTTTTTTGTTGCATGTATCTGTGTAAAATATTTTAATACACCCTTTTGGGTCTAGCATGCATATGCACCAATTGAATATGCCTTATGAGAAACATATTCTTCTTCAATGTTTTCAAAAGAGAAACAAACAAAAATACCAGCAGGACAAAATTTAGCACTGGAAAAGACGGTTTTAAAGCATTGAGGCATTACGTCTTAGAAAGGGAGATAGAATGAGCCTTCGGGGAATTTAGAAGGTGACTAAATCTAGCTTGTCCACTCCAATGCAGAGAGTGCTTAATTAGGTCCCGGGCAATTCATTAAGGCAGCCATTAAAACCAGCTTCATTTAATCCTTACATGGGCCTGCCACAGTGGGACACTCAAGCTATCAAAAACATGCACGTGCACACAATCATTGCAGAGCTTAACCAATGAATCTGAACAATATGCAGTGGGGTAAACTCCTTTTAACTGAATTAATAAGAACCCTCCCACCAGCCCCGTGGGTGAAGAATTCTTATTGTATCCTCCACCAGTTTTCCTTGTGCTCACAGGGGCCATCCGTCATTCTGGCTTAATGTGTTTAGTTGCACTACAAAAGGACGAAGGATTTTGAATGAAATCATAAAGGACACGTAGATTGCCGTTACATGCAAGAGAGAATCCCATACATCACAACCGAGTGTGTGTTCATTTTTCAGAAAATTACTTGGGGCTTATGCTGTAATAAATGTTATAGGTCCTTGCTCATAAGCACATAAAACATTTAAATACAGCAGCCGACTCTAATGATGTAAGTTTATCATGTACGTCATTCGGAAAATATTTCTTATCTTTTTGCATAGCTTTGTTTACCTTCATGATGAAAGTACACATCTTATTTTGGTACTGAAGTGAATGAAGAGTGAGAGGGCAGCAACGGTGTACCGTGCAGTTTTGCTTAGTGTCAGTTTAAGCTGAGCCATCGACTTGCTTCCCGCCAGCCCGATTTCCGTTCTTTCCAGTCAACTGATCTCTAAACTGTTTGTTAGCCTCTACAAGCAGCAGCAGTGCAAGTTATTCCATGAAGAGATTGGAAAGCTGGGAAGATAGCTAAAAAGTCAGACAAGTGAGTGAGGGAGGGATGAACTCATCTCTGATCTTAAGTGACAATTTGACTAGGCGTTTTGCCAGGAGAACGCCACGCTGATGAAAGAGTGCATAAATAAAGGATGCAAAGAGAAGATGTCATACATCTGCAGAAACAAGTGGAACAGACAGGGGTGGGGGTGTGAAGCATTTGGACACCTCTGGCTGAATTCCTTTGCTCACTAAAGTGTCTGGATCTGACATCCCTTGCCTTTGGAAGAAGTGTAAACCAGCAATTAGGTGCTTAAATGAAGAAATGTCAGCTCTAACCTGAAGCACAGTAGGGCAACAAGCGCCAGCACAGTCCACTGCTGCATGCTAAGGAGCCCTTCCTGACCTACACAGGTGCAGCTCCTAATGCAGATTTAGACTTATACTCACACCCACACGGGTCTCCAAACCTGCAGTGTAAGTAATTTGTTTCTGAATTCGTATGGCAAGAGGATGGCACTAAGCTGCTTTGAACAATTAGAATTGTGGTTGTAGTTTTTAAAGTGAAAGTGACAATTGTTCCCTTTGGTACCAACAGTTACTTATCTTAGTCTAATGGCTCAAATAATAGGCACCCAAAGAGAATCCATGGACACAAAGCTGTTTCCAACTACACCCTATGTATTTTCAAACTGTCATATGTTTTGTACTTTTGGAGGAAGTTATTCTTCTGTGGTAAGTGGCCTTTCGGGATTTGTTGGCCTAAGGATTGTTTTACAGGCAAAAATGATGGTAGCTAACTTATCGTTAGAATCAGATCAACATTTTTGGTCGCTAATTTGCTGTAACACCTTTAGAACCCTAAGAAACCCAAATTTACAACTTATACAATATGAGATTCTTCACGAAATTCATTACACAGGACAAAGGATGTTCAAGATGTCTTAAACATACAAATATCTGCTCACAGTGCACAGATAACACACCTGATGATTATCTGCATGCTCTATGGTACTGTGCACCAGTTCAGGAATTCTGGATTGAGGTTTGTCAGGATCTCTCAGTGTGGTTTAAATGTAATGTTCCAGCATGCATCACACTATGCTTATTGGGTAACCTGAGTGGCACCAGCATATAAATTAATTTATCAGCTATATTACTCACTGCCCTATTTATTGCAAAGAAAACTATTCTTATAAACTGCAAAACAAGGAAGAACTTATCTATTAATCAGTTTAGGAACCTTCTATTAGATCATTTCAGTGTTGAAACAATGTCTGCCTCCTCAAAAAATCATCTGACTGATACCTGCAATCTCTGGTCTTTTATAATTAGCTCCATCACTTAGCGGGGTCGGTGTGTCATTGTCTCACTGCTTTAGGTTACTCTGGAGTTTGCTGTGGGGGGATCTTGGTGTCTGGGCGGCAGCCGCGCATCTTGGTCCAGGGGTTGGATAGCTATCGGTTGATGCGCCGTGTATCTGGTCCAGGAGTCTTCATTTGTGACCCGTGGATGGTACTGCTGCGCGGTGGTGGATGGGGCCTTTGTGGGCCCCGGGACGGTGGCTGCCTGTTTTTTGCTGGGTCGCTGAGTTGCCCGGTGGGGGTTCGGGGGCGGGGCTGGGTCTCTGGCGCCTGAGGGTCTCTGGCGCATGGGGGTCTCCTGCGCCTGGTTGTGGGGTTCGCCTGTGCCCGGGGGGTTTGGGTGGCCTTGAACTTGCCGGCATGGTGGTGGGTCGCTGCCGGCCTCTGCCTAGGCAGTGTACTTAGGGGTCTCAGGACTCCACAAAAGAGTGTGGTGGTGGAGGTGTGTGTGCGTCTCTTCCTTGTGGGAGGGTATTGGTGGGGCTGGAGGTGCATGGTTCTTGGCCCATGTTTGCACCCAGAGTGAATGCAGTGAGTACCCCCCCCCATATTCTCTTCTCCCCAGCCACCTCTTGGTCGACCGGTGGGTGGTCTCCTGGGCTGGTCATGGCTCTCGGGGCGCGGTCGCAACTGCCCTGGGTCGGGCAGACTTTTGGGGCGCCTTTCGGACCATCTGGTCCCATCATCCGGGGGCAGCCCCACTGCTCCCGGTCTTACACACCTTACTTTCCTCTCCTCTTTGGCTCAAGTCCACAACACTCACCCACATACTTAGGGTCTTTGGGGGAGAGGTGTTGTTTCTGGAGTGGGGTGAAGTGGCCTTTTGTCGCACTCCATGAACCCCTCTCCCTCATTCTTAAATGCATATTAGTAACTATTACATACCACAAATCACACACCACACACAGGGGTCCCGGCTCCTTGCATGTCCTGACACTGAGGGCCTGTGGTTTGGGTGGTGCTGGGGGGGAGATCATTGTATATATTATTTTTATTAATGGCCCGGTGATATGGAGCGCAGGTGACAATAAAAACTACAGATCCCACAATGCTCGGCTTCAGCTGCCTTGCCAATTGCTTCTCCTTCATTTAGCGTAGCACATGAATCTTGTGCATGTTTAGTAGCACATATCTGCGTGAGAAGCCCTCCTCAGTGATGACAAATTTAGACAAACTTGTAGCCAAAAAAATCAGATAGCAGGCGTCAAGCTTTGATAAAACAACATTAGACTAAAGAAAACTGATTTTTAAAGCGGAAATTTTATCTATATTTCCAGGTTTTGTTATGCAGAATGTCCATTGTATAATTTTTGAGAATATTTTAGTAAGGTTATTCCTATTATTCATAATAATGTTAAATAAAAAAGTTACATTTTCAGTGTGTTCAATAAATGTTTATCCTGTTTTGCCCTCGGACTCAAGTGTGTTGGCACTGAATTGAGTTTGACACCCCCTGTTTAAAGGCATGTTAAACCTTATGTACACCATGAATGGTAACTAAAGCAACAAAATTACTAGTTTGTTGTTTTGGAATTTATAAATTGGAAATAATCTCTGGAATCCCAACTGACTGAAAAAGTATTATATATACTGTAAAAACAAACAAAAAAACCAAATTATTGATTAGTGAAAAAGATAATTTGGGCAGTTTTGCTTGACTAATTTATACAGTCAGAGCTGTAAAGAAGAAAAGTAGGGGAAAAGAAAAAAACATGAAAAAGAAAGAAACATGTGTTTGGAAAACGCAGGCCAATTTGCAGAACTGTGGGCACAGTTGTCCTAATTCTGTAACCACCCAAACAGACCCCCATCTAATTCACAGCCACAACTGCCTGTCAGATTTGCTGCAAAGATGAAGCACACACAAACATATAGTGTATTCCCTGCCGGACTACTTTTTACACATAATGGTCCAACCGAATAAACGTTACAACCAAATAAATATTATGGGAGCAACTGCAAACCTTACAGACATTTACACGAGGGTGACAAGGTTTACCACGTGACCACAGTGTCTTACATTAGTCCATACTCAAGTATGGGTTTGCCAGTGTTGGAGGACAGGGTGCTGTGACCTAGAGAAAGGGAAGCGTAACGCCACCCTCCAGGGATATGCTCACTCTAATTCAAGTTATTAGAGCAAACAGCTGCATGAGCCGCAGGGATTTTTTCTGCCTGAGTGTGTCCTCGCCATGTTTGGGTGCGAATGCTGCATAAATGTTCAACAACAGCATAAACATGCAGCATTGATCTAGGCATAACTAAACAGCCAATTTTTTTTTGTTTGACCTCTGTCCTTGAAATTCATTTGCCACACTTTCTTTTAGCAGTAAGGACCTCTACGGTGATTTATTGGGTACTTAGGGATATTACCTGGGTTATGTGCTTAAGCATAATGTTATTAAACACCTCATATAACTTAATTGCTCAAAGTAACACATTTTAATTGGTGCAGCTTTATTACAGACCTGCATAAGATGACAATTGGCACCTTTTTCCAAAAACACACTTTATTTATTTAGAGCATTGGCTAACATTGTGTTACCTGTGTTACTTAGACCAATCAGTGAAAATGTCATTTACAATGCATTGCAAAAATATTTTTAACCCTCAATTTTTTACAGATTTTTACAACCACACCTTTTTACGTATTGCTATTTATTTGAAACACTATCGCAAGGTAACCTATCATGTGTGCTGCAAAGACAATTATACAATAATTGTACACTAAAATGAGAAAAGCCTTCCCTGAGAAAATACTTTTCTCTATAATAACATTTGAATACAATTACATCTTTATAATATGTATTAATGGTCTTTGTCAATTCATTCTAAAATACTTTCCATATTCGTCTTCGCAAAATAAGATCAGAGTTTCGGTGAACATCTGTATCTCGCTTTTGCTACAGATTCACAATGGGATTTAGGTGAATGAACATGAGTATGGATATGCTTTGATTAGAACCATTCCATTTCAGCCCCAGTAAGTCCTGCTGAAGGGAAACTTATCCTACAGTCTCAAGTTGTTTGCATCTTCTACCAAGTTTTCTTCCAAAATTACTGTCCTTAGTTTCATCCATATTTCCTATGCCCAGAACCCAGTAAAAGTGAGCATCCCACAGCAGAATGCTCACTCTACAAAACTAAAGGCGGCTGAATACAAGTAAGAAATAATTCAGAACCTTTGGCTTAAGCTGCTTTAAGGCTGATATTATGTAGACAAGATAAATCAGATAACATTGAAATTGGACTTTTGTTTTCACTTTTTTAATGTAGATTTAAAAGCAGAGGAATTCTGGGAAGTGTTTTGCTCTGTCATAACATGAGTCTGTAATCTTTTCCATGTACTGTTGCTGATTCATTGGGCTGAAAGGATTCTTCATTGTTACAAGGGAAATTCTAGAAGAACATGACTAACTTGTTAACTAGACATCTGTAGTCCTGTCCTACTTCAAGAATATAGATGTTTCCGATTTAGGTAACAGACAGCTGAAAGGGGGGTGAATATGGTGGAGATACTTGGAAGGATGAAGGCAGACAACAACCCAGCAGCCTTTTGCATTGGGACGTGTTTTTTTTTTTGTTTTGTTTTTTTAAGCCAAGGCCAGCAGCAACTTCAAACAGCAGCCCTAAAAGCACGACAATCAAGGCAAAAAAAAGTCAGCATTTCCCAAATGGAACAGGAGATGCCTTCTCAGTTCTCTTATGAAAGGCATGGAATGATTTCCCCCCAAATAAAACCACCCATCTAAGCACACTTTATATTCTTCCTGCATCTTTCTTTCCCTTCACATATACACAAAGTCAGCTGAGTAAGCACAGATGCCTGAATGACTTTCTACCTTTGCCTAACTTCGTTTTCCCCCCTCCACCCCATGCCAGATGCTGTTTATCTTCCAGCCTTATGCCTTCAGATTTCCAGGGCCATCTGAGCCACCCTGCAGTAGAAACACGTGCTGCTGGGTTATATTAGTCAGGGGCAGGATTAATATGACAGGGCCTCCCAAAACGTGCCACGAAAACCATGATCCTATGCTCCAACAGCAAGTACTGAACACAAAGGGGGTTAGTGAGACAAGCTAACTGGCTTCCTGCTATCTACCCCCACCTCACAGCCCTCCTGCACAACTGAAACAGGCCTTTTTATGCTAATGAAACATCACAGATAAGTAATGACAGTCAGGGGAAAAAACGTGCATGGTATTAAATCATGCTTATCCTAGCTTTAAAGAATAATAATGTATTGAGACATTCCACGTTATTGATGTGTCTTTTATGGCATGCTTCTATTGATGAGAGTGTGACAGTAATGTTTGCCCTTTGGCAGAAAGAAAAGACGCATTAGAAGAAATGATTGCTGTTCATTTATTTGCTCGGGGGAAAAAGGAGGTTTTGTGCCAAAACACATACATAGTAATAGTTTTAAAATCCCATTTTGTTCTCTTATAAGAAGTTTATATCAGCAACTGCATTTACGCAGCTCAGTTTGCTCATTTTCTGTTCTGTTTGTTTGTTTTTCAAATATCTTTGAACAATTGGTCTTGTAAATTGGATGATTTGAAATACGTTTTGCACTGCTGGAGGGTTAAAAAAATCATATATATTGGAGTATTACAGTTTAAAGCACCCCCACCATGAATATGGTGTGTAGTTTTAGATAACTGCTGCTACAAGAGTCCCCCCCACCTGCCCTCCCGATAACAGTTGGGCTCAGATGAACTTAAACCACCATTTGCACCACATTTCCTCCATATGCTGCAGAGTGGGCAGGCAATGTGGGACGCTCAGCTGGCCATTCAGAGTGGGTCAGCAGGACAGTCTTCTTTGCCCATGGCCGCTATGGGATTTTCACTTTTTTTGTAGTGAGTGGAACTGAAAATATACTTTTTAGGCCTGCATTAACCAAACAGCAGTGGGAAACTCTAGTGGGACCAGGGAACAGTAAAAAGAAACACTGGTAACTTGGAGGTTATTTAAGAGAGCAGATGGCAGCAGCAGTACAAGTTGTCTCACACGACCTTTATGTGAATACACAAGCTGGAGCTCGAGGAGAAGACACTTTTAAGAAAATCCCCTGTTCATTTTGTTGTCATTTGAATTTCTCCTAAATCTCTTACTGGTTCAAGTGGCTCCCATTTCAAACATGCTTGCCGTACAGAAGATGTCAAACATGGGCTTCTTTAAAATTAATAGAAGCTGAGTTTGACATTAGGCAGATCCTCTCATTCAAATCAACCCAAATAGGAATGCACAGCAAATACAGGGATTGGAAAATGAAACAGAAACACCTGGTTTTAGACCAAAATCATTTTTTAGTATGGTGTAGAGCCTCCTTGATGTAGGCCAATACAGCATAAATTCGTCTTGGAAATGACATATGTGAGTCCTGCGCAGTGGTCAGGGATTTTAAGCTATTCTTCTTGCAGGATAGTGATCAGGTAAGATCTGATGCTGGTGGAGGAAAACGTTTCCTGAGTCACTCCTCCAAAACTCCTCAAAGTGTCTCAATAATATTTTGATCTGGTGACTGTGCAGGTCATAGATGTTCAATTTCACTTTCATATTCATTAAACCAATCTTTCACCAGTCT
>JAVLVB010000475.1:4092452-4142170 GCA_032876305.1 Orestias chungarensis
GGAACTCCCAGCTGCTCTCTATATGTGGGCTCATGCTTCATCAGAAGTGTTTCTGCTATTTCTTTAAGGGAGGAGGGGGTAATGGAATAGTGTCCTCCCAGGGCGAAGGCTGAGCTCACAGAGATGGTGGACAGCATCGTTAAAAGCATATGAGTGTGCTTATAGAAGAGAGGGGCAGACTGCTCAGGAAAGGGCAAGCTTTCATAGGGACAACCTTTGGCTGTGAATGCATTCAATCCTCATCCTTTTCTTTTCCTGAGCATTTTGAATTTTTATTTCTCCCAGCTGTTGGTGTTTAGAGTTTGCCAATTAGTTTTCTTTTTCTTATCTGTGCTACACGCCTATATGTATAGATTCTCTCTAACATAGGAACAGCTTATTGTCTCTGACTATAGCTGAAGGAGCACTTTAAAACTCCCTAATAACATGATGGTTCACAGTTGCTGCAACAGGGCTCTGAGAGAATTAATGTTGAACAAACGTTGAAAGCGACACCATAAAAGAACAACAACACTTGCCTGGGGCTTTAGAAGCTGCTCACTGCTTCTAGGCAAACCTGCAGTCCAGACATGCAAATTTAACAGGGTTGAGAATGAGTATAGGCAGTAAATGCTGGATTGATGGGAGTCTTACAGGTCTAATGATTAAAAGGTTTATTCTAATTAGCAGAAGTGAATGTGTCTGGATGGGGAAAATCAGATTTGGAAAGACGACAAGGAGACCAGGGGGACTGCAATCACTGAGGGGAGTGAGATAAACACAGGGAGAAAACTAGCCAGACATGGTTAACTAAACCAAAACTGTTGTTTTTGCAGCTGATGTTTTTTCACGGAAGACGAATCCTGAAAACCATGAAATAAATCTATTAGTAGAAAGGGTTGGAAACAAGCTGCATTCCCCTTTCAACTTATGCATTTTGTCTTGTTTAAACTGTGACGAAAGGAAGGTCGAATTAAAATTAACAGCTATTGTGACAACAAATCGTTTAACAGCTTTTTTGCACTTTATAATATCGTTAGCTAATTACACACACTTAAAATGGTTTAAGCAACCATAAAGTCTCTTCATTGTGCTTTAATTGGTTTACTAAAACAAATGCTTTTATAGTTTTCTGTGTGATGTGCAAAGACGAACATTAGTGTAGGCTTAAAAGGGAGCAACATGGTAGACAACATAGACATCTATAACATAGATAGTAGCTGTGTCTTTTAACCAACATTGACATATACGGTAAAAAGATGAAATATGTTTATTTATCTGTCTGTCTGTCTGTCTGTCTATAATATATCGGAATGGTTAGAAAAGAAAATCCACAAACATGCTTGAGACTTAGATGAAGCATTATCTTTTTACAGGAATAAACAAAACAGCCAACCAGACTGGATGTGGCCTAACAGGCAGCGTAACAATTATAAATAGTTAAGTGGCACATGGTTGCTCTCCCAAGTAAAAGTCTACTTACTTACACAAGTAAACATTTTTGGGATGCACCATGGCTTCTGTTTTTGCTCTTTCAAATTTTGTGCGATCTCCTTTGTAAAAAATAAACAACATTCACCGCCTATCAAAGCTATTTGTGTTGCATCAGAGATGAACACTTTCACCGGACTGCTTTGAGGAACCCATTGAGAGATTTTTACAGTTCCTGTCACATTCTGCCCTGTTGGCTGTGGTGTGTGAGGTCTCCCACTTCTCTGCAACATCTCCTATCAGCTCCAACCTTCCACACCTGCTCAGCCTCAGTTGCAGCTCATCACTGCTCGTCAGCCAGTCAGCATTTAAGGAGCAGTGTTTCCTTCATTCAGTGCCAGATTGTCGTTGCAGCATTCACTTCGTTCCAGCATTGATTCTTGGTTTAAATTCTCGGTTTTGACTCCAGCTTGCCTCTGACCAAGTTTTCTCGCCTCTGCCCCGACCTTCTGCCCATCCGCGACAAGCCTTTTGTCTGTCCCCTTCAGATTTTGTTTGTTCGGCTGATAACCAACCAAAGCGCTCACCAGCCTGCGCGCTTCCTGTTGGTGTCTGGAGCTTACCAAGGCCTGTCTTCTGCTGTCAGGTGAATTATCAACTTGTTGCCAACGCTGTGAGGACTCACCAGTCTCCTCGTTTCCTGTTGATGCCTGGAGTTAACCAAAGACTGTTTTCTGCGGCCAGTTAAATTACCTGCTTGTTGCTACGCCTAAAAATAAAGTACTTTAAACTCTACTTGACGTTGTACTGCACTTGGGTCCTAAAACCAGTTCCTTGACAGTTCCGAAACCTTTCACTCTCAGAGTGAAATGTGCCACATTGAACTCCGCGTTATGAATGTGCTCTACCTTTCAGTTGTAATCAGATCCACTATTTGCAGCTTAAATTTAGAACATACTTGAAACAGCAAATTTGTCCCATGAACATTACAAGGCACTGTCGATAAGCAGTTTTTTTTTATTTTGCTAGTCTGGGAAATTTATGGATTGTTGTAGGTTCGCTACATATTGTAAATATTTATTCGTAGGTAGACCCAATTTACCACCTCACTCTTCATTTAGGATTAGACATTAAGGTATTTAATTGGCCATCTGCCCATACCATCTGGGTTTCTGGAGATGTGCCATGTTTACTTAATGTGTAGAGGGCCCACACTTGACATTTGCTGTTCTTTCTCTTTCTCTCTCTCTCTCTCTCTCTTTGTCTCTTTCCTTCTCTCTCTCACACAAACACAGACACACACACACATAATGAAGCAATCAATGCATTTTAAGGTTGGGCTGATCTGTTATAGGTGGGACTTGTCTGTCCAACAGAAATGCATAAACAGTAAAATCCGACAAATTAACAGAACAATACATGAAATAACTTTAACAATTATTCCTCAAGTGAACTCCAACCACTTGGCAGGCAGTGTAATTGTCCTGTTCATCCTGTCAGTCACAGTTACTTCTCTGCATAGCTGCCCCCACTTTTAGCTCCACCTGTGCTCCATTGTCTGCTTCATGTGATGACAGGTGCCACAGATCAGATGACAGGAAAGAAAATCTTGAGTGACAGTGGCTTTCATTCCTTCATCCCCGTCACTCATCCTGGCCACTGGGAACAAGTGTTTCAACTTAGCTGCTTGTCTTCTGCATAGCACTTGCCTTCACTGACGGAGAAGAATTAAGTTAACTTTTTTTTTTCATTTTTTTTTTTCAAAATTCCTGGTCGTGATTTTGTTATTAAGTGGAGGCCACAAGCTCATGTGCATCAAATTGAATGACCTCCACGATGCCGCAGGGATCAAAAGAACCCTAGCCAGCGGGTTTGCTTTGGCTTCAGGCAAGGTCCTACTGTTTTAACAAAGCCACTGAAATCACTGCTGTTTTTCTTTTAAATAAAATTATCTAACGATCACATGTTCATCTGTTACCAAGAAACCTGTGAGAATAACTACAACTATAACACACCTTAAGCCAAATACAAATCTGTGAAAATGTGTCTTTATTTGGCTCCTTCACATAAAGTCCTCACAAAATACATCAACAGGTGTGAACATAAACCTAACTAATGTTTTCTAACTTGTATAAAGTTAGAAAACAATTCAAGGTACCTTCTGGTTAGTCTCTTATCATAATAAAAAGTCCAAGTCTTTCTGTCTACGTTACTAACAAAATTTACATTTCAAATATTGTTCTCCCTGATGTAATGCTGGTTACTCTAGGACAGCAGTGGAATCGAAAGAGAATTTATCATCTTAGGGAAAAACCTAACTAATAAAACTTTAAACTTCACCCTCAGCACTTGTTTATCGTTTAATGCTTGTGTCAGTCTGGGACTTTAAATACTAAAGAGGCTTGGATGAGCACACCACGTTGCACTAGTCGGCAGACATCTTGCTGATTTACCTCACATTTTCTGCCTTACATCTAATCAATTCCTTTTGGCGATCAATTCTGGCTGAGCAACTTGGCAAAGAACAAAATCAAAGAGAATAGCTATGCACCAGATATTGCAGGTGGTTAAGAGTTCTTTAGAACCCCCTTCATTTTTGTTATGCCTTTTCTTCTTGCTACATATTGTATGAGTTTGATGTAAGTTTGTTTTTCTAAAACTAAATTCAAATTTAAATAACTGGAATTCTGTCTTCATAAAAGAACATTGTAAAGTAGAACTACATACTGTGGCAAACAAAGGTGACTTCCTCCCTAGAAACAGGCTGAAGCAGCTGTACAGTGAGGTGGTAGACATCAGACAGATAAGCCAGCAGGGCAGCACAGGTTTGACTTTTAAGGTTGTAGATGTATTTGGCCATAGAGTGTTAGTGGTTTACTTTGGATTTTAGTGCCTGCAGGCTTTTCTATCATGTTTACACACTTTTTTCATGTAAGTATCGCCTCAGAGGTGTTTGGTGTTGGTTTAGATAATGGAGAATTACACATTTTCTGAGCTTATGCAGTTGTATCTGGAGTGTGATGCAGCCTGCCATGATACAGAGGTGGGAGTGGGCTGGTTTCTGCATAACTATGACCAAACATGAGAGATGTGTTTAGGCAGTGGAGTGTCGGACCTGCCACACAGCATTAAGCTCACACAGTCAGAGAGACGAATGCTGTGTTTGCCAGCCTCAGGACTCCAATCATGGACATAACAATGGTTTGTCCACAGTGAGGATCAATAATAAGCATACGGGACCGGCTGTTTACTAAAATGCAAACCCTTAGTTTTTCTAGCTTATGGTGAACTTCAGCAGCAGAATGTAAATTACTTTGCCACAAATTACTGACATGAGCTAACATAACAATGATCAAAGATAATCTCATTATTCCTCCATCATTCACTGAACCCTTTCACCAAATCCTGATTAATCATTAATTCATCATATGGAGGGGCTTGCGCACCAGATTTGGAGGAACTGACAGATTTTGACAGGTATCCTAACGCTGCCTTTCATGTTCGGTTCTCATCTGCTGCTCCGCCTCTGTGGAAACCAATCAGCTACAAGGAAGACTATTGTCGATAAAAATCTAAACCCACTACGGATCCGTGTTCAGATATTCAGCTTGTCTGATGAATTATGAAACTGTATAAAAGAAGTTGCAGTACAACCTTTCCTGTACTGTTCTTCTATCAGATTCATATGCTCAGATGTGTCGTGCATTATCCCGCTGCTCCACAAAAGAGCTGACTTGGACACATAATGAACATGGCCTTTTGTTCCTATTAGCGACCCATCTTTAGTCATTCCTTCTGTACAGGAAAGTCAGTAATTACTCGAGAAAACACTTATAGCAAATTTAACTGGGTGCGGTGTAACAACAAATGGAATATATTTTTTTTTTCAAATGAACCTTGGGAACATAGGGCTTTGATACTTATAGATTAACTGCCAGTTCCAATACATAATAATGTATTATGCAAATGGTGTATAAGAGGAGACATGTTGCCCTCCCTCATAATTAAATTCATCAATCTCAGTCAAATAAAAGGTGATATTGCATTGCCTTTGAGAGCATTCACACCTCTAGATAAGTCTCACTTTTTATTGAGATTTTAGATGACAAAGTAGAGCATTATTATGAAGTCCAAAAAAAAATTACACCTCACACCCAGCAAAAAGGGGTGTGTGTATGGTGTTTTAGTGGGGGGTGGGGGTGGTGTTGGTATCAGCAGAGCGAGGAAAAGTTGAATACAATGTTTCAAGCTCCATCTATTGTCAAGTTACACAAAACTTTGCACAAAGTCTAAAGTAAAGATGACACATATTATCTCATTATTAAAATCATGGAATCATGTCAGACACTTGCACAGAAGAGCTCAATTTATTGGAGAAAAGTGAACTAAACTATAGTCAGAATCAAGTGTATCCAGTGGAACTTTATGTCCGCAAAGTTAGAATGGAAGACATAACTTCCCATCCTGATTCCAGTCCTGAATAGATACTCTGTTGATGTATTACAGTGGTAGCCATTTAAAATGGCCCGTCCCAGGGAAACGGCTACAGACGTCCCCAACCCTCCCAGCGGAATACCCATTAAGTTCTAGCTGCTGGAGTGACCCCCTCCTTCTCCTGGGCGTGCATATTTTATACTCTGACTCCACCCTTTCACTGAATTACAGGGAGATGGCGCTTCTCTCACATAATATCGATAGGACTGATGTTTAAATACCAAAACATCGTAAAAATTAATAAAATTGGACGATGTTTATTCTTTTAACAAAGTTTAGATCTTAATGTCCACAAATTATGATAGAAATAATATGTTAGTACAAAGATTGATGTTTAAAAAGGAAGTATAACAAATTGTTTGTAGTTATATGAAAGGAGAGATTGTACTGACTACAAATCCCATGTAACATCATCCTCATGCATAAATCACATTGTAAGAGGCAGAGAGAGCAAAAGTTCTCTCAGCAAGTTATTGCTAGCATGACAGGCCACTGAAATCACTGCAGGAGGATAGAAATTTCATTTTTTTTAACATTTACTCAAACTTGGTAACGGCAAAAAACTGGGAGTACATTTTCTGAAATTTGGAGACACCTGTAGACACTAGACTATTCTATAGTACTAGAAACAACAGTAAGTATACATCCTGTTGAATAGTTCGGAATGACCATTTACAGAGGTAGAAGTTACTGGTGAAGATCACCCTTTGGGAAGATCATTGCAGGTAATTCCAGTGCCACTTTAGGCAAGCTAGCCCGTACAAGCACCTCAATTAGCTTTGGTTAGCAGATGAGGTCACGACTGCAGATGGGGGGCAGGAAACACAGCCATTAGCATTCCCATTGCTCAACCTTTTGTTTGCACCTAATGGGCCATTTGGTCTCCCAGTGTCACACAAATCACAGCAGCCAAAATGCAGCTCCTTGATTGCTGTAGACTTGAACCCAATTGAGCTTGTCTGGCACTCCAAGAAAAACTTTATTGGAAAAGAGGCAAAGCCAGGCACAAAACTGAAGGAATATTTTAGTACAAAGATGGCAACGATGGGAGTAGAATTTCTGTGTTGTACTCACTTTGTCAGGGCATATATACAGAGCATTTAAGTATTCATTTGCAGGGTTTATATATATATATATATATATATTGATATATATCGTGAGTAATATTTGCAACAATCATAGTTTTGTGAATAAGCATTTTGTCAAAAAACAAGTTAAAAAAATTACAAAACTTTTTCCACAGTCACTTTCAATGTGGTTTCAATTAAGTCTGTGTTCACAAGCAGCGATACTCCCTACAAAACATATTTTTATCTTTAAGCACAGATGAATATTGCATTTGCTACATATTTTGATATTATTTTTACATTTCACTTTAAAAAAATGTTTACTCTGTATTGCTTGGTATCATTTTTTCAGCACAACCTTCCCTCTGTGAATTTACAGTTATCTTGCCATTTTGACATACCATATTACCACGGTGGACCTAAAATCACCCAAAAAACCATAAAATCTGAGTAGAAAAAAAGTTATATTTTTTACTGTGAAAACCAAAAATATGTTTAATGAATTATTTTTACAACTTAGAATAAAAATATAAATTGTTAATTTCAAAACCAACATAAAATATTTCACAGAAAAAAGTAATTTATTACTTTTTTTTTTTTGCATAAATGCAAGCATTACTTCAGGGATTTTTATGTACAGCTACTTTACAAAACAATTTAATGTCTCACAAATATGTTTAACAAACCAATTTTAAAACTTATGATACAAAAAGAAATTGTAAATTTCAAAACCTATGTACACTCTTATAACACAACATAAAATGCAGGCAATGCCTCAGAGTTTATGCTTGGCTCTGCTGCCTGAGCAGGCTGAGATCGCGACATGGTGGGCGTGCCCTGGCGCCGCCGTCCCGTCATCTGGGCGGTTCTACAAACTCATCTGATGCTCCTCTCTCTCTTTGTCAAAGTCATTGCTCTCTGGCTCAAATTTGCGCTCCACCCCGTGTTCCCCCAGCTCGAAGAAGAGTTACACTGCCCGCTCCACATTCATTAAACGCTTCATTGTTTTATCTCACAAAACCAACCAAACTCTAACCCAAGACACTAAACTAGACCACTACACACTAACTAAACACTTAAAATACACTAAATATCACAAATCACTGAAATCTCAAAACTTACAATCGGTCCTGTCTTCTCTCTCCGTCACCGCCGTCAATCCCACAAATTTCCCTTTGCTCATAGTAACCAAATGCCGCAGTTTGAGATCATGATTTTTGATTCATTAACGTGATGCATCTTTCCACCAATAGGACAAGGGTTTGTTGTGTTTTTTTTCCGTTTATCATTTATTTTAGTCTGTGTGAAAAGCTAATTTTTCCGGTGTCTTCGAGAGGCTCACACACACACTGAACGTCTCAAAAATATTCAGAAAAAAGTATGGTGTAAATACTTTATCAGAACTTTATCAGATTTTACATGCCATATTAATACAATTTAAAAACTGATGCATAGTTTGAGGTCCCCACTTTCTACACAAGTCCGCTATTCCCACCCCCCTGCGATGACATAGCTTACACACCCACAGAGACCTGTTGGTACTGGACTGGACAACCAGAGAGATTTACAATAAACTGGATTAAAAATCAGTAGCTTATATAAACAGCCATATATTGGTTATATGAGCTACAACACAGTCATGATCTAGTCTTCCCTTATTCTTCAAAATTAAGTTTGAGAATTATGGCGCACACTCGCTTACAGGTATTTACATCAGAAAGCTTCTGTAACAGTAGTCTCACAGGCCACTCTCCGAAGCAACACAATTAAATCACTGCTCCTCCCAGTGGACAGATGAAGGATTGCAGCTGGTTTTCACTTAGGCTGCTTAGGGGCGTTTTCTAGTTGAAGTGTCACTGACTATGTCATCGCGGGGGATCATATTACTCACGCAGACCCACCTGGGACCTGTATAGTACTAGCCAAGGGCCCAGCAAGAAAAAGTGGAGACATTTTTAATGGCTACTACTGTATATTATTCATTAAAATAATTATACTTTAGGTGTGTTTAAGTCGTTCAAACTGTATGTTTTGGCAATCCCCAATAATGTAACTCATAGACTGTTAAACTGTCAAAATACCTTTGAGGCTGAACGTAACACGTTCTTTACTTCATATTTTTCAAAGATGAAGTCCAAACTGATTCTAGCATAATTATCTTACTTTGCTTATTTCATATAGAAAGATTCCCCTTTCTTCACTCAATGCGCAGAGTTAACGAGCAGCGATGATATGAGCTCTGTATGAGGTCCAACAGCTGCCAGTTGGGGTCTTTGCTAAAGCGGATAACACAAACCACTCAGTGGTGTTGCTTTCGTGCCTAGGTTGCACTGTGTAAGTCTGACTGCAGCCTGGTCTCATCTCTGAAGGATAGTGGACACATCAGGCCTAAGGGAGTATGTGTGAAGTGCAGCGGCTGTCAACATGGTTGTGGTCACAGTGGAGGTCAGCAATGTTTGAACCCTCTGGCAAAGTAGTGAGTCCATTTAATATGAAGTTGAGAGGTTTGTGTTTCCCTCTCACTTGCATACACATAGATGTGTGAAACCCAAACACTGTAGGTCACAAAGAGGACTCTGTGAACTTTGAAGTCTTATTAACTGGAAATCCTTGTTCAATAAAACTCAGAATTAACAAAAGCTTATGAATTAAGCACTCATGAACAAAGTATCCACAAACACAGTTCTCATCATTTATCCTGTTGCCATTTTCGTATGACAAAATATTCATCTGTGTTAAAAAAGTAAAGCATTCATAAACAAAAGCGGCAGCCTCTTCACTGACCTCATAAGCAAGAGGAGGGGCCACATAGTATGAGACAGTGTGCCAAAACCTTTCTTACTGCTTATTTCCCTTGCCCCTTGGTTGTCGCCATGGTAATTAAGTTTCCTGGTGAGAGCTGTCCACCAATGAAATGCATACGTCACTCTGATCAGTCAGGCAGCCCATTTCTGCTTACAGCAGTACATCTACCCACTAATTTGACAGCCATATGTTTTAGATTCTGCCCCCCATACTAAACACCACTCACCAGCACCCCCACGCCACTACTAATACAAGAGATCCTAATGAGAGTGCACATGCTCCGCTCACAAAGAGGTTCTGACTTGCTTCCTTAAGCTAGAGCCGAATTCAGCACTTGATATTGCTGCCCGGGTGTGACATTTCCTAGGCAGGGGCATATTCACACACCTTTCACAAGCCTCCCCGCTCTGAGGCAGGATCTAAAAATAATCGGAGGATGTTGCAGTGATGCCGTTCTACGATAAAACCTCTCCTGAGCCACAGTCTTTTGCTGCTCTCTAATTGGCTACAGGACATTTTCACCTGCTTTATTGGATGTTTTGACAGTCTAAGAGCCCAAATACCACCAGCAGCTTTGAGAAAAGCTTTTTTTTCCCCTTATTCAAGGAGTAACTTTTTTTTCTGTAACAGTTTACTGAAAGCTTAAGAAATATAATTATGTAAGAACAGGAATGTTTTGATCCTTTTGTCACTCTTAGGATTTTGTATTGTTCAGAATAAGTCAGTCTTTTATAATTTTACAATAAGTAGACTTTTTGAAATGTCAACATCTCAGCTGTCCATTTTTTACAAGGTGCTGGTAACAAGGCATGTTTAGATAAAAGTAAAATGTTCCAAAAACCTTATAGGGATCTAATTGTAAAGAGCCATCATTCAGGAGAAAGGAGAAAGACATTTCCAATTAATTTGAGCTACCACAGAACCCAGCTAAGAACTTGAAATATTTGTTAAAATTATTAATAAAAGCGGAGAAAAGACCTGGATATAAAGGTGGACACTTTTTTAGTCAGGACCAACCCAACCAAGACCAAAAGTAAAACGTATGTGAGACCATCTTTAAGACTATTGCCAAATAAGGACTTTGGAAGTGTGTTTTCAAGGCTTATATTGTTTACAACCACAACCCAGAAGACTATGCGTCAACATTACAGAATGTGCAGTAATGTTTCGTAAGCACCGGCTGTGTTAAACAACAGACAACCATCTACTGCATTACTGGGTGTCGTGGTAAATGACCGAGATGCAAGTCTTCACCCAAACAAATATACTAATCTAAACCTAGCTAAATTTAGTTGAATAACATATTTTAAAACAGTAAGGGATTATGTTTTCTGGTGTATTGAAACCAATGTTAAGTTTTTGACCTTAATTACAAAACCTTTTTTGGTGCAAACCGACTTACCGGAAAAAAAAAAAGGGCCTGATACCCGAAGTGAAGAAACATAGAGGAAGCATCATGCTTGGGGGCTCTTGTTTGTGTTTTGGCAAATTCAATCCATTTGGAGAGAAGTCTGACCATTTCCAAAATCCCAGTGAATCTTGGCACCAGACCTATAGGCTTCTATTAGAAAGCTGAAGATGGATAAAAAGCTACTTTAAGGATTGGAAGCCAAGTCAGAGCTCAGAACTGAGCCTGGCTGAAAACATGTGCGATGATATGAAAGTCCTTGCAATCTGACAGTTTTGGAGTGTTCTTGGAAAGTACAGTGGGCAAATATTGCCAAATCAAGATGTCCTTTCCTCATAGAATCAGATCCAAAAATACTGAGTGCTAAAATAAAATCAAAAAGTGCTTCAATAAAGTAGATTTTTTTTACATTATTTAGGTTTCTCTTTCTAAAGGGTTTAATTCCTTTTTTAAACTTAGTTCTTTTAACAGCGGTTTGTAGACTTTTGTATCCACTGTTTGTTGTTAAAAAGAAATCTCACCTTTCTGAAGGCTTTGTAGTAGCAAAAAGACTAATGTCGTTTACACATCTTGTCTTTTTAACTTAACACACGTCTGTTCATAACCCACCATCAAGAGATATATAACTCATTATCAGCCGATTTGTGTTTTAATTTGACAATTAAATAAAGAGGATACCTAAAATGTTGAGGATAAAAATCGATTACATTAGTTTATATACTTTATATACTAGATTACTTATGTTTGACATTATATTTAGAAAGCATACGTTTTTTTTTTTGTTTGTTTTTTGACATTAAACCATCTTGTTTTGAGTGGCATTTAAAAAAAAGTTTACTAATGACACATTTTTCCACAGCATATAAAGTTTGTGAGCATCGCTTTCCAGCTTTTTTTTTTTGCCTTCAGCATCATTTCAGCTTTCAGGTTTTATAGCCAAGACATGAAGGAGATAATAAACAAGGACTGTCAATGGTTAACTGCTTGCCACGACCTTTAGTTTCAGTCTTTTAACCCTAATTGACTAATTTACTGTGGTTGCCAAGGAGTCGGAGATGGAGTAAGTCAGAGGAGGATAAATTAAGTGAATATTCATACCAATTTCATTTTTTTCCCAAACAATAAACAAACAAATATCAACAAAGATAAAATTCTATGAAAAATGGCTTAGAGGTTTTCACTTGACTGCAACATTAGATCCTATTTCCTCAAATCCTTTGTGTGCTACAGTTTACCTCAAAACCTGTGGATTCAAAAGTGGCATACCCATTGTTGCTGCTCCCATCTTCTTGTTCTATCCACCCTGCTGTTAAATGTCAAAACTGAGCGAGCCATGCTAATCGGCGGAAAGAGGCGACTAAAGCTACTGCTAATCCATTCTGGAATTACGGGGGAGAACAAATTAAGAAACTTCAACTCATTAGCTGAGCTTTGATTCACCGCCCCTCCTGGAGTAATCCCTAAACTCAGCTGCTCTGGTTAATTACACAGAGGCCCTGGATGAGAGGCCCTTCCCTGTGACTCTTTTTCCTGCTGTACTTGTTGTCTGTGTTGTGTACACGCTTGTGTCTGTTTGTGCTTTTTGGGGATGTTAAGGAGATTGTTGTAGTTGTGAAAGTCGGTCTAAGATGGAGCAAAAAATAACCAAACATCAATATTAAAGAGATCTCGTATAGTAAATATCTCAAAATGCTAAACAAAAAAAAATCTTTCATGTAAGCAAAATTTACTGTTCCAGAAAGTCAAGAATGTATTTAAAGATTCTAGCTATAAGCAATCTGGGTAACATGCGCGTACATATGTTTTTGAGTGAGTGTTTAAGCTCTTTTTTTTATTTGCAGTGTTAGAATTGAAATCTATTTCAATCATCTGCTTTCTATCTATGTCTTCAGGCAAGTGTAAGGGATGTTTTATGGGCTTTGGCTACATCCAGGAAATGGTAAGTACTACTGTGATGAGATGAGGCAAAGTTGAAGATATTAAAATAGTCTGAAAACGAAAAAGTCACCTTGGTTGAACTGCAGATGATTTGCCTTTCATGTGCCATTTTTCTCAGCTCACATCACTGACACATACATGTGTATAATGCTGGCTTTTTGAGCTGAAATCAAACATAAAAAAAATCATTTACATACGTTGTTTAAAAGCACACTTTAAAACTAAAATATTTGAACGCAGATTAAGGAGATCTAGATGAGATCAATCTTTGCAATGATCTCTTAATATCTAAAGTATCTGCTTAAATAGCTTCAAATAAACAACTGAATATATCCCTGTAAACTAGGCATGTTAAAAACCAGCCTGCACATTAGTGTCGAAGAGCGAAAGTTGAGCCAGTTTTCAGTCAACAACCTCACTATTTTAATCTGTTTTCAGCCACTAGATGCTCTGGAAGCTGTCAGTTGTTGCTGTAGCTACCAGCACCTTTGAGAGGGGATTTCAATGGCTTTCTGAGCAGTGAAGCTGGATTCACATTTGAACTTTGTCATTACATTGGTGATAAGCCACTCATATGAGAGGCTTTTGTAATTTCAAATATGGATAAGAGGCAGAAGAGGATCAAACAGAAGTAATGGCTGAACGAATGGATACGCAGCCCGCAGTTTAAAAACCACTTCATCTGCATCACTTATCTTGCCGAATGAAGCGCATGCAGTGATTGTTGTAATCAGACGAGGCCCCTTCAGGATGTCTAATATGGACACTGTGTGCTACCTGTTTCCAATTTGCCTTTGTTTATACTCCATTCTCACAAGTGGACAAGTTATTTGCAATCATCACCACTGTTATTAACCCCTTTAATTGTTGTCCAACAGATGGTCCAGATGTTCTTGTTATCCCCCCCAACATCCAATTGTGAGAACACTGATTTGCAAGCAGCAGGAGGTTAGCGTTGGGGCTACTTGCCATAGAACTCCCATCAGGCTTATAAGCCACAGTGTGACAGTCTTGGTGATTAGCAGACAGCAAGGGTTGTGTGACATTTTGTGGACTCTTGAACTGCCCATACTTCAGAGCCTTATTTGAATATCAGCAGGAAAAAAAAGAAAAATCTATCATTTCCAGCACTTCTTGCACATGATTTTAGGTGTTATGTTTTAGTAAGCGGCATATACACGCTCCTTTCAGAGCATTGTCAGGGTCCTGAAATAATTCAGCAATAAAATGCAAAACGAAAACAAAAAAACCCCAAAGCATTTATATTTATATTTATACCATAAGAATTGAGCTTGTTTTTGTGAATGTCTGTTGTCATACAAAATACAGTTTGTGTTGTCAAATTGAATTGGAGACTGCCCTTTCAAGCATCTACAGGCACTAAATCACAATGAAAGAGCTTAAAACCTTTATCCTTTTTTTCTTACTATTCTTAATTAGTTTCCCTGCACATGAAAAATAAGCTTTTGTTCCGCTTGGCAAGCCATTGTTCAGGAGTGATTGTGGATTTCAAGGTAAGCTAAATGTTTTTTGCATGCCAAATACAAAACAATGTGACATCTCGACGCGCTGCAACACCTAAACGTGTAGCATTATTCCCAAACAGCCTTGCTCCTTCTCAACACTTCCCCATATTTACTGAATTATCAATCTGACAATAAATTCAATCTAAT
Organism: Orestias chungarensis; assembly: GCA_032876305.1. NCBI lineage: Eukaryota > Metazoa > Chordata > Actinopteri > Cyprinodontiformes > Cyprinodontidae > Orestias > Orestias chungarensis. The sequence continues at coordinate 4,107,248 of JAVLVB010000475.1, forward strand.
CTAAGGCACAGCAAGACCACATATATGTGCTTCTGAATATGGCAGGACATAATCTGCTTTTATTACCTGAACGTAATTAGCTCTGAAATTTAAGGTTAATTAAACAAAAGGAGGTTACATTTTGTTAATAGGCTTTAAGTGGCGACATACCAGATTCAAAATTACTTCAGTGTACAATGAGTCCCTCATTCTCAAATCACATATTTTGGCCCCAACATAAAGGACTCTTTTTTTTTTTTTTTCAGTACATCACCAAGCATATCTTTTAATTGTACTTGCTCATAAAGCGGTTTAACTGGTGGAAAAAATAAAGATTACTAGAACACTTGAAGACACCACTTAAAGGTCAGGTAATATTGCAGTGATCTCCCTCAAAAGTGTACCTGCTCGTAGCTTTGTTATGCACTCCACACACACACACAAAAAAGGAAATTATAACACTTGATATGTACTTCACTTAATAAGCTGTTAGTGAGACAAAATTACCATCAGGTTTGTCACATTGACAGAGGTCAGTCTCAAGAGGGATCAGAGTGCTCTAATGAATGCTTAATTGACATAATAACTAATGGTCATCATATACACCATAAAGCCTTCTGAGTGGGCTAATGTCTCTGTACAGTGAAAGGTTTTGTCTCCCCATAATCAACTTTGTTGAGCAATAGCACGCTGTCAGCGAACTCCGAGGTAATGGAAATCCCTTTATTTATCTAATCATTCGGCATCCAGAAATGACAGGATAGGTGAACTGTGCCTCTCCTTTCCGTGCCCTGTTGTATCTTTAGTTTTATTAGAGATGATAATAGATGTGTAGTTCGAGCATGCTGTTCCAAGACAGAAATCCGTAACAGCTGAAAAAGGAAAGTGAAAACATATGCAGGTTTTAGTGAAAGTGATATTACTGAATACATTAAGAGCTGGTGGGCTGTTACAATGATGTATGGTTTATTTTGTTTGTCAGTTATACTTCTAGATTAGAGCAATGTTGTATATATAGTTTGTACCTAAAAGTGGTTCTGAACAGTATTTTTTACCATACATTTTCCGTTTATCGGACTTGAGTTCTAAGAAGTTCTATCTTTACTGTTTACATTAGAAAGATGTAACAGGAGGGTGTTGAGTATAGTATCTAAATATTTCATTTTTTTTGTTAAAGTTAGTGTTAAGGGAATAGATCATAAGGAGCTATTTATGACAGCGGTTGGAAGTTCTAGATTGGGAGTGCCTGACCATTTGGTCGGTAATGGCGTTTTGTCTTTTTCAAATAGGTTTAGGGATGGTATGATACGTTAGAAGTTCCGTTTTTTATGTTGCCCCTCTTTCACTCACAACCTGGAACTGTAAAGGCTTACACAAAATAAAAAATAAAAAGATTTGAAATCTAAAAATTTTTTTTTTTTACTAGAAACCCACCTTTTAGAAGAAGAGTTTATAACAATAGGTAGGAGGTGGCAGGGAGATATATATGCGGCTTCATTTAGATGAAGACATAGGGGAGTAAAGATCCTAATTCACAAATTTTCAGATCAATAATGCTATTGAAGATAAATTTCGGTAGATACCTCATTATTCAGGGGTCAGTTTTACAAGAAACATAAAATTTGTTGAATCTATTGGAGATAAAATAGAATATTTTAGAATGAACACCACACAAACTACGGTCTCTACAAGGTGGGATGCCTTTAAGGCATGCTTACTTCTATCACGGTTAGCAAAGGGGAATCTTTAACAGAGCCAGTCGGAAAAAATGAAGAGTTTAAAAAATACTATGAAAAACTGTATGATTCCCCAAATAACTCTGACATACAGGAACCTAACGCATTTCTGAATTAATTAAATATTATATCGATAGATTATAAATATAAAACAAATTGGAAGCTGACATTACAGGAGAGGAATTAGGTAGAGGTCTAGCCTGTATGAAGGTTGGAAAGAAAGCTTGGCCTGATGGGCTACCTATAAATTTTTTATAAGAAAGTTAAAATGAAGATAATCAGACCATTGTTAGAAATGTTTCAAGAGGGATTTAGGAATGGTGAGTAACCCAAGTCGATGACCATGGCTTTAATTTTGGTGCTGCCCAAGTTAGGGAAGCCCAGCAATACATGTGACAATATGAGGCCAATAAGCTTGCTTAACGCTGATTTAAAAATACTAGCAATGCGGTTACAGGATTCACTTCCCCTAATAATACATAGGGATCAAAATGGCTTAGTTTTGGGACACTAGGCTCTAAATAATGTCAGGAGGCCTCTAAACATTATTCATTGCCTAGGGGCTATATCGGAAACTGCACTTCTCTCTGTAGATGCCATATATGCATTTGACCGAGTCAATTGGCTTCGGCAATCGGTTATGGAAATTATTTCAGAAAATGGATATGCCTTCTTTATTTAAATTCCAATTCCAATATTAATAATCATAAATGTGTCTAAACCAACTGCTATTAGATGAGGATGTCGTCAAAGCTGTCCTTTGTCCCCTTTGGTTTTTACTTTAGCACTAGAACCACTTGCAACAGCTATAAGATCTAATCAACAACTGAATACAAACTTTCACTTCATGCAGATGACACAATCCTGTTAACACCAATCTAAAAATATATATTCACACATTTTTTAATCTTTTTGAGAAATATGGTCACATATCAGGATACCATATAAATATATCTAAATATTCACTATTGTTATTAGGTGGTTACAGATGTCACTAATTTGGAATTCACATTTTTTCTAACTTATACATGATATTGAAGAAGAACAATGACTGTTTAGCTGAGGGAATTACTGGAAATATTAACAGATGGATGTCCCTGCCCTTATCACTGATTGGAAGAATAATAGCTTCAAAATTAATACAGTTTCAAAAATACTTTTTTAAAATGTGGATCCAGGGTTTTTTATTTAGGGGTGTATCCCAAAAATTATCTGTTTACCAAAGGTGAACAGTTAGTATTTGACATGTGTCTATTAAAAGCTAAACAATTTATTGCAATATTCTGGAAGAAAACAACAGTACCCGGGTATCAAACAATGGGTTACACAAATGTTGAAGACTCTACCCCTGGAGTGTATAACTTATTTACTAAAAGGGAAAAGTGAACTCTTTGAAGAGATATGAAAACCCCTATGGACTTTTGTGGACTTGTCTCAAGAGAAAGAAGATTTTCTAAAGATGAGACACACCAGACCGAGTCGATAGGAAGCAACAGAGTCTCTATGTTTAACTGTTATCTCCTGTATATTTGAGATGTATATTTGCAGATGTGTTTCCCAAGACAGCACTTGTTGTTGTTAATGCCACAACTAGTGTTGTTACAGAACCTGTTAAAGGAAATAACTTATAAAAATAATAATTTAACAATGTTCCCTTCACTCATGCATAGACAGACATTTAATTCTGTTTTTTTTCATTTCAGCCTGATATTGTGTTTTTTTTTCTACCCAGGTAACATATGATCGCTTGTTAAATAAGATACATTACAGGATTTAAACACTAGTGAGAATATTTTTAAAATACCCCCCATGTTGTCACTTCCAAATAACATTTCACATTTTGTTTAAAAGCCTCTCTACAAATGACCTTTCTTGGGTGCAGAGAGAGGAAGCAAATTGGCCATTCATTCCTTTTTTTTTAGGAAAAGTGGTTACATGGTGCTAGCCCGGCTATTGCTGGCACTTGAAAGCTCACTCCTCTTGCTACCACCTGTGTTTGTTGCTCATGCTTGTCTGCACTCAGGCTTTCAGTGTTTGTTACTTTCACTGCAGCTCGCTAATGACCCTCACCAGGCTTGCAGGGGGAAAACTCAGGTTTTCATAAAGAATGCATCTTAAATTTGCCAGTTATGTCTATTATACACTATTGTGTGCCACTTGAAACGACTATATGAAAGTCTGGGCACCCTATTAATTGGTCCTAATTTAGTGTGATGATTATTACAAACCGAAGACACAACTACTAAAGCTTCACAGTAAAGCTGGCAGTCTCTGGCTGCGACATTACTGTCACTCTGATGTTACCTCTGTTATCTTAGCTCTACATCTTGTTCAGATAGCCAACAAAATTGGAAACATAAAGAAAGTCTGAAAGTCTATACTTTTACAGCTAACCCTTTCCCCCAACTCCCACAGGATGAAAAAAAAATGACCTGAGGGGGGCCATTTGTATCTGCTGACCCTGTTCGGCTCCTTGTCTCAGTTGTCCACCCTGTAAGCCATCTAGTCATATGGAACCAGGTGCCAAGAGGAGTAATGGCATAGATCGATGTCAAATGGTGTGCTGGCTGTAGGGAAGCATCCTTGCTCGTGCCTTTAGCTTTCTTTTGCTGATTTAAAGACACTGCTAGGGAATTGAGAGCTGAGCTTTTTGTGGTAGGTGCTAACTGGTTTTGTTTCTTGTTGGCTCCTGTTTGATGATCCTGCAGACAAAGCATTTGAAATATATATATATATATATATGTTTTGTTTGGAGTAATTAAAAGCTGCAGTGAAAATTTGGACATAATTGGTGATCACTTAGTGTGTTGTCATCTTGCAATAAAGCCGGTTGGAGCTTCAATTCCAGCTGACTCCTGTCACATATCAATGTGGGGCCATTGATATGTGACCGGAAGTAACACTGTTTATTAGTGTTTCTTTAGCAGTATTATTAGTAACAATTTAAATATTGATTTTAATTCAAATGATTAATTTCTTTAATTTACAGTTTGCAATGTGAACATATGATGCAGTCCACAGTCTAAATTTATGAAGAATGTATAAATAATATCCAAAGGCCCTAAAATACAGCTGTCACTAATCATATTCTAAACATGACCAATCTTGACAACAACAATAACAGTGCTGGGCAACTAACAGACCATGTCAAACCTGCCTTTCTTAGGGAAAAAAATGAAATAATTGATTGTACACCAAAAGCTTACTGACTTTGTCCTGTCCAACAATGTGTTATACATTTTCCAGACAGGATTTAGAAGCCACAAATAACTGAGATAGCACTAATTAAGGTGACAAATGATGTGTGCCTGAAAACAGAAAAGACTCACACCTTCAATTCTGGACCTGAACACAGCCTTTGTAACACTTTACCATGGGATCTTATCTGCAGAAGGGAAAGCACTGGGTGGAACTCTCTTGTACATTTCAAACTGTCTAAATTCATATTTTAGACACAAGTTACCTCATTGAAATTAGATACTCTGCCTCTGACTGACTGGGTATAAGTTGTGAGGTTCTTCAAGGGTTAATTCGGGGACCCTTGCTATTTTAGTTAAAGTCAGACACAATTAAAATCATTGTCTGTGACCCATAGCAAAAAATGAAAGAATAAACCAGACTTTGAATGATTAATTTACCAGCAGGCTAGCTAGGCTGTAAACAGTTCTTTTTAACTATGCAAATGAAAGCTCACTGAGGATTTTATATGCACACTTTATTTTAAACTTAACTAGTCAATGATTTGTTTCTCCTTAATTTACAGTTTCATGGTTTTTCTGTAAAAATTTGTTTCCTTTTATTCTGTTACCACTTTGAATGTCTTGTACATGAAGTATAGTGTACAAAAAAATTTGATTTGCCGAATAAGACTGAACCTGACCATAACAAAAATAGAAATATTCAACCTTTATGAAATTGAGGGAGAAAGGAACAAAAGAGGTCTGCGCAAGAATATAGAGTATATCAATAATGCATAGCATGACCTTTTTGGATTCATATTTTAATAACTACATTATGTTTAATATTATTATTTATAAAAATCATGTTAACATCAGAAATAGACAGGTCCATGCAGGGAATGTTGATGATGGTTGTGTATTCTGAAGCCTTTAGAAGAGATTAAGCAAAAAATCATCAGAATGTGGTTCATCCAGGAATCAGCTATGAAAATGAATAGATTACAAGAAAGTAATTCCAAGCTCAATATCAGAAGCTATCCCAAACCCGAAAAGAAAACAGATTCCGATCTCATACTTTGGTTGTGTTCTCCAGCTCTTTGCTGCTGTCTAAGTACCTCTGAGACTTTCCAGTGCATAAACCACCTTCGCTTTATAGCCTAATGAAGGTCACAAGTTCATTTGGTTATTTTACACCTTCATTTCAACAGACTTGGCCGGTAGTTTTTGAATAGCAGCCACTACATCCATTTATGGGCTATAAATAAAACGAACTATAGATGTAAAAAAGGACCTGGCCATATAAGGGTGAACTGTAATTCTGCTTGCTTTCATAGTTAAGAAATGTTTCTGAAAACAGTAAATTTGTTCTGCTTTAAATCTGTGTCACCCTCTGGCCATGAAAAGACCTCCATTTCCTGCAAAAGAGAAAGAAGCGGGCAGCTTATCAGCTCCCTCAGACATCTTCATCACAAACAAACACGCGGAAACGCACATGGCTGCTCAGTCCTATGCGCAGCCCACGTCGCGCACGCTCCTGGCCAGTCAAACACAAAGACCCTCAAAGTCGGCACAAGCAGATAAACAGGATTAGGCTCTAACGGGCCAGCAGACAACAGGACAGAAGAAGGACGTTCTGTGTGTGTTAAACTGTATGTGTGTGTATGTAAAAGCAAGCCAAAGTGCTATCTGTCTGTGATGGAGTGTTAGATTACCTCTGTGTCTTTTACTATGCTCTATGCTTGCACATAGACTTGTATATCCTTGCTAAATACACTGCTTCCCGCTCTTTGCCTGTCCTCCTAAGTCCTCTGTGATAAACAAACGAGTAACCCAAAATTGCATATCGACTTCAAAAGAGGTTATTTATAACATCATGGCCTAACAGCTTTAGCCTTCCTCTTGTAGCAGCAGATGTGACAAGTTAATGCTTTGACCAATAAAGTATTTTTTCTCCTTCTTTCAGATGAACACGTTCACTGCTTGATTTTATTAATTCATATATATGTGAGTTTACTGTGGTCCAAAGACAAGAGCCAATACCACACAGAGCATTACCATTTACATTTATTTAATGCATCCAAAATAACAGTTGCACATACGTTACTAGACATGAAGGACAGATAATGAAAACAATATCTAAAGTTAGGTAAGAGTCCAAATGTTTCTTTTAACCTTACTAGGAAAACTAGACTCGCATTTAGTAGTTCACCTCAAGGACAAGAACCATCATGACTGAGACTATTAAACTTGGCTCCTTGCAGTGATCACTGGGGTTTACGAAATGTTGAATTGACTCATGTTCTCACGAATCCAACTGAATGTTTAAAGTGTTTGATACAGGCATGGCAAATTATCCCAGATGCACTAACTCATCTATCAAAGAGTGAGCTGCAAAGACAAGATATCAGGAGTCACACTGACTTTCCCTCTCATCACTTTTGATAAATGAGACGATGTTTTTTTTATGCCTTCATGGGCAACATCACTTCTGGAGCGAATGTTCAAAAGGAGCAAGCAGGTGTCTTATATCGTAAGATTGATTCCAGTCTGAGAGTAGATGCTGATTCAATTTTAAGGAGATTTTTATCTAACACTCTTAGCCCGGATTTTATATTTACTTAAAGAGTTTGATTATAATATACTTAAATTACTTAATTTCAATTACTGTAAAATACTAAGTATACCCTACTAATCTTCAGTTTTTTCACGAGTTTAGCAGAGTGGTCAGGAAAAGTCTGAAAGACAACTGCTTTGATGCGCTTGACCGTTTGTCCCCCAGGTTGATGGACCTGTTTAGAAATATGAAAGGAATTGGACATCTTGGCAGCACTTTTACATCAGACAAAGGTAATGTCCCCATCAAGTTTTGATGTGTCTCACTTTCTCTTGAGCTCTAGCTTATTTGTTCTTCCTCCTGTTGTCATTTACTTTCTTCAAGCCTTTTTTCTGGTATGTTAGAGATCTTCCCATTTTCTTTGTCCTACTCCTGGCTTCTCTTTCAACTATTTACTTCTCCATTCTTTGCTTACTTCATTCCCCCAGGTCTTTCTCTTTTTCCTCCTTATAATGTTTTGGAATTTGATAGATATTTAGACTTGTTTTTAATCCTCAATTTCTTTCAGACCACCCAGCCAACATACATTGTGTGCCTTTGTCTGCGGGGACTGCCATTTGTCTTGGAATACGATCCTTCTTGTTCTTTAAGACCTCTTGTGTAAGTAAACAGAGCGCCCAAGACCCAAAAATCAGGTTTTGAACCATTACATACACTTTTTATCAATATAATATATAGGAACCAATCTCTAAAATGTTGAGTCTTATCATTGGAAAATTATTAACCAACTCTACTTTAAACAATATTAACAAAATGTTGCATGGTGACACACGTTTCTCTTATATTCTCTTCATATACTATTTTCATTGCACAAACTCGGCCTATGCATTCAGTACTTTTAATGAACAAGTTCAAATATGTCAGTTTAAAAACAGTATCCATGTCTGCCAGTATGTTCATCTTTTCAGGTTCCAGTTTATTTTTTTCCAAGTACTTTAATTCTAAATATGTGTAGGTAATTCCAAATCTGTTTCTAAATGTTCTAAATGTTGTGCTAAATGTGTTGATTGTATGTGTCCTACAAGGACACATACAAACAAATTGCAGTAGGTAACCTCTGTATTGATGAAGACAGTGTTCGGCTGAACCCAGCCAAAGTGGGGATCATCTTGGAAGGGAGTGTCATGATGGACGGCTTGGCCAGTCTTGCTTCCTTTTCCTTTTTGGAATGTAATACGCCGTCTACCTTGACTAACCTAACTACATGAAAAATGCTTTCCTCTTTTTTAAGCAGGTGATGTTCAAAATGGGTAAAAGTGAGCTTGTACCCAAAATTCAGAATCTGAAAAACCAGCTCTCTGTGTAAACTCCAGCTCCGAGTAGTTACTCGGCAAGTTCTTGATGCCAAGTGCTGAGTTTAGGATGTTGCACTGTTCTCACTTTATGTCAATTGACTTTGGCAAAGATATTTTATAAAGAGCTTGAATAAGGGTTTATTTAACCATTTCCACTTGAAATACTAAGAAAACCACTTACTATTAGTTACTTTTGGAAGTTTTAGAAGGGTTTTTAGAGCCTGACTGACTAGTGATACTAATACCTTTATTAGTATCACATAGTGTTTAAAAACTATATACCAAGAATTCAACTTTCTAAAAATTGTAATTTTTAATTCTAAATGTTTGTTACTGATCCAAAAATACTTAGTCTCTTTTGCAAACAGTCCCATGACCAATTTTTCCATTGGAAATAAAATGGCCAGGCTAGTCATTTTACATACACATCATATGTTCTATATGTAAATTCTGTTTGGTGGTGAAATGATAGTTCATCTCTCAAACCTAGTTGGTTAATCTCTCACCTTTCTTAAGCAGCTGATAGTTCAATTTTGGTTCAGTTAATGGCCATTACTGAGAGAAATGTCTTTAAACATTTACTATAAAATTTATTATGAAAATTCTAAAGAGGATGGAAAGGCAGTTCCTGTTCTATGACTTCATGTGGTGGCTGAAACTAATGCAACTATTATTGGTTGACTGAAAATTAAATTAAAACAAAAAAGAAAATTTTTCTGATTTTCATTGTTTTACAAAAATATAAAGGAAAAATATGCTTTTTTTTATAGGGAAATAAATGAATGTAAGAAATTATTTGAAATGAAACTTTAACACAGTGAAGGAGAAAATGAAGATTGATCTGTTATATAAAATTCCTTAATATGACTGGACAAATCCTAGTAAACATGGAACCTATAGATTTAATAAGGACTTTTTTTTTGGCAAACTATATACATTAATTATACAAACACATCTTAGTGTTGTTTTTCTTAAGGATGACTGGTCGGAAAAGACCATAATTGTGCAGCAAGAGGATTTAGTTTTACTACTCAAAGTGCTTAACGGATTTGACAGTAAAACAAAGACATCCAAATCAAACATTGATGTTTTGTCTTCAAGGCCATTACTCACAGAGGTAAAAAGAAGATATTACGTCAAGAGGGCTAAATAAACTCTTGATATCATGTGGAAAATGTTTCAAAGTCAATCATTAGAGATGTTTTCTACAATGACCAGCAGGTGTCAACTTACATTTTTCAAGATTTTCCTTTTTCATTGCTTATTTTTTTTACTGAATTTCACAATATTTGCTTTCCAAAATAGTCTGTAGCCACGTAGAAGAGTCAAGGAGTACAGAGGCATTCATAGAGTTAATCCCAAATCCATTATTTTCCCCTTTTTATTTTCCAGTCGTCTTTTTGCTCTGGGTTTTGGACAGAACCTCTTTTTTTGCCCTTTGTGTTCATTAAATGAAAGCTGACTGTTGGGGTCTGTGCTTTGCAGTCCTATTATCTGTCTTTGCTGGGAAAATGCATGCCAACAAGTCAAGAGCTCACGTGATTTTCTGTAAAAGGCTGTTGACAAAAAAAACATGAGCTCAAGAAACACTGAACTTGCTTTCCAGTGTTATCAGTTTTGGTGAACAAATTATATTTGATGGCATCTAATACATTTAATGCCTCTAGAGGTGTGAGTTTACCAGTAAACAGTAAGAGAAATAATTAAGCTGGAAAAAGGAATCTGAAATAAGGTACGGACTACCACAGATCAAGTGACTACCTCTGCAGCTAGTGCCAATTTAGGTGAGATCAGCGTTAGCCTGACATTATCCCAGCCTCAGCACTATAAGCCTCGGGCAGAGAGCAAAAACGTATTGGACATTTTTCTGGGAGCAGCTGCATAAATAATGTCTGTTTCTGAGAGGAAGAAGGTAAGGCATGAGGTTAAAAAGCTAGCATTCCGCCCCTCTATCTCATCTTATACCACTGCTGCCTATTGCTAACCTCTCACCTCCATTTTTTTGTTGACATGTCATGCTCGGTATTTCTGTCTGCCCGCTTCCCTCTTCACTCATGCATAAAATACAAGTGTGCCTGGAACAAATGAGCAAGCACATACACAAACCTGAATCTTGACAACCAGTGGGCTAAACCTAGAATTTACCTCAACAGCTGGGTTCACCACCAGCCACAATTACAACCATTAGCATGCTTAATTAACAGATTTGCTGGCAGCTCATGCAGGCTGAAAACAAAGCCTGCCATCTTTGCCTAACCCACTAAGCCTCGAGAGATCCAACTCCCACAACAATCCCTTGTAAGTTGGAAAATTTGGAAAAGGTAGCATTTAAAACTGGGATGGGTAGCCTTAATTAAGATAAATGATAAAGTATGTTTTTGCTTGAGCATCTGTCTTTGAAAACAGATGTTTAAGCAATGTTATTTCTGATCTAGTCTATCACAGAATCGTCTTTTGATTTGATGCACATAGCCAGAAACCCATCAAGGCTGTGTTCCTGTTTTCAATGCTTGCTTGGAGAGGGACACCAGTAGCAAAGCTCTGGCAAGATATACCATATCCTTAAATGATTATATTGAGACCTTAGAGTCATCCTCAGTCAACTGTCAGTCCAGCTAATGTCCATGTTCTATTCTTCCAAACAGTCTCACCATCAATTATTTTTTTGACATTTGTATTTGATGCCTTAGAGATTCTAAAGAAAGACTGAACCATTTTTACATATCTAACTTTAATCCCTTGTTGAAACATTTTTCCTGAAACAAAGCTAAACGTCATGTACTTTTTTACAGTCTTAGGGACACAGCAAAATCTGAAGACACAATAAATAACAGCATCAAACTACAAACGTAACTGGCTTCAACTATTCCAGGGACTTACCCAAAAAGCCTTTAAAAGGATGCAGTATTCGGTATACTGAGTAGTCAGTAGACTATCTCATCTGAATCCTTTTGATTAAGGGGTTTGGCTTTTACAGAACATAAAATTTTAGAAATTCCACGGAGGAAATTATTCACATTTGACTTAACTGATAGACAAACTAATTGGAAATTTACCAATAGGTCTTTTTTAAAGACTATATTCTCTTCTACTGTAGGCAAAATTTCTTACAAATTTCTGAAAAGATGAGTAATCAAGCGGTCCAACAGACATTTTGTATGTGTCACTTAACTTCTACAAATCTATTTTATCCTTTGTTGTCATTGCTACAGTTAACAAAGAAAAGGAAAAAAGGTATTTGAGAGGTATTATTATTGACCGTCCAAGTCAGCATTTCCACATCATCATCATAATATTGTTCATTGAATGATTGGCATTATAATTGAAATAGATTTTTCTCCAGTCTTGTCATACTTCAAGTTTTCTTTTTTAAAGTGACATGAGGGATGCATGAAGTAGGGGTGAAAAAGGGTGTGATGCTTGAACAATCCTCTATAAGGTACTGGGAAATTGGGTTATAACTTCATACAACAATAATGTAATGCTACTTCAGTGCAGGAGGAAGGGGAAAAGCCAATTAGATGTGGGCACTGGTGCACAGTCCTCGAGAGAGATCAACTTGCTTAGTTAAAAATATATCATAGTGCTCAGCTTATTAAGATGTAGTCTGTGTAAACTCTGCAGGTTCAGGGCAAATACCCTCATGGCAAAGTCTTCTGTGGGCATGTCAATCCACTCTGTCACCGTTTTGCAGTTAGTGACTCTTTAGTGGCTGTCACTGGCTGCCTAAAATGCTTCATAAACATATTGTGCTTTTGCACCTAATTAGGCTGCAGGGATTTCACAAAGACACAGTCAACTGTTTAACTTGCATTAGCAGTACTTAAGAAACCACTGCTGAAAATACCTCTATCTATTATCCTCCCTTTCCTTAAAGTTCTTAAATTATCACTGTTTACCCCTTCTGTTGTATTTTTTCTATTTTATTTATTTTTTCAAACTTAAGTGTAATAGTTGTTCATAGCGAGAGAGCTAAAAAAATTCCTATTTTTGTTGTAATAGCAATTTGGGAATTGCACAGTGTTACACTCATACAACAATAGAACACATAACGGATTTTAGATTTACCATGTTTACTGTTCACATTGGACTCGTCTCCACACTCAGCAAATATTCCCAGCGTTTATGCTTTTATTAGATATTTCATCCGCAGCGCTATCTAATGAAAGCAATACGGATTTAACATCCAATTAGAGTCCTGGCAGAGAAAATGGTAGGCTAATTCAGTTGTACCATTTGCTGACTGACTTGCACTCCATCTGGTTTCTAGCAGCATTTACACACACAAACACACACAGACGTGCACGTAGAAAGACAAGTATTCATGGCCATGCCCAACGCACAAACAATGGAAATGTGTGAATGAGATGTCTCCATAACCACACCAGCTGACCTGAGACTCAGTGAGCTTCCTGTGACTCCGGGGAGATGCTTAATAGAATTTCTCCAGCCGCCTTCCTGTTAATTACAACAGACCTTGGTTCTGAATAAATATGTATTTATTCAGAGGATACAGGAGTCAGAATGCATATAATACACAGCCAAGTCCTGGTCATACAGGACAATAGAATAGAGAATAACTGAAAAACATGAGAAATAAATGACAGCACTAACAGTAGTAGGGTATGTCCAATATGTGGGTCAAGCTGCATTGGGTTCTTGCCCATAATAATCTTCTCATAATCTTTAATTCTAGAAATAATTATTATTGTAATGTTATAGATTTAGATAAATCTCTATCAGAAAGTTGAGAAAACAAGGGATATATATCTTAACTTAAGTTATATCAATTGACTAAACCTACTTGAGTTCAACACATGCCAAAATAAACACAATGAAATACCTTTAATCGCAAAAACAATCACAATCATATAATAATATATTTATTTCATGCAACTGAAATAAACTGAATAGAACTCATATAAACCTTCCCTTAGGTAAAAGGGAAGAAAATATTTGAACACATCTTACCAGAACTAAACTTAAACGTAACGTTGTTAAAATTAAATAAATTACCCAGTCCCTCGGTTAGTCTATCTTTATCTCTCGGTTAGTTGCTTTTGGCAAGTGCATCTTGGATTTTGGAAAACCATTTTGACTATTCTTCTGAAGCTGTGATCAAAACTCTCACAGTGAGGAACCTGACCCTGTGTAGTTTATGGTGAAATTACCATTTTACTCCCACATGGTGTGGTTTGCAGCAGTAGTACATTTTGTCGTTCTTAAAAGTTCTCTGCTTTTAGCAATTGTACCTCTTTTTACATTACTTTGTTATTGAGCTACTGTTATTTCTGTCAGTGAAGATTAAGACAGTTCAGACTGATTTAGACATAGTCGCACCAAACATTATTTTAAATACTGCCAGACCATGGTTAATTTCCTATCTTTTTACTAAATCACAAAAAAGGAATTGCTTGAGTTTTTGACATCTGGTATGAAATCCTTATTACGAAAAAAAATAATAATAATAAAAAAAAAAAAAAAAATATATATATATATATATATATATATATATATATAGTACTTTGGAGAAGGGAATTCAAAGAAGGAAAAACAGGAACCAGGAAACACAAAAAGTCTTGACTTATTGCCCCTAACTTCCATGTATTGACACTCACTTAAAATGCACCTTTACATCTGCACTGGACACTGACTAAAATGGATTTCTTCACTTTATTTCTCACTCCTTTGCACTTGCACTCTTGCACACATGCACAAATGTACACACGTTCCCTTTTGCTCCGTGGGCCAGGCAACAGCTGTGTTTGGTGCAAGTGGAAGAGCAGCTAATGAACCAAACACAACGCTTGACAATTCACATCTGCTGAAACTCTCCAGCTGCTGCCAGCAAGCTGGCCTTTGAAAGCCCCCACAGACCAAGACCTAACACTAGGGCAAGCACCTGGGAAAGACACAAGACGGACACACATGCTTATGAATGTACAATACATACAACAAACCACACAAGCACAAGAATCCTGAAAATCACGCTTTGAGGGTAATCCCCATGATACTAAAAAAGCTTCCATTTAGAATAAGTGAGGATGCAGACGTTTGATGCGGAGGTGGGAGCAAAACGAATCCATTTGACCACAGTTAACATAGACTGAAACCAGAAAAGCTACAAATGACTGGTGTTCCACCTACTCTCTGTAGATGCATAAATTACTTGCCACAATTTGTCACATGCAGTTTTACCTTGTTACACATAACAACCTGCAACAAAATGTACTTACACAGATGTCTAAGGTACCTGCGTTGAATGTTTGTCTCTCAGTGCAAAGGCTATATTTATAACCAGGTCTGAGCAAGAAGAAGCCCTGCTGTCACTGCAGCAGACAGGTTCTGCAGACGGTCTTTTTAGAAAAACAACAATACCGCTCATGTGTCGCTCACCCAGAATGTATCCATTCGCTTTTACATGACATGAAAGAGGCTGTGCCTACTGCGGGCAACAAGTTTGCCTCCATAACATTTCTATCTTACGCCATGGTTAGCACAGCATCCTACTTTCATGGACATAACAACATACTATAGCAGATAGAGGGGAGCTGCCCCTGCTGAGGTATACTAAGACAACATGATGAAGAACATACATAGTTAAGACTAAAGGAACTTCGTAGCATACAAATTTTAATTTGGAAAGGTCTTTCTTGTTTGCATCAGTCCTGCTTTATTGTTCCAGAAAAGTCAGAGTAAAAAAGAAAAGCAAAAAACAAATAAAAACACACATGGATTGATCATGTGTAAAACTCTTTCCCCTTTTTTATTTATTTTTTTACTTGCTTCCACACCGTCTCCAATACAGCCAGGATTCTAATCTGATGAAAAAAGATTCGTCTTTTCTGATTACATTTGATAACAGTTTTGTCAAAATTCCTCTGGCAGGCGGCTATGAGCAGTCCCATCAGCAGCTGTAGTTAATTAGCTGCTATCACTAGCTGTTTTGGCTCACCCTCTGCTGCTTCCCTCTGGCCCCAGTGGCTCCTACGTGTAAATTACCGGATTTTTGTGATAAAAGAGGGCTGGCAAGTATGTGATCATAGGAAAACAGGAGATTAAAACGGAAAACTGGCAAAAATAAAAAAATTAATTTACCCTGAATTCTCCACGTTTGTACACATGGCCTTGATTGTAACAGGAAAGTTTGCATGATGCAGTTAAATCATTTCTAATGCATTTCTAACTTTGTGTCAAAAAGATCTGACCTTTTCCTGTCAATTAAATGTTTTCCTGTTTGTTTACTTAAAAGTTATTAATTCTGTATTGGTTTTTTCGAAAAAATGAACACAAACAGAAAGCAAGGAATGTGTAGGCTGCTGAACAAACTCTAACCTTCATTATGAACAGAACTGAATCTCCTTCCGTCTGCATTCCTGAATGTCACAAACAAATACCTCAGATAACAGAAAACAATATCAGAATTTTCCGGGGACTAACTTGAGATGATTTGCTTGCATCAACATATTGCTTGCAGTTGCTGACTGAATTGGAAAAGTGCTTCCGAGAGAAATAAGAAATGGCTTGATAAGACAAAACAAAAACACACACATAGCAATCAAGGAGAACAGAGAGTTTGGTCAAGGACAGAGGTTGCGAGGGGGAAAGCGATAATATGTGGGTCAATACAATCCCCCCCTGATTAATTCCAGGTTCTTTCTACTGTACATCTGATACAGTGTCATCAGCAACCTCCCTGTTAATGGAAGTTTCATCAGGGTTGCAGGAGTCTGGCCTATTGAGTGCTGAAGTGAGCGCAGATTAACCTCCTCACCATTAAGGCCATTTGTTTGTTGTCATCCCTCTTTCGGCTCCAGATATTGCATTAACCAAACCTTGTTATGGGAGAAGTAACAAGAAGGGATGGCAGGAAACTGTTAAAAGAATATCTAAGTCCTCATAATAGCAAAATCAATATAAAAATTGTACTCACTGCACTGTAGCAATAAATTGTGCAATATGGTTACATCAGCAGGTTTGGCTGTACTTTTTTAAAATGGTATGAGAGAAATTAGAGAAAATGAGGCAGTGAACAACCTTACCGCCCTTCAGCTATCAGTGGACAGTTCACTTAAGCCAAAGAAAGAAGTTACGCTGCTCTGCAATAATGGTGCCGCTGAAGACTTTACAACAGCTAAATTACAGTTATAGAGTGTGAAATTATTTGAGTGGCATGTAGCAATCAAATGATGGAGCCCTTGAACAAATCAATAGGTAGAGGAAATTACTTTGTACTCTGAATGAGCTGTTTTTTATTGGAAGTTAATCTAATACTGAACAGATATTTCAGTACAAAATACAAAAAAAAAATAAAATAACTTCAGATGGATAAGTAATAATTGGATAGGTTTACTTGATATATCTTTCCAGAAATGCATTAACACTGGCAGGCATTATTGGTTGTTTTAATTTGTGTTCTAAATGTGCAGATTAATCTCAATAATTTAGATATGTCCTCAGAAAGTTAAGAATGACCTTTTTTACATTTACATTTAGTTTCTTTAAATTGTGAATACTACATTCGACAATTAAGACACGTTTCAGTTAGTATTCTGTGTTTTGTAAAGTCCTAAATCGGGACAGTTTGCTACCAGGATATTGTGGAGAACTATTTTGCTTCTGCTGCCAAGCTTTATTGAAATGATCACAGAACATGTACCTGCCTATACATTTAATGGTACCAAGATGTGGTTTTTATGAATTCAGTATTATTTTGTAAGCAAACTAGTTCTTACATGTCATTTACTCTATGTATGGTTTATTAGGCAAACAAAAACTGGTTTCAAATGGTACAATGCTACGAGTTAAAGGTCACTACTACTACTACAATAATCAATAATGAGCGGCAGTGCTGGAGACCATGTGCCTTTATACTGTGCTGCAATAATTAATTCATGCAAAACTGGTTCCTAAATAAATATTAAATATGTACTTGGGAATATAAATGGAATTACGTTTTTCAGTAGACTATTAAAAAAGTTTTATAGCTGTTTTTAAGTAATACTCAAAAATTAATGAATGATTCTAGTAGCTGTAAAATATATTCATCATAGTTAACAGGAAAACACACCTGAAGTATATATAAAAAAAGGAATAGAAATTGCACCTTTTGAAGTAAATCGCTGAAGTAAATTAACTTTTTCATGATAGACTGCCAAAAAAATCTCCTATGAAGGCTATGAACTAAATTGAATTCTTTATTACTTCAGTGTGCATGGACATGTTTTTATCTTTTATGCACATCATCTCTTTTAAAGCTGTTGAGCTAAGGCATTTTAATGACTTTAGATTTTGAGATGCTTTGGTTTTCAGAAAGACATCTTTCTTTGCTGCACATCTCATGTCTCCATTCCAACTTAATTAAAACAAGCTTTTGACCTTAGAGTTTGAATCGAATTCACCAGAGGCGTGACTGATCACGTTGCCTCCATATTCCATAGACGTCCCTTTTATCAGTTAATCCACCAACGTACGGAGTTTTTAAAATGACATGGGCTAGAACTAATGCCACCTCTCAGTAGGTTGCCTGAGAAAATAGAAAGCAAATCATGACACCCGAATGCATGCTGGCATTCTTAATTGCTACCGGTTTAACATTTGCTGGGTGTAGCATGAGCAACAGAAGCAAATGTTAAAAGCGGCCTCTCTGTACAAAGCTTGGTTCTTAAGGAATACACGGCTGTTGTTAATTCCATTCCATCACGGCTATGTTGCTTAATGAGGCAAGACGAAGGGAAAAAAAGTCAACAAAATATTCCACAGGTTAGCTGACAGGTGTTTTCATGCTAATTGAGCATATGCCAGCAGGCTTCTCTGTGTTAAAAGCATAGATAGCAGGAGTGGCTGTGATTCAGTCAAGGTGAATGCTGACTGATGTTTGAGAGAATAACAATTGGGTTCAACCAGCTACAGTATCTTGTGAAGCTCGCCCACACAGTGTTATGCTTCCTCTGTGTGCATGTGTTTGTGAGTTTGTCTGTGTATGTTTATAGAAAGTTTGTTCACCAGATGAAAGGTAGAAAAGCAAATTACTGGCAGTGCTTCCAACTAATGGGATATTGCCAATCCGTATATTGACACCCGTGTGTCAGAAAAAAGAAAAAAAAACAGATAAGAGAGAATATCGTTCAACATCTCGCACCTTGTGAGGCCTCACAGAGTCAGTGGTAATTTTTATGCTCTCAGGTCGCAGCTGTCTTTTGACTATTAAACAGAGGCAGATCATATTTGAGATTAGAACTGCCTGTCTTCTACTCCGGGTGTCTTCCCTTTCCAGCCCAGACAGCTTTCTTTTAAGTTTTAAGAACATCTGCCAGAATCCTGAAGAGTCTGGTATGGGGACATTAGCAATAGATTGTTCGAGCCCTGTAGATTTTAAGGAGGAGGATCTGTCTTTGTGGCTTGGACTTGCTTCCTACACATACCATCTAATCTTATTTGACTGATGTCTGGAACACTTGCGTCGTTGGCTGCGAATGTTTGTGGGACCAAGTGCTCTCTGTTGCCGTAGGGGAATGCTGTTGGAATTGAGACTCTGATTGGTCTTGAATGCAAAAATGGATGGCAAATGCCAAAGTAATCATCCGAATATCAGAATAAATTTACATAACTTTTTGCAGAACCTGGTATGTTGCAACATGAAACATCTTGTAAAGATTTTGCCCATCACTCACCATGAAAAAAAAGTGTACACTTGAAAAAAGACTGTGACTGTTCAAATGATAGGCACAAATACAATTTGCTTCTTAAATGCATACTAGTGATTAGGGTAAAAAAAAAACTACTCACATAATTTTACCTTGATTATGTAAGATTTTCCTATGAACAAACAGAAAATTGCCCAAGTCACTAAACTGAAATCTTTTATTCCTTTGATGTCAGTCACACGAGCTGGCAGTAATTACAAAAGCATTCAAAGCTGTCTTCTAGCTAGAGCAATTTCAGGTGCTGATGGATGATGAAATCACTTTAAAAAAAAGGTTGTTTTACTTTAATAAACTCAAAGAAATGTATAAATATAGTTGCAGTGTATGACATTCTGGTTGCTTTGGATTTGCAGCTCAAATAGACCACACTAAATGGAATATGCTTGAAGTATTGGCCGAAGTCTGAGAGCAATCCCATGAGAAGCAGCACTAGTGTACAGGTTTACTGCCAGTACTAGCTCACAGATTGCACCTCATTTGTTTGAGCTAAAACTAGCACCTTACAAACTTGTCAAGTGAACATAAAATAGTAAAGTGCTCTGCATTGAGAACTGGATGCAAAACAGAGTGTCTAAAACTGCTAGTGTTTTTTTTTCTTCACTTTAATAATTTAGGATTTTTTTGTTGTTGTTGTTTGTTTGTTTGGCCAGCTTTCATTCCATCATTTATTCATAAAAAAAATGTTTGATTAAAAGCAATTCAGAATGAGTTATCTTGCAAGCCCAGTTTTTGATTCAATATAAACACATGCAGTTTTAATGTGGTTAATTATAACTGCATTAAGTCATGGCATACTGGGCCAGGCTTTATACACCCCCAATATTTGGCTTAAGGTTTTAAATGTTTAAATGTTTTGGTTCCATACAATTGGGTTAAAAATAAACTGAACTCAAAATGACCAGCTTAAAGAAATTTTGTTCTGTAAATAACACCATATTAAATATTTACTCTCTGTGTTTACTTTGACTTTTTGGTCAAAATGTAAAGTTCCAACAGAAAAAGCACTATATTCACTAGCAACTTCCATCGAATCTTATGTGTGCTTATCCTTACAGGGTCACAGGGGGGCTTAGACGTATCTCCAGTGTCATACGTAAGGGCAACTTAGAGAGAACCCACACATACACAGGGAGAGCTTGCAAATTCCAATCAGAAAGACCCCAGACCATAATTTGAACCCAGGACTTGTCGTGCTGCAAGGCAACGGTGCTACAAACTGTGTTAACTGCTCAGAAGGTTAAAAGATAGTCTTATTTAAGTTGACTCACAATCTGACATTATTTTTTGAAAAATTCTTTCAATTAAGAGTTCCATAAAACATACACATTATGTTGTCCATACATTTATCAAAATTGAAGATGCAGAGCATGGGTTGTCATTTAAAATAATGCTGTTTTCTTTTGTTAATACACATCTTTATGTTGAATTGCAGAACTGTCAGGAAATGGCATTTCCATTTGTTCAGCTTGTCAATCTCAAATCCCCCCAACCGGCCTTTTAGGCATTTGCTAAGAACTATCTCTCATATTCTGCAAATATGATTGTTTGTCTCAACATGGACTAAAAAAAAGTGCAACCAGAAAAACCTTTTAGTATTCTATAATATTAACATATTATTTAGAAACCTTGAATCTGGTGTTCAAACTAGAGAGCTCTGGATTTTCTTAAACAAACTGAACCCTTTACAGGATTTGATAAATGGTCCGAAAGCAAAGCGTGACATTTAAAGTAACAAATCTGTCTGCTTTTGAAAAATAAAAGAATTAAAAGAAGACATCCTGCTGTGCTTAGATGGTGAAAATGGTTTAAGTATAAAGAAGAGAGGGGAAAAAAGTGAACTCTGACTGGGTTGTGACTGATAGTTTTTGAGTAATAGCTCCGCATAGTGTGTAAGATCCTCCAGGCCCGCTCCACTGCATCTATCCAAAGACAAAGCTAATCGTGGAAGACGGCGATGTGAGGGATTGCGGCAGAGGGGTCCACCACGGGGCAGCTAGGCTCCTATTGGGTGTGATGTTTGTGTGTGGAGATGTGTGTGTGTGTATATGTGTGTGCCAGCTTGAACAGGAGCTCAGTGTGGGGGTCATAACTTACACATCAGAGAGGCTTACCTCAAACTGTACAACTTGTACATGTGACATTTCTTTTTCTTTCTTTTTCTTTTTTTTTGGTCTTAGTTGCACCAGAGTGCATAAGTGTTTTTTGGAATTTGGCTTCATAGTTTAGAACAACCCAAACTTAGATTTCAGATCGTGAACAATACTATATACTTTTATTTTACTTGTGGCTGACTGTTCACAAGCAAACAGCATTAGTCATTTTTGACAGTTGCTTGGGTATAAGAGTATTCAAAATAAAGTGAAATGCGCATGCTTTTCTGTGGATCTCACTTGCATTTGTTTATTTTTTTTATCCCTTTAGTTGACAGCTGATGTGAGTAGGAGCTTGTCTGTGACTTCCCCTTTTATAAGGTACAACCAAGTCCAGCTAAAAAAAAGGTTGTTCCTAAGGGTGTAACAATACATCCAGCTCATGGGGCCTTGATAGTGTCAGGTCGTTAAGTCCTAAAACCCTTTAAGAGGTCTGAGGTACTTCATAGCATGTAAGATCACAATACAGTCAAGAGAAGAGTGAACCAAGTTTTAAATATACATAGCTGTATGTTGAAAGTTATAACGGAAGAAGGCAGCCTTTTAAAAAGTTTTTCTCCTCATGATATTCAAACACCTCAACTTACAGAAGCTACTATCAGTAGAGTTGTTATTTGTAGTAGGTTACTATGTCCCAGATTTTTCCCAAGGATAAGATGGTATAGGTTTTTAGAATTTTAGCGTTTTGACAAACTCATGTGCTGACATCAACTAGATATAGTAACACTTATAGAGAAAGAGACAGACACTTGTGGTGCTTCAATTTTAAACAATCCAAATACATCTATTTGCTTTACAAATTAATTCATTTCCACCCAAACTTATGGTTTTCAAATCACAAATTACCTACGTCTCCAACTGTAATCCCCTTTTGCTTTGTCCTCATTTAATTACACTTTTTCCATGACATTATAGCACTGGTATCAGAAAGCACACAACATGCCGCTACTCAAAAATGTTCTAGAGGAGGTATCATTGACCTGCTGGAATTGGTTGGGGGATAGAAGCCAAATTATTCTTGTTTCTCTGGTGAGTGAATGATAAACACACTTGCTTCACTGTGGACATACACTATGTTAAAGCAAAGGCACCGGAATTCAAGCAGTCATCAGCCAACTCCGACGCCACAGGGAGGTATTGTCAAACATGACTGAGAATGCTGAATGAGGGATCCTGACGGGAGAAGGAAAGCGAGAAAAAAGAGCGGCCTGTTGGGTCCTCTGTAGCCCGGCAAGCGGGAAGAGTAGTGGAGGTTGTGAATAACAAATTAATTAGAAATGGGAGCAAGATAGCAATGGATGAAAGGACCGACGAACAGGGTCAAAGGGAGGATGGAGGCAAAAAAATAAAAAAAGCCAATCATGGAGCAGTGAGCTGTGAGCCCCATCCATTATGTGGGGACTGACAAGTTACCAGCAGTCAGAGCAGGAGCTGCACTTAATAAATCAAAGCTGACAACTCCTCCTTGGCTCTATCTCAAGTACAGCTTTCCCACTTCCCCTTCCTCAGTTTCCATTAAGCTTCACCTTGTACAGATTTTAGCTCCGCCACTGTCCACCTTCCAAGGGTCTTACAGGGACTAGATGTGTTAATCCCTCCTGGTTATTTCCCAAAATATACACTTAATACTGAACAAAACAGTGTCTCTGACAGACAAAGGGCAACCAGTTAGGTTGGAAATGCTCGCACTAAACACATAAAGGAAAAAAAGAAATAAACAGCTCGGACAAAATGTTTAGGTTATCTGAATTTCTTATACTGTAAGGTATTTCATTGCTATCATCTTGCACACTTTTTCTCTGGGTGACAACTTGCAAAATGGTATACAAGGGTTCTGGTGTGGTAGCTAGACTGAACAGAATTGACCAATAAGCCCGTGCATTGCCATATCCAACTATATCTACCTTTCTTTTTATTCCCCAAAGGCTTGTTACAATGTTCACAAACTGTTAGATTCAACAGAGGAAAGCAGACCAAACACCACAAGATTAGTAAAATAATCAAGTTTCTATGTCCAGCGGTTTATTTAGGCAACATTTTTTTTAAGAACATAGCACTTCAGAAGACAGATTTTAATTGGAATGAATAGGTTTTTCCTGGAGTAACATGTGATTAGTTTTTGCTCACTTTCTATTTTGTCAAACTCTTACAGAAGTTGATCAATTAGCACCTGCCAGAGAGAGCAGGATTTCTAATGCAGGGCCGTACAACATTTTCAGCAATTAAGACTGTTGCTTGTACTTACAAGAAAGAGCACTTTAGGGAACAATTAGATCCACACACACAGACGTGAAAAACAATCACACACATACACCTGATTACTACTGCAGCTGTTTCAATCGTTTTCATCTCTCTGGGATCAATTGTAATCAAGTGTCTAAATAGACTACAAATTGACCTGGGCATTCCCCCATTTTCATTTATTTCTAGTTTCAGTGCATTCAACACTATTGTGTTGCGTCCTTGTCTGGTAGCTTTTCTTTTCACAGATGTTATACAGAGGAACTATTTAAATAGAGAGATTTAATTTTGGTTTGCTTGTGTTTAAATGGACTTAGATGCTCTGTCTGATAGAAGATCCCTTCACTAGTATAAGATCTTCCTCTGTAAAAGACATTCTAGTGCAAACTGAGAGGTGCACAATTAGCAGAATCACTAACTGGCTTGAAAATGTGTGACAAACCCAATAATGAATACAATTTAGGTAAACCAAAAAAATAAACTAAAATAATATAAGATTTGTGAAACTTTCTAATAGAACATTACAACTATTATTAGCATTAGTGTGACAAAATGTAGAAGGAGTCAGTGTTGCATCGCCCGTTCATCCAACGTACATTTTTCACATGCAAGACCAATAAAGAACCTTCAACCTTGATATGGCATGTCTGTAGTTTACTGTAATCAGTTATCGTTTAGTATAGGTACGGGATATCGTTATGGCATGTTGTTCTCAACAACTCATAAAAACTATACACCATCATCTAATTGCTTTTGTTGTAATTGTTTGTGGCCTGCAGCCTGCAGTTGTAAAACTGGGTGTTGGGTTGAGTGGTGTGGAGGGTTATGGGTGAAAGAATTAAATAAACATATAGAAATATAGAAATAAATATATTATGAAATAAATAAATAAATGTATGAATAAATCATGAAATAAATAATTATGTAATGAACAGTGCTGTCAAACTATTAAAACATTTAATCAGATTAATCAGGGAGTTTTTTTGGATTAATTCTGATTAATCATGATTAAATATCATCTAGATTTAATCCATATTAATACTTTTGCATGAGAAAACCAACACAAGAAAAAAAGCACATTTTATGCACTTCACATGTTTATTAAACACCTTGAACAGTTAAAAAACGTTCTCCAAACATTTACCCACTCTAATGTGGCACTGTTACCACTCTTCATCCAGTTACTAAGACAAACTAACTTGTTGACATTGTCCGAGGGGAGAGCTGACCGCGTCTTATATACAATGTTACCTGCAACTGAGAAGAGTCTCACAAATGGAACAGTGGTTGCAGTAGTGGCAAGATATTTGCATGCCAGCAGTGATAGCTTGTCATGAGCTCCTGAACGAGCTGACCACCATTCCAAAGGACAGTCCTGCATGCCAATGATGGGCTCTGCTCTGTACAGCTGAATTATTCCGTCAGGCAGAAACTACTCATCCGATTCTGAATCTGAACCCATCTGTAAAAGACCCATTTTCTTGGGTGGCTCGTCTTCACAAGCCAGTCGAGGTAGGGACTGTCCATGCAAGAGTCTTCCGAATGTGGTCCACACCCTCTCTCTGTCACATCAAGTGACACAGGTGGCAGAGGGTAGGCAGTACCACAGAGCAGGAAACGTACGATTCCCCACCCAGCATCTCAGTTACATACCTGTAGTGAAGAAACAGAGGGAAAGATGGCAGAACAACAAATCGTTGTTTAAACAAGATTAACACATATCAGCTTTCTTTAATTAATTCTATTTCACCCTAAATTGTATATAGATTGCTTACTTGCAGGGCTCCAGAAAGGACTCAAGCTTCTGCAGTTTGTCCCATTCTTGTGGTGTCAGCAAGACTAGTTTGTGACTCTGTTGGTCCAGGGTCCCTTTAATTGAAGCTTGGTTGCGGTTTAGACGCTTGACCATTTCTACTTTCGAATTCCAACTTGTTGGCACATCCTGGATCAATGGCTCCTTCCGCTGCTCGAGGTTTGCCTGTTTTGTTTTCAGCTCTGAGGCGTTAGCTTGACAGTGTTTGAAGTGGCCAAATATTTTCCGAAACTTGGACAATGTGCTTACAAATCCACTGTCACCAAGACTCACAGTTATACATCTCTGTTGGATTTGAGCCACACAAGGATTGTGCTCAGATAGCAAACGTTTAGCGGCAGCTGTCATGTTTTGTGTCAGTCCCTACAGTTGTGGTTTTCTGTCAATTTTCCTCTCACGTGACAATGATAAGAAATGTTCAACACATGCCTCTGTGAAGTGACGCCCACCTTTCTTCATTATCCCCAATGTGAATGACTTTAATTCCCATGCATTGGTTATTAGATTTTATGTAACACCAAGGTAGTTACTGTTACTCACAAAAGTCCAGTAGTCTCCTGTTTGGGCTACGTGTTTGGCAACAGATAAATCTGCATGTTTTTTACCTTTTCAGTATCATAGAGCCCATGAATTTTCAATCATTTTGACAACCCTAATAATTGAATAAATATATCACTAAATAAATAAATATACCATTAAATAAATGAATATATCATAAAACACATATCTGTAAATGTAACAATAATATACAAATTCCAAATATATTTAATTATTTCATGGTGTACTTATTTATTCCATTAATCCTGTGCCAGAACTCTTGTAATGAAGTAATTTAAACTGTCAAACCCCGCCATCAACCTCAGTGGGCGGGACTTGTATGGCTTTTCCACAGATCCTGCAATCTGATTAGCTGCTCCATACAGCAACCCAAGATAACGGGCTGAGAACAGCAAGAATGTATATTCACAAGAATTTGCGTCGTCATTGATTTTAAGTGGATTTGATGAAGACTGCAAGGACACAATCAAGAATTTGTGTTATTGTTTTCTTTTTTTCAACAAACTTATTTGTGTGAAAGTTATTTCTATTTTTTGTCCACCTTTATTACAACTTAGTGGCAATAATGTTTTATTGGTTGTTTATCAACCTCTATTAAAGTAAAAAAAATAACAATGTCTAAAACTTCCTCAAAGTCCAAATTTGCTAAGAGGGGCAGCTCATTTATTGAGCACTTGCTTTGGTGTTTGAGTATGGGTGGTGGAGAGTCGTGTAATTACTTCCTGTAAATGTTCTGTCACTCGATGGCTTGGTGGGACAGTGCCGAAATAGCTCCCATGGTTTCAATAAACGGTTCAAATTTTTCAACTAGAACTCTATATCTCTCACTTGGTCAATAGTGTCTCTTGTTAATTCAACACGGAGCAAGGGCTGCTTGAGCGGAGCCGCCATGTTTGAACACAGACCAAAATAGTAGATTTCGCAGGATCAACGTTAGTCCCGCCCACTGAGTTTGATAGCTGGGTTTGACAGTTTAAATTATTTCATGACAAGAGTGCTGGAACAGGAGTCATGAAATAAATAAATACACCATAAAATAATTCAATGCATTTTGAAATAAGAATATCAACATTTTCTTATTTAAATAGCATGTTTCCGAATTTCAAGATTTATTTAATTAATGATTGATGTATTTCATGATTTAATGATAGATTTTATTAGTGGTAAATCTACAGATATGTATTTAAGGATTTATTTATTTTATTATTTAATGATTTATTTATTTATATCATTATTTATTTCATGATATATGTATTTAAATATTTCTATATGTATTTATTTAATTCTGTCAGCCTTAGCCCTCCATAGAGTGGTGCTTCTTTACTTTATAGCACTTGATAAGATCTTTTTTTTCAAACAGCCAAATTTGACTTTCTAGAATAAAGAGGGAATGCAAAAAATAACAAATAAATTTAGGTTCTTCCATTGATAAAATAAAATAAAATGTCTGCCATACCTGACAATAAGCAAATTAGACAGTACATTGGAATATAAATCCCCTCTGGAACATATTCTTGTGTCTTTTTGTGTGTGTGTTTTTTTTATTTTTAAGTTTGAGGAGGTTCAGAAAAAATATTTCCTAAACCTGTGTTTCCTTTGGCATATTCTTAAATGGTACTTTTTTTAGATCATTAAACTTGTTTGCACACAGTCATTTTTTTATGGGACACCTTTGCCAAAGACAATAGAAAGGAAATGCACCTTCAGAACCTGCGGGCTCAAAGCTAGCTCAACCAAAACACTAGATAAATGCTTAGAAACTATCTCTCTTCCTCTCTCTAGCCTTTGCTGACATGCGGTATAAATGTTGTACCTGCAGTTTTGTGATAAAAGCAAGGGAGATTTCAGAGATTTTGAGAACACATCTGCTTTCACAGCGATAACAACATTGAAAAAAACCAAACAAAAATCACTATGTCGCTATCATAGTTAAACCAGGTGGTATACTATAAGCAGTGATCCAGAATATCTTGTTTGAAGTAAGGATTAAAAATGCAAACACACAAAAAAAAAAAAAAAATAGGTTCAAATCATGCTAAAATATATACGTGCTTGCAAAAGTTTCATACACCTTTAACTTTGACATATTTTGTCACATTACAACCATAGCATAAATATATTTTATTAGAATGTTGTTTGAAAGTCCAACACAAAGGGCTTGGGAGGTAGAAAGAAAACTATATATTATTATTAATATATATTTTTTTAGATCCAAAACAGATTTTGAATTTTTATCTCCTGATGGTTTAGTATATTGTAAAATTAGTTTATTCTAAAAAATAAGTGATTACCTTATCATTCTGTGCACAATAGTTGTTATTCTATGTAAGTTCTCCAGGAAAAATTTGCTATGCATTTAATATTAGGGGAAAAATGCTTATTGAGAATAGTTGGGATATTTCCCACACATGGGAAGTTGGTACAGACTATATATCACATTAGCTTCTTCCTGAGTTTAAGTAATTGGTATGCCTGTCCTTCTGCCCGGAAGGCTCAGGGTTAGGGGGCTCTAAAAATGGACATGGGGAAGGAGGCAACAGTTCAGCGACAGCAGGAATACCTTGACTGAGTCCCTCTGATGAGGTCCCAGGAGTTCTGTGCATCTGCTGCTTCAGATAAGTAAACCTCAGATGCCACTGGGAGAGGTAAGAGAAAGATGGATCTGCTCTCCCACTTTTTCCCTATTTCAGAATTAAATGAAGGGTGGACTTTGCCCAGTGTGAAAAATGGAAATTTACTGTGGGTTCTATGTTACTTGTGGTAATGCTAGACTCATGGTTCACTGTTTGGATCGTTTGAGATGAGGTTGACAGGAGGAGACTGGATTGCCTGCCGATCTTCATATTCTTTGAAAAACAAGTATTTTATTATGAATTTTTCATATGATTTTTTTGTTAAATTGATAAAAATTCTTAAAAAAAAAAAAAAAAGAAGACAGAAACATCTGCGTGGTTCTTAGGTGCATAAAAGGACACATCCTTCCAAAGATATAATAAGGAAACCATAAAGAGAAAAAAATTGTCTGTCTGGTTTTGATTCTTTGCCCCAGAGGCCGCGTGACAGACAGATGGTTGCTGAGATTATACTGGCTGAATGCGCTGCCTGTTTTCTCCCTTAAGTCACAGTGTTTGATGTTGCAAGGCCAACGCTTTCAAAATAATAACAGGCGCACAGTCTAGCTCATGCATTATGAAGACAAGAGAAAAACAGCTGCAGAACATCGCCAGCAATGATAACATTAGTTTTGACATGAAAAACAGCCTTGGCTTTATGTTTAAGTTTACATACTGGAGCTTTTCTAAAGCTTCTGTTGTTTCAACTACTTTTTTTTTATCTGACGAACTTAAATTCTGGTAAGAAGTTAAATTTCTCCCTCTAATTTCTTAGGTAATGTTATGTCAATGTTACAAACCTTCTACAAATGCTTTCAGTTATTAAACACAATTGTCTTCTCTGCTCTGAGGTTAGTGACTGGACGTAGTTGCTTCCTCTTGTATTGCAAAGTGGCTTTTAAAGCTGAGTTGCATTCTCTGAGAAAGATGAAGGTGGACTCATTGGATGAAATGGGGGTATTTAAGACACTTCTTGGCTCTGCCATCACATTTTTTGTATATTGTTTAGAAGTAGCACCAGTCATTATCCTTTATTGTGCACTTGGTATTGTAAGTTCCTCACATTTAAACATTGTTAGGTAAGCATGTCATCACTCGGCTCCTTCCGCTTGTGTTATTCTCCGAACTGTAAATCTTGTTTATAGTTCTTTCTAAAAGATTTTCATAAAACAGTTCCAAGATGTTACAGTGGAGGGGGCACCCTTTAACCAATTGTACAGTATTATATTATTCTAATAGTTGCATTTTCTTCTTTTTTTCATATTTACCATGGTACTGCATTTTTAAAATTATTGTTTATAATAAATTGGGTTTTTACATGTACAATTCATCCCTTCGATGGACCAGCAACCTGTCCAGGCTGTACCCGTGCCTGCCCAATGACTTTGCAAGTCTACAAATAATAAACGTGTTGAATAATGGATGGATGTTCCTAAAGTGTGTGCTTTTCACCTCTTGGCTAGGCCACTGTAAATAACACCTTGGTCTTAGGTTTTACCTAGTTAAATACAGCTTAGGTAAAATAAAAAAAGAACTATTGGCTTGCAGATATGTTTTTGAATCCAAATGAACTGTAACTTTGGTGGATCTATGTCATGTTGCAATTTAAATTAAATCACTTTCTGTAAATGTCTGCATTGTAAATTCAGCTGGATCTTGGGGTCTATTTAATGCATTTCTCCCTATAAATGTGAGTGGGGTTAGGAGTTGGGGAACTTGATTCTTCTCCCACAGATCCCAAGCTCCAGCACCCTTGACCCGCTTGTCACCAATCTCTCATACTGGCTTAGTGACAGCCCAGATGCATCTCTTAACCTTCTTTCAATCAACGTGTCTCTCTGCATCACCTCAGATATAAGAAGCACCTGATGGGGGACAGGGAGCATTTGTCTTTGCATTACAGGCGGTTAGCCTCTCCTTGAAAAGCCCACCAGATTCATCAGTGTGATAAAGCGCTGTGTGTACTTCTTAAAGAAAGCCTTGGGAAGGAAAGAAGGGGTGGGGGTAAAGTGACAGAGGCATAGGGACTGGCTAAAAAATAAAGCAGACCACGAAAAATAGCTTACATCACAGCAACCGTGCGACTGGAGAATATCTGTATTTTTATGAGATTGAAAGACAGAAGCATGTTTTATCGTAAACCTTTATTATTGAAACTTGAGGTTTGAGTTTCTGGGGATATTTTAAACCACAAACATTTAGTAAGGTGTGTATTGGTACTGTCTGTCGCACAAGGGAATAACAAAAATGATGTGACTATGTTTAAATCTGAGAGCATATTGATGTTATGTGGTGTCTGACGGCAGAACCCTCTGCAGTTAAAGACATTTTCATGGTGTAACCAGATAAAAAATAATGACAAAATTGTTAAAATTGTTTCAAACAATGAGAAATTGACTCCCGGCTGGTGCAGGATCATGTCAAGCTTGCTGTTATCGGCGACATTTAGACGTTGGTAGAAGTGGAAATGATGGAAAGGAAAAGTAGACAATAGCGGGGAAACTAACTATTTGTTAAGTTGGTCCCATGAAGACATTCCACTAATCTCCAAAAAGAAAAGTCAGGGAGATCTTCTTCACACAGAAGGGGTCAGACTAAACCTTAAGCTTGCATATATAGAAACAGGTTTACCCTGTTTTTTTAATTGTTTTGGCATTTCTTAAAAAAATAAACTTTTTTAATCCTATGATTTTAGTTTAATAGCAGGTTGGAGCAATTTTTCATTACTGTTTTGGTTTCTGGCCCAAACATATAGGAGTAGGGCTTAATCATCAACTTTGAAATTTAAAAACCACTTGTTTCAAAACATGTCTGTTCTGTTTTTTTATTTTACTAAAACTTGTTAGGACGGAAATATCCGTCCGTGTTAGTGTGAAAAGTCTTTAACTAGCAGCTTCGTTTGAAAAACATTTTTATAAATAAATCAATGCCATTTTTCATTTACCAGAAGGTCATGATGTGGAAAACCACATCTAATAGTCCATGTCATTACCCATCATTGCTGCTGCGGCTGCTGCTGCTGTGCCTATCAGGCTTCAGCTGAACAGGCATCCAATTTTATCTGTATGATTTCACAGAGCAACTGGCTGTTTTCTACTTGAAGTCTCCACCTACCTTTCATTTTGCATCAACTCGAGTAGAGCTTTTGTTTCACTGCCTGCCAAACCTGAATTTTTTTTGAGTCACCCAAGTGATTCCTCCCCCTACATGTACAATTATTCATGCCAAATCAGATTCGTACTTGACTGTGAACACTGGCAAATGTTTCATCCGACTTCCCACCCAAGAGAAGGCTGCCTTACGTCTCTGCTTTAGTGTCCCAGTGGAGTCTTCTGCAGCTTTACAGGTTGAAGGTCTACACTGTATCAAACACTTTGTCACTAGGGAGAGCCACTTCTCTCCTTAAGTGGGTACGTTATAATTCAGAAAAGCTGATTTTTTTCTTTTGTTTAAACAAAATTATGTGAAGACGCCGCAAACACAGTAGGAAAAAAAAAAAATCCGGTGGACTTTAAAAAGACCACAATAAAAATGCTCTTCATGCTAAAAATTGAAAAAAAAAAAACTTTTGTTACTTGTTGCCTGAGTACCTTTCACCCATCTGCAACGGCAATTTAAATAACACATGTATTATATAATTACAAACAGGATTTAAAAAGAACATGAAAAATCTGGATGTAGTCCTTTTTATTTCAACTTGTCTGCTTTTCCAAGATGATTGGAGAAGACCATAAAATAATCCAAAACAAAGCATCATACAAGGCAAAACTTCACAGTTTTATTCATCTTTGACTATGATAATCTGTTTAGCAGCTAAATGATTACCTGCTGCATTGAAAATGATTGAAAAGGTCAAGGTATGGCAGCATGCAAAGGACAAACACCACAGGTAGTGAGGAAAGGTCACAGCCCCTTTTCTTTTTGAAGGAAGGAGCCTTGAATGAGCTAACACAAGTCCCAAGGGAGCCTCAGCATGAGTGATTTTGGGGCAGACGGTGGTCTCGTCTAAATATAAGCGCTCAAGCTGTACTGGCTGGCACAAATTGAAGACCCAGTCTTGAGACAATGTTGAAATCGAGGTCAGGAGAAAATAGCATTGCTTTAAGCTATTGGCTGTGTAATAGTTTGTTGTTAACACTAGTTAGAACTTTTTTTTTTTGTTGATTTAGAGATGTTGCTGACAAGTTTGCTAAAACCTGACAAGCAGATGTAGTGGGTATTAGATCATAATAATTATTAGTTACAGAATTTGATTAACTGGTTGAATTAAATTGAAATACGGTCAACTGTATTGAAATACAACCTTGTACCAGAGTAATGAACCCCGATACACCTCCAGTCTGAAGTATACATATACGTATATTGAGCATGATTGCCATGATAATATAGATTTTATTATAATTTTTCTTTTTAAGGGTGGAAAGGTTTGCCATTTAAATCTCATTTCAAGGAGGTCAGAGCCAATGCCGAAGCTAAAAATGTAAAACAGTAGAAAGCTCCTTCATTAATTGTATGATCAATTTTTGATTTTTTGCAATTAATTTCCTTTTAAATGTTCTCAATTTGTCCAACATTCAACCACAAAGACATTAATCTTATGTACAGTGAAGGAATTTGGAGCTACTCTTCCTCCATTATTGATTTTAGATCAGCATGGTGATCTAACAATAGGTCCCTAAGTTTGCATGCCTTACTTTTATGATCACTTTAAACATTCAACTTGTCAACGTGGTGCAGAGACTCACTTCTAATCCCTTGACCATAAGACCTTTGATCATTTTTTCTATGAGAGGAGCTACAAATTTCAGTCTAGCTAAAAGCTGTTCATCATAGTGAAAAATATCTATATTTTTGACAGCATCCTCTCAGTCTATCTTGATGGTAAACTTTCTACAGAGTTGTCAGTGATTGTGATGTTATAGCATCTTCCCCTCTTTTTGGCTCTTAATGTTACTCTTAACCTTAGCCAATTTCCTTTAAATACCAGACATAATTTAATTGAACCCTACTAATTCAGCAAAGAAAAACGCTCATTTATCCAGCCAGAATCTGGCTAAAAAGCATCAAATTCAAATCAATGAATTTGACATTTCCATTCTGTTTGTTTAGTTCATTTAGAATATTTGGTTTTACCCAATAGCAACTGACTAAAAAATGTCAGTCAGCGGATATTTCCAATTGTGCATAGACTCTGCTGGGTAAATCAATTAGCAAAACAAATAATTTCGTTATTATGCTTTGATAAACCGTGCAACCATTTAACCGACATAAAAGTACAGTAACTACTACAGTTCACCGACAACCAAGGTCCACTTTGCCCTTTTAGCTCTCTCCCCAAAAAAAGCTGTAACATTACATGGTGTAGCTGGTGACAGCCATATCCTCACCAAGCAGACCAGAGACAGCTTGTTAACACACAGTCAGTGGAATAGGACGAATGTACTCTTCATAGGAAAAAAAAAGAGTTGAATAATGAAACCCTGCCTCGACTCTCCCAAGACCTATGTGTTAAAAGAACCTCACCATCACATCACCTTAAGTCACTTTCTGCTCTGGGCAGTCTTTGTTGTGACTCTGGCATTGGGTATTCTTCAACATAAGCTCAGAGTCTTCCAAAGGATCTTTAACTCTGTTTGGTGTACAAAGGGGAGTTAGCTTTGATTTACTGATAGAGGCCCCATTAGACAAAATTAATCTGTGAATAAAACTATTCCTTATGGTATGATTAGTAGACCACAGCTAAGCAACAAAACTCCCTTAGGAGTTATAGGTCAAGCTTGTCAACCTGACATCCAGTGATGTTTCCATGCATTTTAATCTTTTCCACATTTCATCCGGTTACGAAAAACATCATAGTCTTTTTTTAGGAGATATTATGGCATGGGCAAATATATATATATATATATATATATATATATATATATATATATATATATATATATATATATATATATATATATATATATATATATATATATATATATATATATATATATATATATATATATATATATATATATATATATATATATATATATAT
>JAVLVB010000475.1:4151046-4182440 GCA_032876305.1 Orestias chungarensis
AGCATTCATTAAACATGAATTCATGTATGCCCCATTGTATTCCCTAAAGACAAGATCAATTTTCATTAATTTGCTTTAATTGTTGTGGACAACAATAAACTTACATCTGGACATCATCTGACACAAGTATAGTGCAAAAGGTGCAAATACTAGTAGTGAAACTACACATTCTTGCAGTTTTTCTAAATAAATTTCCTAAATTATTTCATACAGGTAACTGAAATGGCAGTTTCACTGTTTTACTAATAAATATTAATGAACAAATCAAAAGCTACATACATTTTATTTTATGAAGTACCTCAGTGATATTACCGAAGTGTCATAGTCAGAAAAAAACCAAACATCTTGGCAGTGGACATTAAACTTCACTAATACCAATGTGTTACAATAGAATGTGATGCTGCTCTCCTCCATCTGTCTTTGAAAGAACATGTCATTAACTTTAATCACCTACTAGAGACTGTTTTTGTCAATTTATTATATATATAAATGTTTTTTTTTTCAGAAAAGTCCCCAACAAAATAGATACATGGGATGAATACATAGGAAATTGAAAATTAGAAAATATCATTCATTTTATAAATGATGTAGTAATTTATATTTCCTTATTAAAATTAGGTACACTGAGTTGCCATGTTTGCTTCTAACAGTCTTGTTTGTTGTTGGTGTTGATGCTCACAAGGAAACTAGTAGCCACTGACCTCTGTGGCGGTGACTTTAGCAACAAACTACATTACATGCAGGATTAGGCAGGGGTGTTGAGGTTCAAAGTTAAGTGGATTCATCAAGCGAAGTCAAGGTGCATTTCTTTTATCAGGATTCTTTATCCTATCAAACTCAACAGCTAGCCAATTGGCATTTCAGGTCCCTGAAATTGCCCTTTAACCACAAGGCTCAGACCTTCTCTTGGATTATATTGTAATGATGTTACTGAACTAAAATCCCTTTCTTCTTGTGGTAGGGTTGAGTGTAATTACACTTCCCTAAAAATACATATTTTCATCAAACTTGTATTCTCAGCCACACGTGGTCTATTTGTCAAATACTTATGGTCTTAGTCGGTAGTATCTAACTAAGTGTTGTGGCTGTTGTTCAATGGTCAAATATAGGTAAACATGCATCTGTTTTCACATTTTGTATTCCATGTATGTAGATTAGTGTGGATTTGAATATATGAAACTAACTCTATGTAAGAGGCTCTAAAAACTACTAAATCTGTGTAATGTGAAAGAGATCAAATTTGGTTTCTATATGGATGAAAGATCCAGGGTATGTACTGGACCTTCCTGTCCAGTAATGTGGGCTTGCTAGGTAGATTATCATTGGTCCTAAATTGAGTGCTGCAGATTGTCGGGATTTAAGGATTTGTTGGTGGAGGGATTGATGGTGGAGCGTGTAGAGGATGGAAGAGATTGAGAGCATATGGCTGTGATTTGGGCATGATCATCCAGCCGGTATTGTCACTGATCTCCATCATCTTGTTTCAATTTCTCAGGAAATGCCGCTCATCTCGAATAAAATAAAAAAAGCCTCTGCCAGTGCACTTAATCGGTTAGATTAAAAGCAAATCTTTCATACAGTTAACTTTTGGTTTAATTCTCATCATTTAACATATATAAACTTCCAAGTCATATGTTTTTCTCCATTTGGGGTGCACTTAATTTTTTTTTGTTTGTTTTTTTGTTGCTAATATTAGATCAGTGGGGATTATTAGTTTAGATCTTAGCCATACTGAAGGAGAATATATTTTTCTTCACAGAGGGTCTGCCAAGGGACGGGGGCCAAATTGACTTGCCAAAGAAAGAAATTAATTTGTTGCAATAGCTGGTAGCAAGTGCTGGAAAGCAAGCACTATTAATCTCAAACATGAACATATGTCATCAGAGTGTATCCTGGCACTGTAAGGTCCATTATCAACTAGTTTCCATCAAGTGTGAAGGTATGTCTGCAACTGCGTTATACTACATTGAACCAATCTTCATAATGAGGCATATTTAAAAGTAAGTTAATCCGGTTGCTGCCTTTTCCCTCTACTATGTATGCATGCTCTATAAAAATACATGGGAAGGTGTGTGCTTGTATTGATGTTGAAACCGACTAAAAAAGTTTACTTTTATACTGATACACATACAAACTCTCTACCAATTACAGCCTGCTTATATAACCAGTTGGCATTAAACCCTGCAGGGATAAAGACACAATAGGATGGTAATATGTTTTCAATTCCTGTTCTTTGTGGTCAACGTCTCTGAGTTAAACTATGTTCTTGTGACTCTGACTTTCACAGAGGTAGAAAAAAAAAGCTGGCAGTTTCAATTCATTTTCATCCTTTTCTTCTCAATAATTGCTTCAGCAAATTAAATTACGAACGCACTATGAAGGAAATCTGTTTAATTCATTACAGTTTTTTATCCAATCCATTTCATACTTTCTGGAGAACCACATAGGATTTACATGCACAAAATATAAACCAGATGCTTTAATGCATAACTAGTGATGGGCTCATTTCAGATTTGCCTTGAAATACTTAAAAAAGTAAAAATAAAATAAAAGCGGACAACTTGTTTTGATTGAAAAAAAAAAAAAAAAAGTAGGAACACGTTGTGCAGAGAAACATTGTTTTTCTAAATAAAGATAAAATACCTTGCATCTCTATTATTTTAGCCATACCGGCAGAACAAAACTTTGAGTTTAATTTTCTGTCTCATATTTGTGACGTTCTGTGAAAAAGGGCCGGGCAGAGGGCAGGAGAGAGGATCTCCCTGCCACAAACAGTTAACAAAACTGCCACATCTCTCTTATGATGAAGAATCCAATGGATGTAGATCTGTACACATGTCTCTGAGCTGATTTAGAAGACTTAGGAGAGGCAAAAAAGCAGTACAACAATAAATTAGAAGATGGTGGCACCCCAATAATGAGAGTTAGGGGGCACTATAAGTCACTAGTCAACCACAATAACCCTCTTACCCTAAATGTCTTGTCAACTAAAGAAGTGTTTCATAGTCAGTTTTTTTCAAGCAAAAGCAAATGCGTGGGTTCTTAGAAAAAGCCATTGCTGCAGCAACTGACTGGCTCCAATTCTCCAAGTTACTGTTTTCTTTGTGTTTTTTTTTTACATCTTCTCTGACTCTATTTTCTCTCTCATCCATTCAGCAGCAGAAAAAAAACATAAATATCCTCAGAAAAGTTGGCATGGCTGTGTGACTTCAATGTCACTTTGTCAGTGGAATGTTTAGCTACTTGTCAGTGCAGATTATTCCTAATGCCTCAACCGACTGGTTCAATGACAGCAAATTCAGTAAACAACACGATACATTTTCTGAAAATGTTCAACTCCGAGAGAGTCTTATGAGGAATTTGAGGCTCCAATCTAATTTGTCCTTCAAATTAAATATATGGGGGTCAGGGGAACATAAGTTCAGCTTTTTTCACACTGAGTGGAGAGAAAACCTGCGCTCGAACCTCTGTTTTAGGAGCTTTGAAAAACTCAAGAGTCCTTTGTAATGCAAGTCAAGGTAACAACATGAGCATGAATAGAAAAACAGAATGTCTGCAATGCACTACACAGACTCTGCATTAGGATATTTACAACTAGCAGCAGCCTTTGAACAAAGGTTGGCATCGTTTCAGAACTGAAAGCAATTTAAACCCCTACATATATATGATATACTATGGCATAAAGAGAGCAATTAACTATATAGTAAATGTGCAGATTGTTTTTATTTTTAACTTTGGAAAGACCTCCATCCTCTTTGCTTTAGGGTTAGAAGCATTATTCAAATGAGAGCTTGTACTGTGAGGAATATATTTGCAGTTGGAAAACATTTTGGCTTACGCCTTGGGAGCTAATTGAGTGCTCTGACAATGCAATGCTTGGCTGGTTCACATACACACAAGGTTGGAAAATTCAATTTCACAGCAGGTTCAGAGCACTCTGGAAAAAAAGGGCGGGCCAGGATTAAAGAGTCTGAGCCAGCTCTGTGGCTTCGTGTCGGGCTCTGTGGGTATATACTTTTCATTACTCGGTTGTGTTTTATTGTTTTATGACCAGTGTACAGTAACACTGATGATGGAAATACAGTACAGTGCCAAATATAAGGGTTTGTAAGATCAAAGAAAAGTGTCATCTTCAGCCATATTGGGCACAATTTCATCAGCTATATTCCTCTGAACCTTTCTAACAACATATTCTAAATGTTCAACAAAGCAAAATAAAGCTACATAATCAAGAAATAATTTTGTTGTTGAATATATTGCATAAATTCATTTACCAAGGAAAAAAAATATATATATTTTAATAAGTAGGCCTTTGAGGAGTATGACTTCCAGGCTCTAGTAAATGTATCAAGTCTTTGCAAGATATATACAATATGATACAATACTGAATCATAATCTGTGACAACTTTTTGTATTAATGTATTTAGTAGGTTGGTCTTGACTTGGTTGTAAGTATTATGGTAAACTGAGTTTTTAAAAGGTTTGTTCCATCATTTTGGCTTATGGTTTAAAGTCAGAGACAGTATCAATGTTTTTTTATTTTTTTCCCAGCAGTTTTAGCTGTTGTTATACGTTGACATTTAAAACAGTTTTCTATTATGTTCAATGTGTCCTTTTTCCTCTGTGCAATACTTTTACATTGCACCCATCATTAATATTATCAATTACAGTCACATAACTACGTATATCTATATTTAACTGTGACGAAATTGGAAAAAAAAATACTTAAATATTTGGTGATAAAGTGGATAAAAACATGTGTTCCAATTAACACTCGGTACAAAACACTTTACAAATGGCTCATTTTTGTACTTAAAACACCCTAAAATTGAAGTACAAAATTCTAAGACAAAATCAAACAAGAGCTAATAAAAACCCATACATTGTCAAATTCATTCCAAAATTTGTGATAACTATCTTGATCACAAACCCCATTCATGTGATTTAAAAAAAAAATGTTTTTCGCCATGCCAAACACATGCTGTCTTCACTTGTGTGGTTCCCTCCAAGTAACTTATTGCAAGTGGTGGAGGACTCCAGCTGGTGTCAGTATCCTAGACCATGCCCTTACAGAGGCACAGGGGTCAGGCCCAGCCATAAAGGATTGCTCTTTATGCCTGTCTTGCTGATACATCTGAGAAAGAGGGTACAATGGTGTGTCAGAGCATGGCCTGAGAAAAATCTAGAGACAACATTATAAGAACTTGCAAACCCACTTATTTAGACACATACATAGGCTCATCTATAAACATTAACATTAATTCACTTTGTTGCAAAATTTCAGCATTTTAAAATGATAACTTAAGTGATTTTACTGCAATTCAAATGCATAGTTAAAAAGACAAAAACAAATGGGAGTATTGTTATAAACATTAGTGATTGTCAGGTATTTGCTTCTGCGCTTATATGGTTTTGATGTTGACAAAACTCAAAAAGGATAGAAAAAAAAAAATGGCAACAACCCTGAAAACAGCTGAGCAAAAAAAAAAGAAAAAGGATGTAGTGATGATAAAAACAATTGTACTTTGAAGGTAAGGTTACAACACCCCTGGGACAGCCTTCAGATTTCTCATAGTCATCAACATAGACATGCCCTTGATCAAAGTTGCACATTGCCACCACTGTTTGTGCCAGAGACATAAGAGAGAAAAAAAAAAAAAACAACTTCCTGCAGTGTACCTAAATACTGAGAAATCTTTTTGTTTCAATTCCCTCTGAAAGATAACCCAACTGAATCAAGTCCTTTTTGTACAAATTAAAGACCAAAGTGCTGTTTTATGCTCATCGATTTTGGGCCCTGAACACGACCAGAAAGCCGTATCATTTCACAATGGTTGGTCTTTCTCGTACTTTGCTTGATGGAATACTTTGAACCTATTAACTGAGCAGTTTTGTTCTGCCACATTAATTACTGGCAAAGCCAAGCTCAGGTTTGAATTTGCATCATAATGCAGAGAAGGCATGTTTTCATTCAGCGCTACACTCCCGGGCCTCTATGCCAGATATCAGAAACATTAGCTCATAGGCATCACAGTTTTCTGCTGAACTCAGTCTCTTGCTAAATGATTGCTAATTCAGTGAGGACTTCTCTCGGTTTGAATACCTAGCAATTAGCATTCGATGCTAGAGGTATCATAGATTATGCTTTTTTTATAGCAGTGGGACTGCAGAACCCGAGGAGGAGAGGGCGAGTGATGTTAATTTCAGTGCGAGGGTGGGCAGTCGTGGGAGGAAATAGTTGCGTGTGAGCTGTATCTACCGCATACCTGGTTTTACTGACAGTGTGACTTAGAGCTATTCCTTATCTAACCTTATTTGCACTTTCTTCCAACCATATTCTAAGTGGGTAGTGCATTGCTAATGATACTGCCCTTCTGTTGTTTACAAACAAGTCTTTTCCGTGTAGCGGAGAGAAACTGATAGAGACCGAATGCAACTAGGCATCTTGGGGTCACTCAAAAAAAAGTAGAGTTTACTGTATATTTTAGTCTGATGGATGGCTCGTCCTTTTCCCCGGCGGGTTCAAAGGTCCTTGGCTTTTCCATCACATAAAGAAGAAGCCTGCGACACGCAAAACTTGCATGTTGGATGGTCTGTGTGTTCCTGTAAAAAAAAAAAAAAAAAAAAAAAAAAAGGAAAGGTGCAGGTACTCTGAAGATGCAGGAACCCAGAAATGTTTTGCAGTTCCTCTGCCACATTTGTGTGTGCTGTATCTGACAAGACACTGGAAGCAAGCGGAAGTCAAACATTAAGTCTATGTGTTAACTTGTCCCCTGAAGAGACACTGGTCTGCCATCAGTCATTTATTTGTTTCACTGTCATAAAGGCATATGTTGGATTTGTCCTGTCATGTTGTATTCTGTGAACTTTAAGATGGCTCTGACCTGCTTTATGTCGCCTCAGGGTGTGCAAGCCATGGGTAGGGATGAGGGGACGTAGGCTGGTAGTCTCTGGGGTCAGGTATAAGTAAGCAGACGCGTGATACGCAGTCATTTTAATACTTACATGTTGCTTTATTTATATCTTTGCTATCTTCCAATAATCCCCTTGCATGCCCTGCCTCAGTTTTTAAAGTCCCACTAGAGCTGTGTGACTTAATCAGTCTGACAGACTCTGGCTGCCTGGGGAAAGTCTCTCTCTCCACAGTCCCCCTTCTCTTCAAGTTTACACTTTCTGTGACAAACTCATTCTGACACCTTTCGAAATGGAGGGCTTTCGGTTGGGAAGCCCAGCAAGCTCGCTTCACATACACATGGTGTAAGTATACAAGGATGCGAAAATTCCATGCAGTCCACAGATGCATATACGTAAATGTGAGGGCACACAAACACAAGCAAATGCAATCAAAGCTGATTTCATGCCTTACATTTATTTGTTTTTCTTACTGTAAATTCTATATTAAAACATAATACTGTATCTTATTGGTTTATTGTTAGTAAAGGTTTAATTCCAGTTTTTCTTTCATTTAAAAAAAAAAAACGCCTTTAAGGATGACAATCACTAATCTTATCAAATACTGCCCACCACTGACTAACCTTGGGTCAATACCAAGAATATGTCTATGGCAGGGCTGCAAACACACTAAACCACAGAACGGGTGTTTTAAAACTTCAATCATATTTTAAAGAATGCACATCTTCTGGCCGTAGTATTGTCAGGCTTGACCACACAAAATATATCAGATGGTGAACAAGATATTTGGAGAAATTTGATTCCTTAACAATAAGTGTTTAAAAATGTTAATTTGTTGTAGCAACAAAAGGAAGATTGGAGCAGATGGCAACTTTGGCATTGATACCAGCAAATTGTTAGTGGGTCATGGTTTTTCTCACAGTGCTTACACATTATTGATATCTTGTCCATCACAATTATGCAAATCTTCATTTTGCCAAGAAAGGAAAATGCTGGCATATTATCCATTTAAAGGTAGTAGGAGTTGTTACAATGCTTCTGTAACCGAGTGTTCTGCAGTTCAAGGATGACGTTCCTTCTTAAGTTTAGTCTTGCGGTATCAAGCTTAAATCAATCACTTCAACTCACAATATTAGTTAGAAAATACAGAAACTAAATATCCATAAGACAGATTTTAACTTAACATGAAATATCATGCAGTTTAATATTACAATCCCATTACACTTTTGTTTGTGACTATACGTTTTTGCATGTGTTTTAGCTCTCCTTGTTTCTTTCATTAAAAGATGTGCAAAAGCCCCTTAGGTTTTCCCCTCGGACTGGACTGCAGCTGACCTGCCTTTCATCACACATCACTTTATGGACAACTTCAATACAACTTCCCCTAACATACCATCCTCCAATCTCTTGTTGTTCTCTTCCACATGTCTAAGCATTGTAATAGCGCACCCTTCAAGGCTTTCTCTGGCCTGACTGAATTGATGG
The DNA here is from genome assembly GCA_032876305.1 of Orestias chungarensis. Classification (NCBI taxonomy): domain Eukaryota; kingdom Metazoa; phylum Chordata; class Actinopteri; order Cyprinodontiformes; family Cyprinodontidae; genus Orestias; species Orestias chungarensis. Next base: position 4,159,444 of record JAVLVB010000475.1, read on the forward strand.
AACAATAGTCCCAAAGAGCAGCCCAATCTTCAGCTTTTTTTTTTTATACATATTTTTTGTCTTGGAGGAAAAACAGGAACATAGGGACACAAAAAAATGTGAGTTTTAGATGCCCAAAATACATTTTCCTGTCAAGAATTTTCTCATTATTTTCTGGCCTGAACAAAAATTAATAATGACAGAGCCTTTTTAGTCTTAAAAACTGGCAATGTGTCTATTCAATGGTTGTGTTTTTTGGACTTGACATTCTTTCATCCCGGCACTGATTTCAGTCTGTTTTACTTTTATTTGTCGCTTGATAATTCCAACTTTATTTCCATTAGACTTTGTTTGTTCACTGTGATCTGCTGCGGTAATTTATTAGGGTTGTCATCGTAAATGATGTGGTGCGCAGATACGGCCCAGCTAATAGCGTCTCCCCCTTGCCTTCTCTCCTTTTATGGAGAGCTGCCCTAGTTTTTGAGTGTGGAGGAAGAAAGAAACATTACAATTAAGGAGGTGACATCAACCCCCTGTCGGCGATGCTCAGGGACCAGATGTCTTGTCAGAGAAATGCTGGCCCTCACCTCTAGGGAGCACTGGGTTGAAATCTGGTTCATCTCTCAGTGGGGGTAAAAGCACTGATGCTGTTTCAACATTAATTTACAAAAAAGAATGAACCTCAATTCTTTCTTACTAATTTCTGTACTTTTTTTTTTCTCAATAAATCAATCTGCATACTGGTCATTTTATATTATACAACTTACTATTGCTTGGTTGGACCCCATTTTCCTTTAGAAATACCTTATTTGTAGATTTAAGAAAATGTCAAAACAATTAGCACCAGATGTTGGTCCAGATTGGCAAAACGGCATCTTGCAGCTGCTGCAGATTTTAGCTGCAACTCCACAATGACACTTTTCTGTTTCACCAGCGCTTAATGGCACTTCAATGGATTTGATCACAAGTAATTGTCTTAATTTTGCAGGTTTCTTGAACAGAGAACTAACTGTTTAAGAAACCAGTCTGAGATGGAGCATGTTTTTAGCTGGAAGTAGTAGTAGATATGTACAGTGTGATCATAAACCAATGGATATTACCTGGGACAAGACTCAGGAAGGCAGTGGTGTTTAAATAATCATCAGTTGGTACTAAGGCATTAAACGAGAGTCAAGAAAAGTATTCAGAATATCAACACACCCATAGCAGAAGAAAATACCTTTGACACAAACCAGGATATATGAAAACTTTAATGTTGTTTATATCAAACCGTATAATTTAAATGTTGGAGCTAAAAACGAGGCTTAACAATGAGGCAACAATTTAATTAAATTTGTTCAAGCTATGTCAAGTTTAGCATCCGTTTCGAAAAGGAAACATTGGACCACACAGCTGCCACTTACTGGTTAATTTATGCTTCTCAGATCATGCTATGTGAACTCAAGTTATGATCATGTGTAAAAATTACAGCAACCAAGCTTTCTTGAACCACGAATTATGTAGTCACTGCTGTACCCTTTTCTTCCCCACACTGAGATCAGTTTTATCTGTAACAAGTCTTCTCCATCTAAATGTATGAAATGGATTGTGTTGCTGATATGTGACAGCTGGCTGTTTGTGGTAATGAATGAATTAACAGATATTTCAAATTAAATGCCCAGTGAATTTCAGTGACACATTATCAATCAAAAACACTGTTTACTCTTAGCCTTATCAAAAGCAAATATCTGCTCCTTCAGCTCTGTTGTTTTACAGATGCTAGGTAAAAGCCGCACAAACTGCATGGCATTACTCTCACAGGGTAATGCCATCCAGATGAAAACGCAATCATAAAGAGATTTTCAAAATTCACTTCTTTGTTTTCGAGCTCAAGATACTACCTCTTTCTGTGCATTTTGTCCTGTTTTCTTTATATATATATATATATATATATATATATATATATATATATATATATATATATATATATATATATATATATTACAGGGCAGCCGCTATTTTTTTGAGATGAAAGAGACTTGTTTGGCTGTTTTCAAAGAGTCATAGAACTCTAAAAGTCACTTGTATTGCTGAGCTGTTCGTTTTTTATTTTATATCCAGTATGGAAGTGATGATCAAAAGGGTCTGTAGATGGAGAGGCTAAAATATGTCTGGTTTTGTAGTAAACAACAAATATCAAATCCCAGATCCACACGAGGCTCTCTTTAAAAAAAATGTCCTTCATCCAAAGCCAGACGTATCACTTGAATACATTTGCAACAGAACTGTGTGTGAACAGTCTTAGGTTGTTTCTGTATTACTAAATGAACAGTAAATAAAGTAAATAAAATTTCGACCATTAAAAATGAAAACTTTCCTAAATCCTGTGTAATGTCCCATTTAGGACAGGTAAATGTAAAAGCAGTAAGAGAGAATTTAGGAATTAAGATGTGCACACAACACCAGGCCATTGACTTTTCACACAGTATGAGGCACATCCATATGGGGAAGCCTCTTCATGCAGTGAGAGATCCAACATAAATTCATGAGATAGTATCTCCACCTTTAAAACAAGGAAGTGACAGAGTTTGTACAGCTTCTCTGAGCAAATTACATTTTTTAATGAAAGCCCTGTTAATAATTCACAATCATAACCTGGGGAAAGATTAGGGGCTGTGCGCCGGTGGCGATCGGAGGGATTCGTTGGGACCATTGAACATCCCACTGTGAGCAGCTTGGTTGAATCACTTGGTGCAGAGGAAGAGGTTAGGACTCTTCCCCAGCAAATCATAGGGAAACATACATTAAAAGTCATCCAAGGGTATTTTTAAAAACAATAATAGGGTAAATAACTCTGCTAGTCTGCCTTAGGCAAACACCACTTTGTCTCTGGAAAAACCATTCAGACATAGTTTGAGCCAAAGCTGTTTGGAGTGAGATACGAAAACAATTTAAAGTAATAGAATTAGCGTGCGACCAAAGTGAGGAATAATCACATTTGTGCTTGTTTGCACAGACGCACAAATTGTCCACACAGACAGCAAATACACTGCTGTTAAGGATTAGGGCTGCAAGAAACAGATATGTTTCATTTTTGACGAGATTGTTTTCCCTTTTGAGATTTATTTTATTTTCCTCTGCTGTTTTTGTTGTTCTTTATTTACATCTCCTTCACTTCTAAAGTGTTAAATATCTTTGTTCACCTTGAAAGACACTCTGCTGCCATTATTATCATCCGTCTAGTAATAGATAGGAATCACTGTCATGTGGGAGAAAATCCTCAAGCCTTAATGCTTCTCAGTTATCCTGCTTTAAGTCCATAAAATCTTTTAATCATAAAATGTGCTCATGCTTTTAGGAATGTGACATAGGCCAAGATACTGGCACAAATTCTTTAAGGTTGTATCATACTATATTCTGTAAGATACACCAGGCGTATTTGAGAGACTACATATCTTGGCACTTTTTTAAGACGTATTGCCAATGAATAAGCGGCCTCAAATTATATATGCTTGGCATGTCTATTATATGCAGACAAATTGCTGACTACATGCTAAACTAAGTTATTCTGCTATACAAATAGCAAGCCTCTTTAGAGTTCAGAAACAAGAAATGTAATTTGCTCCAAAAGCATTTGAAAATTACAATTACTTTCATACTATATGTTAATACTAGATTTAGCAAAAGTTCATGGATCAGTTTCAAAACACTAGTCAACTAAATATAACAGATAACACATATCACCAATTAAAGCAACACATTAGATTAACCTTGAAGCAATTCCTTTATTTTACCTTAATTATATAAGACAACAGTGCTTTTACTTATACCAAATGACTCTTGTACAGATTATCGGGTTGGGTTAATCGACAGGATCATTTTTAGAGAGAAAATGTATGGTGGCTGGACCAGCCTATCTTGCCCCATTTTAGTTCTTTACAAGGATATATCCAACAATTTGTCATTAGATGACCCTTCTCTTGTAACATTGTAGCTTGGAATGAGGCTTCAATAAACTGGCGCAGCTTTTAGGGCTGTCCTGTCTTTGCCATTCTAATCCAATCTCTGATGTGGGGTCTGTTCATCATTGTGCACCTCAGGCATTGTTCATGTGACTGTGCTCTAGGTTGCACAGAAAGTAATGGATGGCCTTGCCCTTGGCTCACCCCTAGATCGAGTGGTTCTTCTTTAGCCTTTTGTCTTCAGGTCATCCCAAGTGGGTAAGAACTGTGGTATGTTGGTTCGATTTAATCAGGTTTAAAAGGTTAGAGGGGTACAGAGTTTAAAGGCGTTTACCCTTCCTAGGCTGAGAGCGAGTCCTATGCCATTTAGCATTGGGCAGCAGCCAAAGGAAAGTGCACAACTGAAATGACTTCTGTGCTCCTTTGTGATTTGCACTAATGTCCCCTAGGGATTGAGCAATGACTACTGTGAGTTCCCTCAGGATGCCAGCCAGATTGAAAATCCTGCCAACAGATTTAAAAGGATAGCAAATCATTTAAAGTCCCCAATGTGCATTAGCAATTTTTTTTAATTGCCAAGGCCGGAGTCCACAATATTAAATTGCACTTGATAAAATAAAATCAGAGAGTGCAAAAAGAGCTCTTCAACCTCCAAAAGAGTGAAGTGAATATTAAAGTGGCAACCAAAAACATTTATTATACACTGATGTTAATTGTTTACCCGGGTCTCTGACATCCACTTGAAGATTCTGAACTGATAAAGAAAGAACTTCTGATGACAGCAGAACACTTTTCGAGTTATACCAGGGCAGGTACACATTGTACAAAAAAAAACAAAATATAAATCAATTTTGCTATTACACTTCACTCTGAAAAACTACCGGCCCATATCAAACCTGCCATTTTTAGGAAAAGTGCTAGAAAAAGTTGTATACCAACAGCATAGTGACTTTCTCCTGTCTTACAATGTGTTTGATGCTTTCCAGTCAGGCTTTAGGCCCCACCACAGCACTAAGACAGTTCTGATCAACGTGACAAACGACATCCACCTGACCTCAGATGCAGGCAAAGTCTCTGTCCTAGTTCTGCTGGACCTGACCGCCGCCGATACAGTTGACCATGCAATTTTATTACAGAGGTTGAAAGACCTGGTGGTAATCACTGGTATGGCTCTCAACTGGTTTAAGTCCTACCTTGAGGACAGGTGTTACTTTGCTCAAATTGGGAACTGCTCCTCCAACCGAATAGGTGTGACCTGTGGGGTTCCCCAGTGGTCAATTATGGGACCCCTTTTATTCAATCTGTGTATGCTTCCACTGGGCCATCTAATACGCGGCCATGACGTGTCCTACGGCAACTATGCTGATGACACTCAGATCTACATGTCGCTGACAGCAGGAGAACAATGGCCTAATGATTTATTGTGTCACTGTATTGAACATATCAGTCTGTGGATGCAGAACAACTTCCTCCAGTTAAACTCAGACAAAACTGAAATCTTTGTCTGTGGCCCACAGAAAAAAAGAGAAAGTGTCATTAGTTACCTTCTGACGCTCTCTCTGGAACCTAAACATCTAACCTAAACAGCAGCCTTTTACCATCTTAAAAACATTTCTAGGATCAGAGGAATAGTCTCTAAACCAGACCTAGAAAGACTTATCCATGCTTTTATCTCTAGCAGGTTAAACTCCTATGACGGCCTGCTAACTGGGCTTTCTAAACGGGCCTTTAGACAACTTCATAAAATCCAGAATGCTGCTGCTCGAGTTTTGACCAAAACCAGGAAATATGACCACATCAGCTTAGTGCTAAAGTCTCCGCACTGGCTTCCCGTCTCTCAAAGAATAGACTTCATAACAGCCTTGCTTGTGTACAAGTCTCTTCATGGTTTAGCCCCAAAGTGCATATCTGACATGTTAGAGCCATATGAACCAGCACGGACTCTGAGAACCTCAGGTAGTGGCCTCCTGCTGATGCCCAGAGTCAGGACAAAACAAGGGGAGGCTTCATTCCAGTTTTATGCTCCTAAAATCTGGAACAGTCTTCTTGAAGAGGTGACACTGGTTTCAACTCTGCCATTGTTTAAATCCAGGCTGAAAACAGCCTTGTTTAAATGTGCATATAGCAACTGAGAATATTATTATTATTATTATTTTATTTTATTTTATTTCTTTTAAATTAGAAGTTGATTTTATTGTTTCATTTTCTGCTCTTCTTTCCTATGTAAAGTACTTTGAATTGTCTCGTACATGAAAATGTGCTATACAAATAAACTTGACTTGCCTTGCCTATTATATTATACGAGGATACAATAAAAATACAATACTGATCTTTTTTGGAGTAGTTGTTGGATCTATGTTTTAAAGTCCACTCTCACTGCTAACATACCCCACAGTTTTTATTTGTTATTATGCTCTGACATATTGCCAGTTTGTAATGCAACCGGGGGCATGCGATGCATCCATTCACAGCTCTTTCCTTATGCCGACTCTGCTGGATGAAGCCTTGCTTGGTTAAAGGACATTATGACACAAATAAGAGACATAATTTGCATTTTGGATATCAAGGATACTGTGTCACAGACTGTGTTTGAATGGTTTTAACAACAAAAACACAATTAGGTCCGGTGCCAGTCTTTGCAGTTGCAAAATAGTCTTGTTGGGGGAGGGGAGTGGTTTAAGTTTCTGGCTGCATTTTACTCATGAATGGATCTTTCTTTAAAATTGCTGGGTCTGCTCGTGGGACAAGCAGGTGGCTCAAAGTCCCCTTTTTTGGCTTTTATAAAAAAATGAGTACAAAACATGTGCTAGTTATAGGCTCAAAGTAAGCACCACCACCACCCTACTGCCCACTTTTGGTTTAAAAAAAAACTTTGGCACAGATAAAGGGTAAGTTTCTGCTGCTATTGTGTCAGATGTGCTTTGTTGAATAAAACATCTTTTAGTATCGGTGCCAGATCAAATAGCCTTTTTAAAAAGCCTTGGCTCTCGTCATTGGTGTCTGGCACCACAGAAGGTACAGTTTTCTCTTTTTGAGCCCTACCATCAAGCTGTGCATAGCAGAAATAGGGTAGGAATATAGAACCACATAAGTGAGACTTAAAAACTGGGGACTGTTTTACACAAGGATTTTCAAAAACTTCTGACGTTAGTGCTCCTTATAACATTTAAGACAGCAAAGCATTCATGTGCACCCAGATTTGCTTACAAAATGCTTTACACATTATCTGCTGCAAGTATTTAACACCCACTGTGGTGGTAATGACAGGCAGGGACAAACCAGCATTCACTAACAGGTGACGGGCTTCTGTCATCCTATATGGTGCTTGTACACATTAAAAGGCTGATTTGCATTTATATTACAATTCAAGGTTTTGCAGTAGTAATTGTAGGAGCTTAGCAAAAATGCTGATATGCCACAGATGCTACTGTGTTCATGTACACTGTACAGCAATAGCTGCTTTTTTATCCAGTCCTTAGTTTTGAATCTTCTCCATAAAACACTGAAAGTGGGAACATCCCCAGTAAACACAAAGGGGGAAGAGAACATGGAAAGCACAAGTTCTTCCAAGTGTAATATTGGGCTGTCCAAGAAACTTCCCTACAAACGGCAGGAAGTCATAATCCGATCGGCTACCCAATTCCTCCAGTGCCACCTGCACCGAAGCAACACATGCATCTAGGGGCTTTTTGCTATTATGTCGATGGATTGCTTGGCTAGTTCTCAGACAAATGTTTAGAGCACCAGTGGAGTAAACAGCTAAACAGAGGTTGGATTATTGAGCTGTTCCTTGCTTGCTTGTGATCTGCACAGATTACACACCATCCAAAACAAATTGAATAACGACGTTGCAAGAAGACCATAAATGTTGTTTACTCTTTGAATGGTATGCTTGGTTACATGTACATGCATTTATAAGAGGCACACGTGTGCTGGTGGAAACACTTTAAATAAGGAGGACCAAGAACCACTTGTGTTTTAATTAGGGATGCAGCGATACCACTGTTTTCCAAAATGAGTAGTGTACGAGTACTTGCATTTGAGTACTCACCGATACAGAGTACTTACGCCATTACATATATAGTTACTTTGGATTTTCTTTTACTTTTTCTTTGAACAACATTTCCTATTATGTGCTAACATACAGTACAAACAGAAATTTAACAAAATTGTGAAATACTGAAATGCTTTTTTGCGGTACTGAGGACAGCGACTCAGTGTGACGTGGTTTTTGTGCCACCAGGTTAGTGGGCGCGGAGCTGTCTCGGGGAGCAATGGTTGTGGCCGTGTGTCTGTGAATCTAAGGCGCTTGCTCATGGATTCGTCAGGTTCGAGCTCAACTCTGACAAACTGCCCGCTCGCCCGCTCAGCTCGCGCTCGGCTCTGTGTCTCCGCTCGCGGCTCTGTTGAAATGTTTGTGAGTCTGAAAGTATGAATCAACTTTGTGTATTTGGAAGGAATTATTTAATTGGATGAAAAAGGCCAGTCTTTGATTAGTTGGGAGCGCACCTTATTTGCATATAATGTAGGGTTGCGGGCGCGGACCCGGTGTGAGCTGCGCGAGCGGGCGGTTTGTGGGAGTTGAGCGCGTGTCCGGGCACCTTTGAGCGGGTGCGCTTACCTGCTATTCGTGCACACACGCTTGCGGTTGTTGCTCCTGCGCACAGAGATCACACCATAAGGCCCACCCAGACCCATTAGTTGCACCGCGGGTGGTATTGTTGTCGTGGTATTGGTGGCAATATTATGAGTACAAGTAGAGTACTTGAAGCCTGGTATCGGGCCGATACCCGATACCAGTGTCGGAATCGGTGCATCCCTAGTTTTAATTGACACATTTAAATTAAATCTTGTACTATTCACAGTCAAACATATTTATCACCTCAAGGAAAGACTTGATACCTAAATGATGTAAAATTTACATTGAAAAACAATTTAATACTGTTGTAAATGTGTTAACCACACACCCAAATCACACCGTTGATTTATACTTCTCAGGAGGACTGTTTGTTCTCTTCCTCACATGAACTATCCCCGCCCTCCCTCTTTTTAAGACTTCATCTCTTGTCCCTTCCTGCTTAATCCCTTATGCTTCATCCACTAATCCCACTTCATATCTCAACCTGCATCCTTCATTTCTCTTTCCCTACCACACACATTTATAGATCCACAATCTCTTCTTTTTTACCTCCAATCCCCATTTTTTCAATTGTCATTCATACTTTCTTCATTCCTTATCCCTAATTTCCTCATCCTTCAGACTGCCTTTTTATCCACATCTCGTTTTCTCTCCACCCACCTCTGTTATCCCACAACTCTAATGACTTCATTCAGTATCCTTACCTCCCTCCTCCTCATTTCTAGCTCCAGAATATTTCATTTTACACCTAATTCATGGCTTCTTTTCCTTTCATCTCAACCTAAGTCATTCATTCCCTCATTTACGAACCTGGCAAGTTCATTCCACATTTTACATCTTTTACCTCTCATCCTCAACCTTCTTGTCTTATTATTTATACCTCACATTTACCTCCTCCAGTCCTCATCTCCATCGTTTACCCCTACCTCAATCATCCATTCTCCTTCATGTTTCATCAATAAACACTCACTTTTACATCTATCATCTAACAGTCATTAGTGTTACCTTCCACATCCCTTGCCCCTTCTTCCTTAATATGTATCCTTTATCCCTACATATTTATCCTCCTCACACTATTATTACATTGATCAATTGCTTTTAGATAGCATTGGAAGGTGGGGGGATAGTATGACTCCATCAAACTTCTTCAATTGTTTTCTTTGACAGCATCCAAAAAGGTCTTCAAAACACTACCTACAAAGATTTAAATTAATCTGTTTCCTTATTAGACTGTGTGAGAAAGCTGTTGCCTTTATCAACCAGTTCTGTTAACATATTTAAGATTACAACCCCCCCATGTTTTGATGACAGATGTTGAGTCATGGGTGAACATCAGTAAACAACAAGAACTGTATTAAAAATAGGATGTATGGATTTTCTTTATTTAGAAACTATGTTCCAAGGGATTTTTTGTAATGTGAATACTTCCATTCTTTGGAAAGAAATGGGTGAATATGAGACATACATTAATTTCAGTAAGATGTCCTGATAAAGACTTGCACTAGCAGGGATTTTGAAAGGAGCAATAAACGTCTCATTGTAAAACTATTTAAATAATTTTTATCTTATTGTTTGAACCATCTGTTTTCCACAGGCAATCACAAATGCTGGATGAATAATGGACAGCTGAAAAGGTGCTAAATTAGAGAGTAGGAGACACATTGTGTTTAAAATCAGTATATTTGTCCTGACCTAGCAGATGCAGTGTTTACAGAAACAGCCACTTTGATCCGCTGCTATTCTCTGAACAATTCCACCCTTTTTCCCGCACCCACAATACATCCGAACACACACAGCCCCTTTGAGGCCGTGTGGAGGAAAGCATAGTGTTTTGTTTCCTGTGTGTTAAACTGCAATTTAGAAACCAGTAATCCATGCCATAATCTTTCACCAAATCCTGACTGAGGTTAGAGAGGGCTTCCACACTCTTCTTTATATGTAACAGCTGAGGTTGCCTGCGAGAAGAGACCAACTTTTTTTACGCTTTTGCAGATAAAATCTCAGAAGGGCTGAGATTTTACAGCAAAGAGATGAGGGAAGAGGTCCAGCTGCTACCCTTGCCTTCACAGGTGACCCAGTGATCACAACGGCATCTGGTTGAATTACTTAACACTGCCGCCCAACAGACATGTAATCCGGGATAATGCCCTTTTGCTGAGTGCTCCAATCTGGGTAAATTCATCCCTGAGGAATGATATCCAACAGCGGAGTCTCAGGGAGGGAAGAAAAGAGAGAGGGAGATGAGAAGAGGGACTTGGGTTTGATAGGTTGGTATTAAAAAATACTGTTGGGGCTGGAAAGAGGGTCTTTGAGATAGATAATGAAACCCAAGAGTAAACAGCTTGATTTTGTTGACCAACTGAATAACAAGAAGCAGTTCATTGGCAGGTTTTCCAAGTTAATCATTTTTTTTTTTACTGGCTGACCTGAATCCTGACAGACTCAAGTTGAGCCTTTCATCCACAGTGCTGCGAATGGATAAACCCATACAGTACTCAAGCTGAACCCAGTCGATTCAGTTGTTTATGATCCCACCATTTACTCTATGATCAGTGTATTATTTTAAAAGTTTTATCTGCCTTTTTATCCAATCTCATTCAAATGCAATTGGCTTTCCTTTGAAAATACATCCCTTTAAATGTCACCATGCTCCTGACAAAAATTGGGACTTACAAGTTCCAGCTGTCCAATGGCAGCCTCTAAGATTATTTATTCATATGTTTACTTATTACCATAAATATCCAACAGGGCTCAGAGGGATTACAGTAGGCTTAATCTATCCTGGCACAGAAATGAACAAGGGTCAGAGTGACGGAGGTGATTTAAGCTGGCTAGCCTTGATGGGACATGCAGCACAAACAATGAAACAAACTACATGCCATTGGGCTCTATCATGAGCTGATGACATCATCTGTCACTCAGTGCTTGGTTGCAGCATGTTGTTAAAATAGTATAATATAGTTTCATAGAATCAAGGCAAGGATTTGTTTTTTATGCTTCTCATTGCACATAACTGTTCCGAATTCCAAAGCTCTTTTATAAAACAGTGCATATGTATTTTGGCTGCATTTTGTGGTTCTGTCCTATTTACAGCCAAAGGTCTGGAAAGCAGCAAAATGTATAAATGTATTCCCCCAATCCGACAGAATCACAATAGCTACCTTGATCATTTTCTTTTAAAAACTTTCCAACAATCCAGGGACTTGAAAATAAAAATCGGATATTTTTTTATCACAAATGGTAACATGTTGCACTGACAACAATGGTCGTTTGATGCATTGTTTGTTTCTAAGGGAAGAAATATGAACGTGTTTGAGTGACAGTAAATTGGTAAAAACAAAGTAAGGTGTCAGAAAGGATAGATGTCAGTTCTCAATGCAAAACATGCTAACTGCTAATTTTGTTATCCTTGGTTTTTATGGTACTAAATAACGAAACACTCAAGCAGTGTAAAATACTATGTTATATTCAAAAATAAAATAGTTTAGGATGCAAACTAGAAATAAATTTGTGTTTGTTATGAATATTTTGTGATATACACTTCCTCTCCCTTCCTCAAACAAGCAAAAATAAACAAATAAACACACACACACATACACACACACGCACACACACAACATTTCATGTGTTGTAATGTGGTAATTTGTGCATTTTGAGTCCCAAAAATAAAGTGATGAAGTACAGTTTAAAGCTAAGAATATACATGTGGGGTACATGGTAATTTTGTTTTTTCTTCATACCTAAAATAATGATTTTTCCTTCAATATTTATCCACATACAACAAAGACATTGGAAAGACATTTAATAATTCCTTGGTCAAGAAATATGTATTAAAGCTTGCCAAGGATAAGCGGCTTTAGAGTTGTCAGACAGCAGTTAACAGACAGTAGTGAATGAAATAAGGGCTTTTTGGCAGGGGTGGGTGGATGAAGGGAGGTGGGGTACTAAGACATGCTTTTCAGGACTACGACACAGCTTAGCTTGGCTGTGTGACAAAGTCCGGGTTTCTTACAGGGGAGAGATGAGGGAGTGGGAGATAATACAGGCTTTGGAGGGGGTGTGCAAAAAGGGACAGATGATCTTTAGGAAAATTGGGATTTTAATTCCTGTGCAGTCACTCTGCCCCTAGTGGACACAGCTTGTGTTTGAGGCTGCTTGACTAAGTTATAGGATGAGGGAGGCTGTGTGTTGTGTCATTAAAAAGGGATATAAATAGAAATACTGAGAGAAAAGTGTGAATTAAAAAGACTTGGGTTTACAGTATACATTTCCTGCTGACAGTTTTCTTCTAGGTCACAGGCATGCAGAACAGGAGTCTCCTGAGCTCGTCCCCCCTACCACACAGGTACAATGCTCTCTTAATATCCCCCATTCACCCACCAAGACAGGGTACTTAATCAAAAATAACAAAAAAATAAAAAAATGTAACAAGAAATAAGTAGAGAACGGGGAATGGAATAACGGGCAAAGAGCAAAGAAGTGATTCTCTGAAAGGTGAGTGAAGAAATAAAGACTGGGAGCGTGGTTAGGAATATGAGATGTTGTAAAGATTGGAAGATGGAGGGGAGGTGGTGGTGAGTGGAGGCGGACGTGGTACTGAACAGGTTCAGCCCGAGGTGAATCTGTTCCTCCAGACTCGTCTCCATGATCCTCCCAACTAGCGTTGTGTCATCTGTCACAGGCGGTAGAGGTGCCAGCACATAGGGAAGGTGCCCTAGATGTGCTAACAGCACATGGTCAGTCTGGGAAGCAGATTGAACACCTTTCCCCTTCCTGATTCCCTCCCTTCGACATGTTCGTTTTGGGCCATTTATTTCACCAAGTTATGGGAGAAAAAAACAACATAATTCTGCTTCCCCATTTAGACTGAATCCCCTCTCAGTTTTTGTTTCCAGAGAACTCGAATGAAATGCACACATTTTTTGCATGTGAAAATTAAACACCTTTTCACTCTTAATTTTTTAGATCTCCAACCCACTGTATAGTATAACTTACAAAGGTTTCACAATAAGTTTAAGGGAAGGTAGGAGAAAGATAGGTGAGATGGAAAATACAGTTTTTCGTATCCCTTACTGATCTAGCGCTGGAAAAACGCTCAAATCTATTTGCGTACTTTTCCAGACTCTCTCCGACTCAATAAGAACCCTTTGTCTCCCACTCAGTCCCTCATTTTCACACTGTCTTTGTGGCCGTCTCACAGGACATCTGTGTATCAGCAAATATACAACTGCTTGGACGACAACTCTCGCTTTTCCCCTGTTCATAAAAACGAGATTGTTTCTTTTCCCCCACAGCTTTCTGCTGACACTGGCTCGACGCATAAATAGAGCCGTAATTTGTACAACAGAAAGCTTTGGGGAAGCACTTCCCTTTCCCCCTGGAGGCATGCAAAGAGATGGTTGGTTGTTATATCTTGTTTACCTGGCAGGGGAAGTGATATTTTATATTATGGTAATAACTGACTTTGCTGAAATCCACCGCAATCCCATTTCAGTCCAGTTGCAGCAGTTCTCTCATTTCGGTTAAATGAGATATGGGGTTAGTTGTTCCCAGGACTGGACCTAAACTTGTGATGATGTGTGCATGAAATTGTGATGGATTAAGGTTAAAATACCGAGGCAAAATGCGCTGGCTTAAATAACTAAAAGCAAGCGCTTCTGAAGTCCAACAAAACTATAAATGAATACGCAGAAAAACAGGAATAGTCGGCCGTAGAAGCAAAACGTAGCAGATGTTAAAAAGAGTGGAAGAGGAGAGACCAATGACTGATCATGCATTTCTGCAACACAGCAAGCACAGATGGTACAGGATGGGTAGATGGTAAAATCAGGGAAACAGAAAACAGCAAAGCAGAAACCCAAAGAGCCACAGCTTCTAAGGTGCACAGTGTGATGGTTTGTTACTGTCCTGCAACACAAACTAACCCCGGTATACCTCACATAGTCTCTCTGCAAGAGATCCTAAGCTGTTAATGTAAAATTAATTCTAAACAATGTTTAAATACTCCCCACCCACCCCGTAAGTTTGAAATTGATGAATCATTTGCAAATGTTTTCTACATAATACATAAAACAAACTCCTTTCATGTTTTATAAGCAATGTTCTTTGTTACAGACTATAAATCAAGACATGGAGCAGCTGAAGTCAGCGAAGGAGCAAATGATTTGTTTACCAAGTGCTATGTGTTGCCGCTGTGAGCCCAACTGATTTGTCGGCTGCTGCGCAAAATGTAAATAAAATCACGCTGCAGATTTTGTCAGAAAGGAATTTTGTCTTTGTTCAGCGATTCCTCCTGATCAACGGTTACATCTCCCTGTGGACTAAACAGGGTTCCGCCTGAAAAAAAAAAGGAACCTCTTTGTCATTGACCCTGACCCCTGAGCAGTGCTAACCGAAACAAGCTTGCTGCGCGATGCAGAGAAGTGAGAAACAGCCGTTGCCTGGTTCAGATTTGCCCATGCGTCGCAGACGGACAGTTCGGCCGTACTTTGGTTTGTGTTTCTTTTTAAGCTTCCTCTAAAGACAACCACCTGGTGGCAATCTGGGGATGCCGCTAATCCATCCTCACTCTACCCACCAACAGACTGTCTAGGGGTAAAAATAACAATAGACACGGTCCAAAAGGGCTGTAGCTGCCAAGCTTTAACCTGTGAAGCACTGTAAACTTTTTTTTTTTTTTTTTTCAGGCTCTATTCTTGAAACCAGACCCCCCGTAGTGGGTCTCAATGGGGAAGGGGCTGTCAGTTCAAAACAATGTGACTAAAGAGTGAATGCTTGACTGAACCTGACTGAGGTTAAGGGGCTTCCTTTGTGTGTTTGTGTGAGAGTGTGCGACAGGAATAATAAAGCCACATAGGAAGTATTTAACCGTTCAGGTCTGAAAGCTGCACAAACTCTTGATGTAGAAAACTGCACCTCAACTCCACAGCATCCATACAGATACCCCCCCTCACCCCTCCTGATTTCCTCCCCTCCTGTTTGCATCAGACATCAAAGTCCACATGGCAGTACTACGCAGGAATGAATAAAAAAAAAAAAAGCACACAGGAGCCAGCAAACTGCTCACATATCACAGCAAGAGATGAAGTCAGAGGAGAAAGGCTCGGCCAGAAAGTCACACAGCCATGACAAACAGAGAACATGACATAAAAATGAGCAGGTTTGTCTGCAAAACTTACTATGTCCAGAGATACACAGGAGCAGGATCACCCAGGGGAACATGGCTGGGGAGAGTGGAGAGGTCAAAACCTACGGGAAACAGTAGGCGAGTGTGAAATTGAAGTTGGCAGGTACAAAGACATTCACAAGATGAGACAGTGCTCCTGTGCGCTTCTGGACGATGCTACAGTCCCTCAGTGTTGTCCCTTTTTTACCAGAAGAAAGCTGGATGTCTGTTTTCTGTCCTTCTCCTCTTTTGTGTACTCTTCCTCTTCTCTGCCCCCCTCAGTGGCTCTTTGCTGTGTGTTTCACTCTTCGGAGTGGCTTGAAGTCCCGAATCCGTCTTACGCTCTCTCCTCTGGTGATGTGAGCTTGTGGACTTTCTGCGTTGTCGCTGCTGACTCTCAGAATACACACGCTCACTCTTCCTCTCATGCACACACTGTTTCTCATTGCCCACCCATTCTAAGAGTCCTCAGCCCTCACTTGCCCCCCTCCAAACCCTCCTCTTCCTCTTCTCTGTTTCCTCTCCCTCTCTTTCTCTCTTGCTCATCCTACTCACAGCACTCATAACAGTCAGTGGATGGAGCTCCAGACTCCTCCCTCCATCCTTGCCTCCCTCTCTCCTTTTCTGCCTCTCAGCCAGGCTGTCTGGGTGGCAGTGGCTCAGCGAGAGACTGAGGTCCTCGCTCTGGGAACCAGAGTTTCCATGGGAGAAACAGAGACTGAGAACCTAAATTAGAATAAGAATAGCAGGAGACCTCAGGAGCAACAAATAACACAGAAAGAAACAAGAAGGGCATTCTTCCCTCCTCCCAGTTAAGACCTTTGCTTTATGGGGGGATTCTATAGACGGCACAGATATTTTGGCATCGTTGTGGCTTGAAAATGATCACATTAGCATTCACAAGAAAGCCCATTGTTGTTATATATATTCTTATTGGGTGTGAACTAGATTCACTGACACTTTCTCAAGAAGCGATTTAATTAATTGCTAAAATTTGAATGCACTCCTTAAAAAACTATCTCAGACTAGGTTTTTTTAGTTAGCTTTTTTTTTATTAGGCCATAATCTAGGTCTTGGGAAATAAATGTCTAAAGAGGACTTCACATATCTAACATTCTTAAATGCCATACTTTACTACTGAGCAGAGAAGGAGATTAGAGATTTACACCCATAAATTACTCAATAAAACTTCTAATAAATGAATATTAGATATCCCATCAGATTAATGTTCCTTTTGATTACTGATTATCTATCAGGGCTTTTCTTTTGAATCAAAAGAGAAGCTGGATCTTTATACTGCTTTGTGTGCTTTCCACACAATCTAAAGAAAAAAATGTAAAAAACATAATCATAGACATATGTTACAAGTTAGATAGACAAAAACAAGAGTTTTGCATAATAACTGAATGACTTCCCCAAAAAAACAAGACAAGCAATCCCTCATTTGTTTGTATTGTTCTTTAAAAGACTTTGTTTATGACATTTTTCAGCTTCCAAAGTTCAGTCAAAGTCTTTCTTTGTGTTACTTTTACTCCTTTTATCCCAATTAAGAACCTAAAACATATTCAAAGTATTGCTTTTCCCCCCCTATTTTTTCTTAAACACTTTTACTTTGACCTTGCAGTCTGGAGTATCAAGTGTTTTGTTTCTGGGCTTTTTTTTTTATAATTAAACTTTTTGTGGGAATTCATGTTTCTTACAATGTTTTTAAACCTAATAAGAAGTCTGCTATGAATACATTATTTGGTCTGTAGTTCAACCAAGCTGCAACAGAACAAGAGCGCTAGAGTTACCATATGTAAGATACATGCAATCACGCTCAAATAATTAATTCCCTCCCAGGTTTATATCACAAAATGAATTTCCTTTATTTATCAATATGTTTGTGCATATTTAATATTTTATTATAAAAAAATGTTTAGACACGCACCCCTAGAATGCACTATTCTTGACACTGAATGGAAAGATATATCTTAAATGCATACATTCTTGTAAATGCTGACCATGTTTGCACTTGCTTACCTATTGTGATAAGCTTCAATTCCTTTCCATCCACTTAATCTTTAGTTAGGTACATATATTCTCCATCAGGCACACATAAATAATCTGACTAGACAATCACCAAAGGTAAAGTGAGAACAAGCTTTTTGTTACAGTTAAAAGATTTCTCCAAACCTGAATCTGCGTGGGAACATACCTATGTTTTGAAATTTGACACCAAGAAGTAACATAACCTTTCCTAATGCACTGGAAGACTAACTTTTGCAAGATCCCAAACAATATAGAATATTCAAACCATAGGTGCATCATAAATAAGATGTCTAATGCTTACACATGGTACAACTTGACATTTAAGATAAAATGCTTTTTTCTTTTTCTTGTACAGGCACACATGAAAAGTGCTTTAACATCCGCCTTGGCAAAGTGAAAAAAAATAATAAGAAGAAGAAAACTGTCTGGCATTAGCTTAACCACGTTTTAGTTTATTTTTTTTTTTTTTTGCTCTGAGACAACTTGTTAAAAGTGCCGCTCATACATGTATAGAGCTTAAAAACAGGTGGTTTTATCAAAACAAAAGTTTGAAAAAGTCGTCAAAATGTAAGCATCAGTTAAGCAGACTTAGGTTAAAAATTGGTGTATAAATCAACTCGTGTTTATCCAGTAACCTTTTCTTGCTGTCTTGTTGATCCTAATTTGTATTAAACATATGCATGCCCTTGATTGCTGTAAACTTTGTTTTAAATAATTGAAAGTTGTAAAACAATCCAAGAAGAGTCAACGCAATTAGTGTTTCATTTATTGTTTTACTGTATTTTTTCCATGTAACATTAAAGGTAGGTGCACCCCTACCTCTTTCACTACTTTTGCATGGTTCTATATGAGCCCAAGCATAGTAAAAAAAATACAAAACTACTTTTGTTTATTTATTTTCATTTTTACCTAAAAAAAGTGTAACAGAGTTGTAGTTTTCTCGTAAACATAGAGACTAAAAATTCACCACCAACACCTAGTTACTGTGACAAAATAACCCTCTGAGCACGAGGGAAAAAAAACAAAAAAAAACAAAAGGTTTCCAGACCAAACACAAGTTGTCACAGCAGTTAGTTAGTAATGGCCCATTATGCATGTTGTTTTACTATAATTTATTAGCTTTGTAGCTGCTACTCAGTTCAAAGTACAAGTACTGCTCATTATCCATATTCCCTTCACAATAGATTATTAACCCACAGCTACTGCAATTAACACCACAGAAGCCAGCTTGATGTCATGTTTTTAAAACTAAGGATATTATGAATTCATTTTCCTGAGGGTATACAAAGAATATGGCAGAGGTGACAAAAATGAAGGGGAAAGTTTGGATGTATTTATTCAAACACAAATGAAAAAGCTGAGAAGTATTCAGCATGTAAATACTCAGTCCCTGAAAAATTGGGAGACATACGGCAAACAAACTCTGAAAATGTACAAATATGGCAGTGAATGCAAAAACTTTTGAGCTCAATCTAGAGATGGGAGTGAAACAGGCAGGACAGTTTTTGAAACATGTAGGCGAGTGTACTCACATGCGGCAGTTTTGAATATATTTATTTATTTGTCTAGTTAATGACCTCTGACATTTGCATATTTTACACTGCACTATAAACATGCTATATTAGAATTTTACTAATTAAAAAAGTTACAGCTGCTTCAGTCATCGTTAAAGCTTCTGAAGAGGATATTGATGTGTCTGACAGGAATGATACAAAAAATGACGATGATGCAGACTTGGAGAACAAGACTCTGAGACCAACAGTAGGAAATTAGAGGGCTGCTATACTTATAAAATCTTTTTTGTTTTTAAACCAGGCCATATATGTCGGTAATAAAAAACAAAATTAGGGGACAATTTTTTCTTTATTGTAAATTGTGTAGCAATAAACTGTGTTAACAATTTGAAAACAAGAACATCATTGTGAGGTTTTGCAAAACGCTAAACATGCTAATATTTTCAATGTGGTTTTAAAAAAACATAGCAAGTCAACAGAATTAATTGTAAATATATATCTGCAACTCCGTATTAGGTATGAACTATTTTTATTTTTTTATCAATATAAAAAATTTCAGACAGTCTAGATAAATTGTCTACAGGTAATAGCTGCACTGTATTAGTAAAATCAGATGACAGACAAGAACAGCTCATCTGTGGTGTTGTATCTAGCAACTTTCATCTCCTTGTTAAGAGTACCCTAAATGTTCTCTATGAGGTTTACAGAAGAACAGTTTTCTACCAATAAAGTACAGTAATACCTTAAACTTAAAAGCATGTATTGGTACTTTTAAGAGTGTGGTCAGAGACAAGACATACTGAAAAATTTAATCAGGATCTCAAGCAGTGGCAAGTGAGAAAAGCAGCAATGACTTTAGACGTAAAACACTGTGAACACAGCAACGTAGCAGTGAATGAAATCGGTCCTGAATTAGTCTGACAATATATTTCGTCAGGAAAGGGTTGAGACAAGGAGGTGGAAAGTTAAAGCCCATCTACTGGTTAAGTCTGTGTTTGGTGCCCATGTAAATCCATCAAATCATTTGCTTTACAAACATTTTTTAATGCTTCAGTTATCACTCTTACTTGTATACATTTTAACATTTTTCTTTTTACTTAACTTACCATTAACACGCTTCGATAAAGTACTTTGAACGGCCACCTTATTCGGTAACAAGGCGCTGATATTTTTTCTGCTGAACTGGCTCTTGAGTTCCCACATGATTGTATAGGCAACAACGAAAACATTTACGGATTACAAGCCCATTTTCTGTTGGCTTTACGTAAAATATAATGTCTCCTAAAAATTTGATTGTACATTTTCACCAGTTATGATCAGTATTCCAAAAAAAACAACACTACAAATTAGAGCCCGACCGATTTTTTTACCGGATTTTAGAAGCCGATACTGATATTGGTGGGCTTTCAAAACCGATATCCGATATATTTGCCGATGTCCGATAATGACCGATATCCAATGTATATTGGCCAGAATGTACTTTCCAAATGTATTTCAACTCAAATTGTCATAATAACCTGAATATGATTCAAGACTAACAAAAAGAAGACAATAGAATACTATAGCTACTTCAATTTGAACAATATCAACATAAGATTATATGATTATATGCAAACAATACTAAACAACAATGAACTATTTTTCAGTGTTTGATTTCTTATTTAAATTCTGCAGAAAGCACAGTGTTTCCTGCACTTTCTCCATTTACCATCAATGTTGTCAATTGAGCTGAACATTCTATTGCTTGGCACAGAAGACGGAGGGCATGACAGATATTTCCTATGGGCATCCACCATTTTCCTCAAGCTGCGCCCTGCCCTTGCATAGTTTACCATCTTTCGGGTCCTATCACTCACGCTCATACTCCACCTCCCAGCTGGATGTGGCGAGACGGGCCCGGTGATGCGCCCGGACCACGGCGGGGCCCGGGACCCCGTCCCTCACTTTCATTGCGCCACGAGTTTTTGTCGAGCTCTCTGACTTGTGTGCATGTTAGACTCCGTGGTCCGTATTTCAAGACAGCATGGTATTCTGCACAGCGTTTAAATGCTGTAAAATAGTATAACATTAGCTAATAGTAGAGGTGGACTTTAACAGTTGCATATCTTTGTTTATTTCACAAAGAGGCAACGTATACAGAGTTATAACACTAATATGCAAAACAAAACTGGCCTGCTCTGCTCAATGTGCCCTAAAAGCGTGTTTCCACAGGACATTTTCTGTCATGGAGCAGTGAGTGTAGTGTTATAAAGTTTTACAAAGTCCCAGCATACCATCTTTAAACTGAAAATGTTTCCATCTTTTCTTCTTTCTGCTACCTGCAGCTGAGTGTGTCAGTGTGTGTGTGTGTGTGTGTGCAGTGGAGTGGGAGGGCAAGGGTCTGCAGCGAGAGTGCTGCTCTCTGTGAGGGGAGGGGAGAAGTGGCACGGACTCGGAGCTGCTGCTCAGAAAGTGAGAGAGCAGAATCACAGCGCTGTGGCAAAATAAAAGAAAATAAATACATTTTGGCCATATCAGTAACATTTTGGTGAATGCCGATTAATGAACCATACGGCAATATCGGCCTTTGGGCTCTACCTGAAATATATTATGTTAAACATATAGTGTAAAAGCTTTATAATGTATGTTTTCTGAAAGTGAAGAGTGTAGGTTTCTATTTGTTCAGATGAAACTTCTTTTTTTTTTTCGTAAAATACTATTTAAATTTAAAAAAAAACTAAACTGTGGTAGAAGCAATATACTGTTGTGTAAATAAAGTACATATAACAAATATATTAGCTTCGAACTTTTAAATAATGGTATTGAGTATCTCCGTAGTTTTACCCATAAAGATTGTGGCTGACATTAAACAAGAAGCTGTGTTTATTTTGAATATTAATATTAAAGACATTTGCCACTAGCCTTCCTTGTTTTGTATTGACACACTAAGCGCCGCATTTGGGTCCAGTCTAGTCTCTTCATATCAATTTAATCCATCCATCTGACCTCCTAATCTAATCAAACGGCCAGTGGATGGCAGGTGGTCTTTTCATCAGTGCACCTAACAAGTACATACAACAATAACATGACTGCCGCCAAACAAGAGGATAACAGAGTTGTATTCTGCCTAAAAAACATGATGAGTGGGGGACAAAAAAAAAATAACACTGGAGATTAAGTACTCAGAGGCGGGGGTGTGGGGGTGGGGGGGTTACATTCACAAATGAATCTAAATGTGATAATCACAAGTTATTTTCTAACATACACCTTAACATAGTAATGTTTGTTTTTTTTATATCTGGAGAATTTGGATGTATTTAAGGATTTTAAACCATATCTAGATCCTTTGTTGAAATTAAATGAAGTTTACCTCTAAAACAATGCAATTTGATTCTAACTGTTTGGGAGATGTTCTTTCTTTGTCCACAGTGTCAACTTAAAATAAGTGAACAAAAAATAAATTAACTCTACTACATTGAAATTGCCTGATGTGTAGTGGTTTGAAAAAATGTGTACCCCTGTGAACAAACAAAAACAAAATAAACAGTCCAGAGGGTTTTTTTAAACAATGTTTGTAAAAGGGACATGCAGCTTTTAAAAGCATCAGATGACATCATTTCCAATTACACCAGGGAGATATAAGGAGCCTTCTTGTACTCGACATGATCACATACAACTTGTGCTTCCTTCTAAAAAAAAAAAAAAAAAAAAAAAAAATGACCAGAAATCATTTTTAGCTTATCTACACT
>JAVLVB010000475.1:4182540-4252493 GCA_032876305.1 Orestias chungarensis
CTTCACAATTTGTTTAACCCGGATTAAAAAAAAGGATTATCTGTACTTTCTATCACATGCACATACTCTTAAATTAAAGATGTTTTCCTACGTGATCAACTTATTCCTTTGTTCTGTATTATCCAAACATAGAGGAGCAATAAAGATTGAAAGAGTCATAACCACAACAGTTATAAATAAAAAATACATCTAAAGCCAAACCAAAGAACCTATAATAAAACATTTTTGTATCGATACAGAGTTATATATTTCTTGGCTGAGTTCCTTATAATTAAGTGATCTGCAGTGCAGAGAAACCTCATTTTTCAATATACTTCAATATGGAGGGATCTGCTTATGTGATTAGTCAGCTATGGTTTGTCCTAGTTTGAATGTACTGCATTTCGATTAATTATTAAGCATATGTGTTTCAAGTTCATATAACCCTGATTGACAGGTTGTTGGATCATTCGTGTTGCTTCCGACTGAATTTTCTTGGATCTTCATGTGCCTCTATTGATTACACATAAGATCTGTGGTATACAGACATTAAGTAACGATTGTGTCGGTGCTTAATATTTACAACAAAGATTTTGTTCTTAAGGTGACATTCTCTCACAATGAAGGACTTATGCCACAGATCATTTAATGCTTTATATACTATGATCTATTCCAAAAGGAAAGGCAAACCCTGAAATACTAAGGAAATAAAAAGGGGAATTCCTCTTGGGAACAATTTTTTTTTTTGTGAAAGAATCAAAATTTCAATACAAGTTAAAATATAAAAGATTTGTTTCACTTTTCTTGGATGAAGTGGTGCTTTGAGTGCAGAGATATATCACTATCTGACAACAAGAGAGACTAAGCAATGCATTTTCTTTTTCGGAAAAAGTTGGATTACCAAACTAATGCATATTTTTTAATGCCATTCATATACAACATTGACATTTATTTTATGCATTTGGCCAAGGCTTTTATCCAAACCCGATTCACGTAATAGGGTTATTGATTGAACTACAACACAGTTTACATACTCGTTCCTTTATGCTTTAAAGATGGTGTATTGAGAAAATATTTTTGGGCTATAATAAAAGGATGTTTTGAAAAAGCCTGCTGTGTAAAAGCATACTATCTGTAAATATTGGCACCGTTTTGTAAATTCTGCAGTTAAGCTTACATTGGGTGGTAAGGTGCGTTTGTACCACTGTTTGCTTCCAAAATAACTTAGTGCACTCTGACCAGCAATTAAACATATTAATAGCTGTTCTGGGGTTTAGTCATCAATTGTTGTAATGCTGCAAAGGATTACCGCAAGTATAAGGGTTGCATTTCTATGTAAGCCACCATGTCGAGGCACTGAATCAGCAAAAGGGAACATTTCAGTGAGACGTTCCAATGAATCAATTTTCCACCAAAGTCATTTCAGTGGCAAATTTCTGGTTCAAAGGGCTTAGCTTTTAAAGAACACTGCTACAGTACCACCTCCTCGTTGATGGTGCATACCAAAAAATCAAAGTAGAATGCATCGTTCACTCTGATTAATTAGCTGAGAATAGTTAAAAACTAAAATTCAAAGCAGTAGAGTAAAACCATCAGAATGTTTAAGCCTAATGTTGTGTAATATTTTATCGTCTTTAGTCACACTACAAATGCTGGACAAGGGTTGTCATCCAGTAACAACCTTTGTGAATTATTTTAATTTGACTTTTTATGCTTTTATAGACTTTGCTATGTGGTGAATACTACTCAAATAAGGTCAGGTTCAAGCTCATTTAGAACTTTAAACCCATTAGACACAATCTTCACTGTTTAGTAGAAATTAATCTTTTCTCAAACACGTATTTATTAGGGGATTAAACAAAAGAATGAAGTGAAAAGAACAAAATAGATAAAGTGAGATAATCTGAGATGACACACAACCATAATAAAATGCTCGAAAACTGAACTACTTCTCGATTGAAGCTCATATCTCGCTACTCATAACTATGCTAAATGCACCTTCCTGTCATGAGCTAACTCATTTTTATTTATCATGTTTTATTACTCCTTCATGTTGCTAAAACTTTGTAAATATAAAAATAGTTTACTGCTATATGTATTGGGTCACATTGTATTAGGAGCCTTCCCAATGGCAGTTTATTAACATTGTGTAACTTCTCTCTTTCAATTTGAGAAAAATGGCATCCAACAGATTTAAATGTTTACGTTTTGTGTTGTTTCTAGAAGTAATATTAAAATTTGGAGTCCTGTCTTAAATTTGATAGAAAATTATGTGGAAAGTGCTACAAGTTGGTTAATGGAAAGTAGGCATTCATACCTCAAAGATCAAGAGTTATTTATCAAGGATAAAATCTTAAAAATATTAATAAAACAAATGTAAACCTTTTAGCAAGTGCAAGAAGTATTTGACAGCTGTATGGCCATTAAAGTTTTTTAATGGATTAAAGTATTTTTTAAATAATTTCTAAGATGGTTTTTTGTTTAAACAAAATTGAAATTATGTATTTATACATTCATTTTTTCTTCTTTTTTTATCTAACTTGATGAATTTCTGCCAGGGCTATGACTAAAAATGTGCTAAACTGAATTCATATTGACTAAGCGTAAATTGAGCTGATTTACACAAAAAAAACCCAGTATTAAACATCTGAATGGCATATGTTTTAACATTGCCAGAAGTCACTCCCCCCAGAAAAACGCAGACAAAAATCCTTGATTCTGTGGGGAATTCTGCATCTGCGAAAATATGCAGAAAAGTTCAAAAACATGCTCAAAAGGGTGAAAAAACTTGGAAAGTGTTTACAAATGTATGGAGAGTAAAAATACTTCTTCCACATCAAATATGGCAGAAAGGCTGACGTAGTGACATAATCACCTCGCTGCGGATATAAATGTGTGTTCGTTATGGTGGCGCACCGGGTGATGATGTCATTACGAAACACGCCGGACCATTCACTTTTGGCTGCGAGGGTGCGTCAAAAGTATGGTATGTGACACATGGAATTTAATGATCTCTACAGAAACAAAATAAAAGGTCATCTTATCACTGATTATGGGCCATATGGGGTTGTTGTCAAGTAAATTACCAAATTCTATGGGAATCCTGCCATAAAAATCCATACCAAAAACCATTCACTCAATAAATGTTTAAAGTTGTATCCAAATTAATACAATCACATCATATAACGGCTAATGCCATCAGCTCAACTAGCGTGTGAGGCTCGTTATAAATGGCTTCTTCTTCCTTTAGAGGCTCATTAAGAGCATGAAAAGATGTACTATTTAATCGAGGAATCAAAGAATCATGGAATTTTATTTGTCATCACATCACATGTGGTACATGAGGTGGGACAAAATTCTAATCCCACGGTCCAGTACACAACCTGATAGCAATTTTAAATAGCTGCAAAATAATAATAATATAATAAAATAAAATATAAAGAAAACAAAGAGAAATAGGATTTTGACTACACAGAATCTACAATATGGGACTTCGGACATAGCAGCAATGAGAATTCGGAGTGCAAAATTTGCTGTAGCAGCATGGATGGTTAATAAAGTGACATATTAAAGTGACATTTTAAACTGACTTTTTAAAGTGTGATATTAAAGTGAACAGTGCCGGTTAAATGAGAAAGTGTTTTTCATTTGTAATTATCCTTGCGTGTGTTTGAGAGTCTCACAGCTTCAGGAATGAAGCTGTTTCTCAGTCTGGTGGTTATGCACTTGATGCTCCGCAGCCTCCTGCCTGAAGGAAGCGGGAATAAAAGTGAGTGTGCTGGGTGTGTAGGGTCCTTCATGATGCCGGAGGCCCTCTTCCTGCATCTGGAGGTGTAAATGTCGGTGGTGCTGGGGAGGCTGACTCCAACAGTCCTCTGTACAGCCTTCACCACTCTCTGCAGGGCTTTCCTGTCTGCAGCAGAGCAGCTTCCATGCCACACGTTGAGGCTGGAGCACAAGACGCTCTCCACCCCACATCTGTAGAAGGAGGTGAGGACTGAGCTCCCGAGTCCAGCTCTTCTCAACCTCCTGAGGAAGTAGAGCCGCTGGTGTGCGTTCCTGACCAGAATGGAACTGTTGTTGCTCCAGGTGAGGTTGTTACTCTGGTGTACACCCAAGTACCTGTAGCTGCTGACCACTTCCACCGCAGTTCCTCCAATGTGCACGGGGAGGTGGGCATGCTTGCCCCTTCTGCAGTCCACAATCATCTCCTTGGTCTTCTTTACATTAATGCAGAGGTTGTTATCTCTGAACCAGGCCTCCAGGTGTTCCACGTCCTGCCTGTAGCTGGACTCATAACGGTTTGTGATGCATCCAACCACTGCTGTGTCGTCCGCAAACTTCACAATATGACAGCCTGGATGGATAGGCGAGCAGTCATATTTGAGCAGTGTGATCCCAGCCTAATGTGGCTGCATCAGTTCTAAACTTTATCAAAAAAATCGGCTGCCGATCTAGTACCTTGTTTAAGTTTCCACAGATTTCTGGATAAGGTTACATGGTCAGACTCCTGACCAAAAGTAGTATTAAATTCGACTAACTAGTCTCGGAAAGTCACATTGCAGTCAGGAAAAGTTTGAAAGCGAGCCTCCGCCCACCTAAGAGCGTTACCTTTCAGGAGATAGATAATATAAGCAATTTTACCATCATCACTGGGAAAGGATTGCAGTGAAAAGGCAAAAAACAGAGAGCCGTGCAACATGAATCCACCATAACCACAAGCCTCCCCCAAGTATGTCTGGAACTGGAACTGAAACTCCATGATGCCCTGGGACTTGAAGTGAGCGTAGTGGTGAAAAGTTTTCTGTGATCTGATCCAAACGTTAGTTCCGGCCTGCTGATCGGAGGGAGAACGGAAAATGGTTTCCTGTAGAACTGCTTTGGGAATGATCCCCGGCCTAGGGTCTAACTTGTAAGTCGAAAGCACAGAAGCTGGGCAGGCTTAAATTAGTATTAGGACACATAATCAAGGTCAGGCACGAGAAGGCAGATCCTGTCAGACTGATCCAAGGGCAAGGCGAGATGCAGGAGTCCAGAGATAGGAAAAACAACAGTGTCCAGATGATCATTGACGAGGTCAGATATTGGTAAGACTGGATGATGCATGATAAAGCATGGGTAAAACAGGAATGTAGTTGGAAAACAAAAAGTCAAGCAATTATAAATTTAATCACCAGAATGCTATTAACAATCCTGTACGGTTGCCTTCCAGAGAGCTTATAGAAAACCAGGTAAACAGGTGAAGGACATGAGGCTGATGAGATGCTGGCAGGGAACTCACATGTGGAGCAGATTAACCTGATTGCAGCAGAGATGGAAAAAGAAGCAGGTAGAAACACCAAAATTATAATACTCTATTAGACTGTAGGATGCATAATTTCTGAAATTACATAATTTGTTTATGCTATTGTAGCCAAATGTAAAATTAGCTTTTAAGTAAAGTTTTTGAGTAAAAGTATCTGTCATTTTCATAAACTACTTTGTCAAGACTGATTTAAAGGCAGATTTTTTAATTGTCTAAAAAGTCTCAACCATTTACCCTACAAAAAAAGAAACTTTGGAGTTTTTTTCTAAATATACAAAGGCTATAAACATTTATTATTTTAGATAGTAGCTTGAGTTCCAAAAATTATTTAACCATTACGCCCTACTTTGTAAAAGGGTTTTCATGACGTTTCTTTGTGCTTGGAATGATTTTTCTCTTTAAAAAAAAAAAATTGAAAAACATAACATTAGGCATTTTTTTAGTTATTAATTTTTTGTCAAACCCTTACCCGAAAAAATAGCCTTATAGCTTAATTACATACTACACCTATACCCTGAAAATAATCTGCCATAACACCCTTACTTCTGCTTTTACAGATATCAAAATAGATATTCTGAAGAAAGTTAGAAATGTTACCTAGATGATGTGTTAGAAAGTTTACACAATTCTGCTTAAAATATTCCTAACATTCTTTATGTCTATGAAAACTAATGTCCTGAATACTGAAAAAAAAACTGAAATATGGATGAAAAGGGACACAAAAGCCATAAGAGAAAACAACAGCTTTCTCCTTTTTTGCACTCAATATAAAATGCAACTCATTCTCATCGGCAACACATTAGGATGATGGACAGGCAGGCTTTTTTTGAGCCAAATAGAAAGTGACATATCTGTTTATTTCTTCTGGGCCTGTATATCTACTGTTCAGACACAGGAAGGTCTGAAACACTGTTTGTGCACATAAGCATGTCTGTCTGTCTGTGTAAACAGGTGTGTGTTCAGCGAGTAAGCAGCATCAATTTGTATTTTAAAATTAGTAAATCAGGCAGTTGTCTCTCATGGAAGGACATCCACTCAATCCTTGTCATTCAGATGATTCTTGGGAGATTTTGTATCTCTGCTGCAGACGCTCCATATTTTCATTCCAATCAAGTCTGCAAAGTGGAAGAGCAGAGGTCTAAATTAATGGAATTAAAGAGTATGGTTAGGTATTAGAGGGAGCTACAAGAGTGGCATGATCTTGTTTTCCTTCAGAGTGCAGTTTTAACGAAAGGACACTTGATGGGAGACAAACCATGCCTGTGGCATTTGGTTAATTTATATTTCATTTAGAGTAAAATGGGACCCTCAGTGGAAATTTGTTTTGAAATCATTTTACGTTTTAATTGATACTTTTATTTCCTTTATGCTCTTTACTGATAGTTCAAAGCCTCTTTTCCCAAAACTCTCTTAAGGCTAGAATGTTAATAAAATTTGATTCAAAAGGATTATGAAGCATAACAGGCATTTTCCCTATTGGATCATAACTTATGATGCTCTGATAATTAATCTTAAATTAACTATTTCCTTCTACACCCAAAATAGAGCATTGCCAGCAATCTGACAAGCTCAAGAAGCTGCAAGGGAAACCAAAAAAACAGAAACAATCATGTCTTTACTTTTACCACATGCTATTGCAGTTAGTTGAGTCATTTTTGATGCAAAACAGGTGTTTAGTCTCACAGAATGCAAATACAATGAGTTACTTAACCACCCATTACTCTAAGTCTAAGCATAATACATTAAGTGACAGTAATTACATTTTAATATTGTTTTTACTTTAAGCACTGCTATTATTAACAAACCTAAAAATGTGACCTGTCTTGTCTTGACTAACTGGCTAACTTACAGCAAACATCAAGAATATTTAGGATTTGGCCATGCTAATGTAGCTTGAAATTTGACAAAAATAGAAATATTTATTTGATAACGTAAGGTGCCTGTGCAAGCCTGCCGTCGCCTACCTAATCTTGGTCATAGGACATCTGAGTGGCTGCTAGATTCTTTCCCAGCAGTCACTTAGAGAGAGTTATTCCATGAAAAAGTTTTCAGTCAGTCACATGGCCAACAGTAACACATACAACCAATACCACATACAATACAATCTTAAAATACTGTCTATATTCAATTGGATTGGTATGAGGGAACCGTGTTGGACTCCAAATCCACCACCCAAACTGCATTGAGATGCTTTTTAAGGTTGTCCTCCTTACCAGTGTGCTCCTGTATGTGCACCTGGAACCTGGATTACATATAAAATGTGAGATATGGAGGCAATTGATCTGCTGTGATGCATTCAAGGGGAGACACTGAATAAGGAAAAAAGAACAAAAAAAAAACAACAACACTGTTTTGTGTAGTATTATTTGATCAAACTCATTTAAAGTGGTCTGTGGACTACAATAAACCTAGTCCAGACATTTTAATCAGGTAAACACTTTAATTTCACACGTAAAAAGTTACATGTGAAAACCATGTAACACATGTACTGTAAATGTAGTACTAGGTACGGGTCTGTGGCTCCCTTCACTCACTTGGCGAGATTATACAACATTCTTATGGATAAACCTCATATACAAAGCATGTTAGTGTTTAAATTCAGGTGGTCTTAGGCTGGAATAGCAATTCGAAATTCCCTACAGTGTATTTTTGGGATGTGTTTTATAGAATGCATATCATTATGGTTTCCTGGTTTTCTGTCTTGTATTCTTTGTTTTTTTGTTATGTTCTCTTTCGGGAGCTATAGAATACGATTTCTGGGGTGCTGTTTGGAATTCTCCCTCATTCTCCCTCCTCTCTATTCTTATACCCGTCCTACTCTTAATATATTTTCTCTTCCTCCTTCTCTTCCCCTTTTTTTCTTTTCAATTCTACCTGCCTGTCCATTACAGTTGACCCAAACCCCAATAAATTTGTAATAGATAAAAATGTGCTTCCATTTTCACATTTACCAGTACAAAGTATTTATGTGGGAAAGGAAACCACATGTGAGTATATTTAAAACATGCGCCACCCATGGGAAAATACTTGTTTTACCATGTTCCAAATCGATATGTTTATATGTATTTTTTTTTTTATGACTCATGTCACTTCACATGTGTTATTTGGTTTTCACATCTGATTGTTGACATGTGAAATTCAAGGGATTTTCTGCAAAGGAAAGTTGGAGTCCCTACAGAAGCTTAAAATGTCATCCATGCGCATAATGTTTGTATGTAACCACATGACCAGTTTTATAGACGGAATCATACTCCTAACGACAATGGAGTAAAAAAGAGGCTTAATTCAGCACAAAATAAATAAGGCTTTGATGATTGGTTAACAAATAAACCACAGATTAAACTCCCTTAAACTAGATTATATTATATGACCTTCAGAGCCTTTTAAAGCTAAAGCTGAAGCTCCGACAGAATAAACATTGGCTTGCATCTTTGCTATTTGCATAAAGATAAAAAAACGCACTTCACGCTTTTAAAATCATGTATTGAAATAAAGAGCTTCTTTATGAAAGGTACATAGCCTTGCTTTTAAAAGCTGAGTTGGAAAGTGAATAGAAAAAGTACAAAACAAAGTCTGGAGGTAATTTTCTAGGACCTTTTTTATAGCTGCTGTTTACTTGCGCATTCATGCACTGTTCGATTAGGCTTAAGCTCTGAAACCACACACTGATTTCTAGGCAGTAAAACGTACATGAGGAAACATCCTAGCTTTTCTCAAAATAGACCTTATGTCTGTCCTACATACGATACTTTCCATCTTGTTCCGTTTAAACTTCATTATCTATAAAAGTCAGAATTGTAATGAAGGATTAAAAGAAACCTCCAGCTGATTCAATTTGCTTGTGGGATGTCACAAAAAAATCTAACAATTTATTCCTATCAGAAATGATGAACTGATTTGTACTTTATTGCTTCACACGACTGAGCTGGGTAACACTTAACTTTCTGTTATTTCTGGGGTTTTTTGTTTTTTTACTGCACTTATTCAACCTACATGCTACAGCAACTGCTCTCTGTGGGATAGCCCTCTGCTGACTTTGCTGATATAAACCTAAGACATAATTATGCCTTGAAAGAACGTTTATTTCAAGCTGCATGGCAAGAGCTAAAATAAGGAAACAGTAGGGTTCATGGGGAACAGTGACAATTTAAGCTGTAAATGCAGTCTGAGCTGCGGTTTCTTCTGGATAAAAAAAATATCCTTACATATGACAATTTTCAAAAACAGATGTTTATAGAAGTTTTTTTTTTATTTTTTTTTATTTTTTATTTTTTCAACAGTTAGACTTAAAATGTGATATTTAAGGAAAGACACTGAATCGCAGAACAATGGTCATCATATAATTTTGAGGCAGATCATAATATCCCCAACTGGTATTATTAAATCTAAAATGAATATAATGATAATCAAATATAAATATCCATGTATAAGAAATTACAACATGAAACTACATGTTTTTTACAAGTTTATCACAGGCGGTGGAATCCCGTGATACTGAGCGGCTCACAAGTCAGAGCAGATCTCCTACACAAACATGTCCTTTTGTTTATCTAATCTGACCAAATGTTGTTTCCTTACTAAAGCGCTTAGCTTACTTAAGTCTAAACCTCCTTTGACTCAGTCAAATTTTCTCTGCTTCATTGCTGGTGGGCTGGCTTATTTGACTTTTCCTCCATTTGAATATCATCTTCATTGCACCGTGGAAATTTGGTCTTTACATGCAAAATAGAACTCCAAATTTGTTTGCCTTGCTCATGTGGACGAAAGATGAAGAGCTGTGGTCAGCGGCATGCACCTCAAGAAAGCTCGGTAAGGGTCAAAGGAGTTTGCATGAGTCTGTATTCTTTGTTGTAAGGGAAATTAGTATTTGTTGATTCACATCGGATACCTTAGGTCTGGACCTTTGGTGGTCCTTCCCTTCCCTGACAGCATGTGGTAAATAAAAGCAGAATGGTGAACCATAGATTTGACCTCAACCAGGCGTTTACTGTATGCCAGCAGGAGACAAGTCAATATAACATGTATAGATATGCTGTAAAAACAAAATGTTCTAAACCTTGTACTTCCCCCTCAACTGTTACTTTTTATTATTGCTTTTCTTCTTCTTTTCGTTTTTAATTAATACTGACATGCACATACGCTCGAGGTGAAACATGCTATTTTGAATTAAGACTACATAAACATATATTGAGGGTTTTTTTTTTTCTGAAAATAAGTTGCTGATATGCACAAAATGCACAAATGCTGATTCAGCCAATAAATACTCTTCAGTTAACCAGGCTGTTAATGTTTTGCCAGTGGTGCTAATTGGAAATTCAGAATGAGCCTCAATGTCTTTGCATTCCCAATGCACCAAACAAAGAATTTGCCTACATTCACAAATGACTCCAGAGAAAATGTTGACATCATAGGAAAAGGATATGCAAGCCAAGCTGCCTTGAAATTTACAATTCCGACTGAAGTACAACAGAACAGGTTTTAACATTTTTAAGAACTCTAAAGCTAAACTACTAGTTCAGATGTTCTATAAGACTAAATAGGTTTGACATAACACTGTATAAAGATGATCTAAAACATGTTTATTAAAGGTGCAAATTTTATTTAGAAAACATTATATATTCAGAGCCATTATTGAAAATAAAATCTCTATTATTATCTTATACAGTAACTCTTAAACAACATAAAATTTGCCATATACCCTCGGGACTTTTTGGTCCCAAGATGTTCTAATACAAATACATTAGCACTCTTAATTCATGAGATCTACATTTCAGAGCTGACCAGACATGGACGTAAGCGATAGACAATATTTTTTTTTGCTATTATCAAGAAAATTGTTATACATTGTGTGTTAAAGATTCACTGTTTTAGTCGACAATTGTATCATTGACCATTATATGCTTTGAGGACAAAAGTACAATCTCTCTAAAGTGTTTCCTTCATTCAAAGACATTTTTGGTGTTAAGTTTGCTCCACACATCACACCTCCACATTTCTAAAAAATAATAATTAAAAAAATCAAAAAAATATATCCTTGCTGGGTACAAACATTATTTTTATTACCAGAAGTAGACTGTATTTTCCTTTATTACCCTCACTTAATAAGTCTAGGTTTTTCAGCTTGCATAGAGTGGCATAAGGCCTAGGTCAGACGGGAACAAGTTAAAAGACTTTCTGGTGTTCCCTCGTCTGCTTGTATTGGAGTGCTGTTTTTTTCTTTGTGTGAAGAGTAGTTTTAGGCTGAGGAACAAGATGACATGTGTTTCACCTGATGGTACCTAAAGGGCTTTACACAAAATAGGAACGTTAGCAAGAGTGAGCTGACCCTACATTCCCCAGAGTCCTTGCATCTGTGACTCACACCTGCTGTCCTGATATAAGTGGACTTAATCTTACATGACATATACTGTTGTTTCTTTTAATTTTACCTACATTTTGCATTATTATTATTATTTTTTTTGCTTGCAGCTTTCTTTTTATCAGAGAGCTGCGCCACAACTTTGGGTTGAAACTAAAGCAATGGTGTGCATTTTACTCCATGAGGAACTTTGCTAGACTAATCATAAGATGAATTTGCTTTTTAAACTGGCAATGCAAGGACAAATCTGATTTCTATGTCTGCAAAAAAATGTTTTGCCCATATTTCTTATTACTGATTATGTTGTTGGAAGCCATGGTCTACACAATTTTTTTCAAATCTAATTCAAAAAATGTAGTGGAGGTGTTACACGTTCTAAACTTCCTATATTATTGTCTATAATAGACTGATTGCTGAAAAGCTACATGTGAAAACATCGACAGTAACCTGATGGCAGTGACTCTACATGGTAGAAGAGTAATTTTATGTGGTTATCCTATTTTTTAGGTAGTTGATTTATTTAGTTGCTGCATTTTCTCCGGTCTGAATGATAAGATCCGTTTTAAATGTAAAACTATGAAGAAGCCCTCCACTCGACCACTGATAGTTATTTAAATTAGAAAAGCAAATGACTTACAGGATTATTGTTTTAGCCTAATAGCTGAAGTGATCAATTATCTTTGTTCAGTCACACTTTACAATTCAAACTGAAGCAGTCTGCGAATGTTTTAAACCACCCTTAAAGGCTAGACTTTCTTTGTTCACTTGGTTTTGGATCGATATAGCTCTGTTCTTAAAGGTTTTTTAAAGATTCTCCTGGACTTTAACTGCTTCATTTAACTAATCTCCAGTCCATTGACCAAGAGAAGGGGCTATTACAGTCTTTCAAGGAAACCAAACAACCTTTGATCTGATCTAGTTGATGCAATTTATAATGATAGTCTGAATTATTTCTAAATGATGACAAATCACATTACAAATAATTTGTACAATCACAGTTATTCATCCAAATATTTGTAACAGTTTATTTCTGTGTTTGCTCGGTTTACCATAAATTAAAGTTCTATATTGTGCTTTGAAGAATCTGTCTGTAGTAATAACTCTATCTCCAGTTGTAAAAAAAACTTTAAATATAATCTAGGTTTTGGTGATAAACGTTTCAGATCTACTAAAAACAAGTTAACTGAGAATACGAAAGTCAATTTCACCAATGTCCCACATTCAATACTGTTCTTGAAGAAACATAAAGAAATAATATAGCATATTTCGAACTAATCTTTGATACAAAAGTGTTGTAGGGTGATCCTCAGCGTTCAAACTTAGTTAATTGAAAAACTGTAATAACTTTACATATGCCTTAAGATGGAGCCCAGCCTTTTTTGTCAGAGTCCTGGTCCAATTTGAACCCTGTTAATTTATATAAGGGGCCTGAACACTCCATACATATAATTAATCCTAGGGTGCCCCAGCAAAACTAATATTTAGCCTGACTACATAGAGACACAGACTTGGTTTCAAATACAAATGAAATAAATTAGCATTTCCATGGCAAACAGACAAGACTTGCAAGGGCCAAGAGCAACTGTCAGCCAACGTGGCATCTCAGTCAGGCTTTAATGAGGCGAGTGCATCCAGCTACCACCATAAACGGGAGAGTGCAAAAGGAAATATTTTGGAGCAAACAACCGTTTTTTTGATATAAAGAAAAAAATAAATAACTACTGCTTTAAATCAGATTCAGCGTCTGTCTAGCGATGATGGTGTGCCATTGTTTGATGCTGTATAAATGTTTTGAACCTATTGAGAGACGAGGACAGAAAGAGATGAAAGGACAAGTAGAGCCGTCGAGAAGGGGATGGATATCCTGCTGTTAAAGTTACAGAACTGCACTGAACATTGTTCTTTTGAAGTGTAGTGTTTTTCTTTTTTTTAATGTTTTTTTTGTTTTTCTTTTTTTTTAACACATAAAAGTGACATTTGACTGAGAACACACATAACCAAAATTAATTTAAAATCTGTTCAAACTCATTGTGCATCCTTAGAACCAGAATTAAAAAGGCATTACATTTTTGGGCTGCTCTAATCTTTTGCAAACATCCAAAAGACTGCAAGTGTGCTAAAACACTAAATTGATTTCAATCAAGTGCCTTTGATTAATAATATGGGAACATTTATTGATTCTCCGTTTTAGCGCATATTTGATATAATAATAATAATAATAATGATATAATAATGAATGATATACTGTAATAAGAGCATACTTATTACTCTCACTGATAATAAATATGAGCCTTGACCAAATGTAAAGTTTGCTCTTATTTTTTAATGTTTGATGACTGTTTGCTCTCATCTGTGAAATTGGTTGCAATTGTATACAATAATTCTACAGACCTAAAGACGTAAAACTCAATATAAAATGTTGAATTAAAAAAATTGAAAAGGAATTTACTATTCTCAATCAAATACAAAAATTCAGAATATGTCTATTTTTATTGCGCCAATTTAAAACAGATGTTGTCTCAAGGCACTTTACAAGAAAATCTATTAAAATCATAGACAGATCATTACAAATCAGTTTGAAAAAGTTTCCAATCTAAGGAACCCCAGCAGATTGCATCAAGTCATTAATTTGCAGCATTTACTCCTCTGGAATCAGTAGAGTAGACCGAAAAACAATTGCGTGTGTTGTCGTTGACTTTACAGCAATCCCTTATACTGAGCATGTGTGTAGCGACAGTGGAGAGGAAAAACTCCCCTTTAACAGGAAGAAAGCTCCAGCAGAACCTGGCTCTGTACAAGCAGCCGTCTGCCACGACCGACTGGGGGTTTGAAGAGACAAAACTGTAATAGTTGTAGAGGAGACTGAAAAAAAAGAGTTTATAGCAGCAGTTGTACAACGTCACTGGCATCATCTCAGCCTATATTCTTCTCCAAGAAGCTGTCTCAGCTAACAGAACGCCAGACCAGGTGTGGCTACTGTGAAAGAAGAACACTAAGAGAAAACAAAATGTTAACAAGTTTAAAATAACGATAACTAAAGCCGATTGGACAAAGGAAGAAAGTAGCAGAGAGAGAAGTGATCAGATTGTCCTCCAGCAGTCAGCAAAATTATAGAAATAACTTAAATAGCCTAACCTTGTAGAGTGAGACGTGAAGAAGGTAGAGCAAAAGAGAATACACATTATTCTTAATTTAGATTTTTAATTATTTAATTTTAATCTTATTCAACCTAGTGTTTTTCTTTTCTTTTCTTTTTTTTGTTTTGTTTTGTGGGGAGATGCTCAAGTTTTAGGTGTGATAAAACATAAGTGAAAAAAGAGAAATATAGTCAATTTTAACAAATTCGTATTAGTATTTTAAAACATAAAATTAAACACATTTAATTCAAGTCATATTGAGATGGGGTGCTGGAAAAGTTCTGTTCCACTAAAGAGGAATAGGTTGGAAAGGTCAGATATGAAAATCATATTTTACAAATCGCTAGCATCAAATCTGACCACCTGCAAGACCTGCTCAGTTTTAAATAGGACTTTTGGTCTTTACTTTTGTGCTACTCAACTTGCACTTTCCGTCGATGGGGGTCAGCAGACGATTTGTGGAAGGGAATAGTGCTGGTAAGAATAGTTTTAGTCAAGGTAATCGGGTTAAAACCACTGCTGCTGCAATAAAACTAAATAATGAATCACTGAGCATGGTTTTATTAGCTCCAACTTATACTGGGCTGATTTTCCATTCTTCCTCCATTGTAAGAGCCTCGCTACTCTCATCAGCTGTATCACCCATTCAATAAATAAGTATTTTAACTTGATTGGCTTCAGAGTTTAAAGTAGGATAGATTGCTGAGTGGCTGGAAAATATTTCAAACCTCTTTGTCAAACCAAATGCTTTGGTAACCTAACTGGAGAATGTGCCACGTAAGCATGCATTACCTTCTAACAGTGGTTGCGAGCATAGTTGACACCAATTTCTCTGCGAAGACATAAACTCACCCATTATCCCTGTCTTGTTTTGTGTTGTGACACCATGTCACATTTTTCTTTAAGGATTTCCTTTTGAAGTTAATGAGTGGAGCATCAAACCAATGGACAGAGAAAAAAGAATATTGTTTCCTCTGCTTGACCACTCAATACCTTTCTGCACCTCAAGAACTCTAAACATCAGAAAGCTTACCAAAATAAAACACTAATTTATTTTTTGCTGACAAACTGTGTTGTATTACTTTAGATGGTATTTCTCTTTGAGTATTCTGGACCATTTCAACATGTATTTATGTTTTCCTGTATTTTATTATTTCTATACTGAACGAACGGCCAAAACAATCGCTTTCCAGCTAATCTACCCTCAGAATTATTCGGTCTTGACACTATGCTAATCCCATTTTTTGTAAGTATTAGAATACGTTGTGGTTTGAAGAATGCCAAACTCTTCTTTAGCAGGTGTGGGCAATCCTGTTAGATGCTGTTTGTTTTACACCTTAACCTCTTTTTTCCAATAAATCACTTTGTTTGTACAGTTTCCCAGGTTTTTTACAGCCCTAAGAATTTGTAAATACATTAGTAGAATAAAATGTAAATGCATTGGTATACTGGGACCTATCATTTATTTTGCTTTATGTCACCAACATATGTATTTATTTTTCTTATTTGTTTTAGCTTGACCTTTGCCATGGTAAAAATCATTCATAACAGACTTCAGTTAAAGGGGTTTAATTTAGGAGTAACAGCATCCATTTGAACATCCATTGCCAACAATCCTATGGTTGTTGACTAAAGTTTATTCATAATTTACATTGTCACACACTTTTTAAAAGGCCTTTCTTGTTCAAAACATACCAGATGGCACTTTAATTAAAGTAACGAATTCTACAACACATTTTAAGTGCATTTTTCTTACATTAAAAGCAAAATCAACAGTGTCACACTTACTGTTAACTTTGCCTGACCTCATTTGCCATGTTGAAAGCTTCCTTATATTATAATTATAGTTTCTCTTTTTACACTTTCCATTAACTTTAGGATTTTTATTTTTATATTTGCACTGTTCCATTCATTATTCATATTGTATTCAGTAGTTCAATGATCCCTATAGGTTTCTGGTTAAGAGAAAGCATCACAGATCCATAACTCAGGGACGTAACTAGGTTTGAGAGACAGGGGTGGCATACCCCTCAGAGGAGGTAAGCTATTTTCAGGACACCTACTAAGCCTTTGTTAGTCAATTATTTTAAGAGCATCAAACCTTGGGTACACACTTCTCACCATTTGTATTCTATTTAAAAATAGCTTTCATTATTTAATTGCTTGCTAAAGCTACTTCACCAGCTAAACTACAGCAGCAAAAATGTGCTAAAATTACAGAAAAATAGAAAAAATACTCTGATTCTGGACTCCCTTCCTCACTCTCGTCCACAGCCTGTCTTTCTGCTTCACCCTTCATGTAGTTCAAAAACAAAAACACGGTTAAACCCTAAAGTTAATTTTATACCAGACTATGTCAATACAATATATGTATGCCCTAGTTCCCAAAACTACTATTAATATTCTGCAATCTCTTTAGAACAATCGAGTCCAGGTTTGAAGGGTTTATGTTTTATAGTTTTTTTTGTAAAGATTGTAAGGATTAAATGTGCCGTAGGTAGGGAAATTTGAGCGGAATCGCCCTTAAGCCCTACCCCGGAAGCTGGAATCGGAAGCAGAAAAATACAACAAACCTTTGTTGGAAATAACTGCTCATCAACAGTAGTATGCTGACCTGGACTGTAAGATAACACACAGTTCTGTACAAACTGTGGCCAGATGTTTGAACTTCGAGCAAATTTGTCCATTTTCACACGTTTCAAACAAGTGTCTTTGTAGTAGAAGTGCAGATATTTCATCATATCTAAAAGCATTTTTTCTGGGAGCTACACTTCAACCCCCCCA
The DNA here is from genome assembly GCA_032876305.1 of Orestias chungarensis. NCBI lineage: Eukaryota > Metazoa > Chordata > Actinopteri > Cyprinodontiformes > Cyprinodontidae > Orestias > Orestias chungarensis. Next base: position 4,200,104 of record JAVLVB010000475.1, read on the forward strand.
TTATTGTATAAATATTCTTGCCTTTCCTCTCTACACCGTTCCAGCTATATTCATATATATTTCAAACAGTTGAGGCTTGGTGACTCAGCTGTTTGAAATCATTCCGGTGTTGGTGACACTGATGATGTGGACCTAGTTAAATTTAATTACATATGTGATTTTATTCCCCCCCTACTCTCAGGTAAAAACACTCAGAAACAGAAAACAGAAACAGGATTGTGCTAAAACTAAAACTGAAGGTGGTGGAATGGTTCTCCAAGGACAGCGCTAATGGGGCATTTAGATCTGAAAAGGGATTCATGAGGTGTGAAAGACTGTTGGACTTGAGTCTGATGAAAATTCTCGTATCTCTGGCCTTTCTAGCAAATGCAACCTAATGACATCAAATTGCAATCTCACCATGTGGATCTGCAAATGAAATCCCAACTCTCTAATCCAGCTCCATAACTCCGTGCGGTGCTTCAAAGGAGGCGCGCGCTTCACCGCCTGCTGACGTGACATTTGATACAGAGCCAATGAGGAATATGAAACATAATGATAATAATAATTGCATTAAACAATAAATAAGCAAACAAAAACTTGTGTTCAGATTAACTTGCGTTCTTAATGGCTCGTGTTCAGTGCTTTACTGCATTTATTTTTGGGAGAAAAAAAGAAAAAATATATATAAATAATTATGATCGTCAAAACATTCGGGTGGCTCCAGCCACCCTAAAATGGGGCTGTTAACGTTGATGCCAACACTATATATTACAGTGACAAATTTTTTTTAATATTTTGTCTCATCAAACCCAAATGAATGTTATTTTGAAGAAAAGCTCACTTAGTTTAAGCTGACCAAAGGTCCAGTAGTCTCCTGCAAACACCAGACTGTTACGCCAAAGAAATTAGGGCAAAAAATGTCTATTTCTTTACATGGCTGACTTCCAAGACATTCTAATGAGCTTTAAAAGAAAAGTATTTTTCATCTAGCTGGAAGGATTAATGTAGGTTAACCTAAAGAATTATGTAGAATTCTAACTCAAAATAAGAAAACATGAAAACCAGTTATGTTTTCATTGTTGCGACATAAAATAACTCCCCTCACCAGGCCATGTTATCAAAATTCCCCTACAGATGAACTTTGAACATTCAGATACAGCATATCCTGTAACCCTATAGATGAATTTTGAACATTTAGATACAGCACATCCTTGTCTGATTTAACCAAGATTAAACAATGTGACTCCAGTTCAGCACCATTCTGTGCAAGTGTTAGTCTGATATGCAGAGATGCCCATGAGGACATAGTGGATAACTCATGCATAAAGACTTTCCACAGTTCTAAGAGATAGGGACCAATTTCGGATAAAAAGTTTACCTAAGAGCGCACAGATGTGCATTAAATAAAACATAGTCTGTGGTAATTGGTCATAGTTATTCTGGGAATAGTCCTGTTAAACCTTGACCCAGGGCAGCACCTCTGAGCAAATGCATGTGCACTTAGAGCAGCTGCTCACCATCCAACCTAGTTGTGTCTAAATAGTTTAGCCAAGAATTCCAAAAGACACTTTGAAAGAAAAACATTGGGAGGTTGTAGGGAACCGCATATTCTCATTAGTTAATATAACATTAAGTCACCTAGTGAGTTGCTTAAGTGCAGAGAGGGAAAGTAAGTGTTTTCCAGTGACTTCTAGCATGTAATCATTATTGGCTGAGACTGACTAATTTGAGCTTTGCATGAATTGCAAATCTACGTGGATTTCCATAGAAAACCATTGCTTGGGTGTACAAAGCGTGGTTTGAAAAAGATAAACAATACAGTGACAGCTGTTGGCTGAAAGTGTCTTGTTCATGTTAGAGATTAGATGAGACTGGCCAGAGTAGTTTCAGGTGAGAAAATCACAGAAAAAAAAAAAAAACACAGGATCCTGCAGCTGAAATTTATACAGACTCATCAAATATGAACAAAAACAGCAAACCAGAGGACAGTTTTGTTGTCAAAACTATACTCCATTTTTGAAAGTGTTCAATCCAGTAATCACAAGCACTTATTTGTAAATTGTTTTGTACTCTACTTTAGATTCAATGTAAATACAACTCTAGCCTTTACATTTGGCTTCTTATCACAGGAGGTTCTTCCCTGAGAGCGCCTTCAGAAAATATTCAAAACCCATCGCCATTTTTCAAGTGCTGATGACTTATTCAAATAGATAATTTTCCTCTCAGTGAAGGGAAAAAAAAAGAAAAGAAAACTGACTGACACTTCAATTAGCCCTTTATACACCACCACTAATAATCTGATTGTGAACCATGTAAAGGACACGGCAGGTCATTAAAAATCCTGAAAAACTTACAAGATTTACTGTATGCTGTAGATTTAGCTCGATTTTGCTGAGCCTGCTCTAGGCTTAGAGGAAATTAAACTATCTTTTTGTAATTGCTGAGAAAACTGATTTACCAGTGTCAGGGATGCTTTACGTATGTGCTCCATAATTTTGTTCCGTCCTTTCCTCAATTGCCAAACCCTCTGCTCTGGCTCTTTATTTGTATCCCTCTTTGGTTTATGGAACCAGGTAACAACATTAAGCTGGTACAGCAGCCTTGAAAGCATAATCAGCAAAAATAAAGAAAAAATTCTGAGATTATTAATCAGTATCAGTGGCAACAACGTGCCATATTCAGAAATTAATTAGCTATGTGCGCTATCAAAATAAAAATTTCTGCCTGCGTTTATGTGTCTTTCAATATGATAATTACAACAATCCACCAGTATAAAGTTCTGCTTTTGACATTTGAAGGAAAGAGTGGTTCAGAGTGGATGCATTTTAAGGTGAATGATCCGAATGCAAAATAGATTTGTTGGAGGCAGACATGTGACAAAGCAGAGCCAAACACAAGAGATGAGACATGGCAGCAATCTGTGAAGCTGCAGGAAGATTAACAACAAAAACAAGGAGTAAACATCCAAATCAATTTGTTGATTAAAATATATGAAATGGTTAATTTAGACCATATAAAAGGTATCCTGACAGATACTATAAGAAAAAATGCAATAAAATATTGGTTTCCCAAACACCATATTTTGTATGCATGTACTGTAGGTTAATCCGCCACTCTCTATTGCTGCAACTACAACTTCAGATCTGTATGTCTTGCCAGCTTTGCATCTTCTGACTGGAGCTTTTCTCAATTCTTCTTTTCCAAACTGCCCAATCTCAGTCAGATGAGATGGACAGCATTTCTAACACATGATTATGTATTGTTTCAAAACAATTCTTTGTAACCTTGGTTTAACATTTAGGGTTGTCCTGCTGGCCTGTCCTGCAGACTCCAACAGATGTACTTCTAACATTGCCCTGTATTTGGCTCTATCCAACTCCCCATCAGCTCTGACCAGCTTCCCGGTCTTTGCACAAGTGAAGCATCCTCAGAGCATGCCGCAGCCTCCACCAAATGTGTGGCTATAATTAATGAGTAATGCACTTCTCCAGCACACATTTTTTTGCACTTTTGCCAAAAAGTTTGATTTCAGTCTTGTGAAGTCAACAAGGCCCCCCTTTGTTTTCTTGGTTTTCAAAGCAAGATAATTGTTCTTAACACCGGACTTCTAGCCTCCAGACGTGCTCCTTTTAGGCTGCCCTATTACCCATTCAGATGAGTCTAACCACTGTGGAATAGTTAGCAAATTTGATGATGAGGTTGTAGACTATACAGAAGTCGTGGGAGTAGACACAGTATATAAGGGGGCTAAGCACACAGCCAGCAAATCTTTATCAGTGTAGACACAGCATCTGCATTGTGAAGAGGCTGATTTAACATTGTTACAATCAACTCATTGAGGTTTTTAGAATTGCAATGCTCATGGTACGAATAAATTTTACCTGATGTATTACCTAACTCAGGAATGCCCCTTCTCTCAATATCTGTGTATCTCAAAACCCATCGTTTTACATCAGAAAGGTCTGTTCAGCAGAATTCCTACATTGTCTACTTTGACATTCACCCTTATGCTAATTTTGTTTATATTTTATTATCAACTGTACTAATTTTGCTTTCAATTGTTGCTTATAATGCAACGTGACTTCAAGATCTTTTGTGTTAGATTGAATATCTGACATTTTAGAAAGCTCTAAAAAAAAAAAGAAGTCTGGCTCACCGGGTGATCGTTGTGCATGGTAGAGTATTACAGTGGCAAGAAGGTGAAGCTGGATTGTTTTTTAACTAAGGCACAATAATTTCACTGACTGACAGAAAAGGATGTCGAATATTGGGATGGCGTACATAAAGGTTTTCTTTAAAATTAATTTTATAGTAAGATCTAATAACAAAATGTATGTTAAAATGGCACTAACGATTGATTTTAAAATACTTGAAATAAAAAAAAAATGTCACCAATGTGTTATATTTATATTTTAAACCTTAAAATGTGCAATGGCATAGTGTTTGCATTTGCACTTAAATAAAATAAAAATCTTTCTATACGGATGATTTCTAATCCTCCTTCACCTGCCATCCCAATTGGTTAAAATTTTAACATGCAGTCTTCCGAAAAGCCTGTCTTTGAGAGCTTTTTGAGACCTTGATCTTGTGGTTTCCTTTGTCTTTGAAGATACAGAAAGAGGAACAGGAATAAAAGTTGAGCGATGGGAGTTCTTTGGACTTTTACTTTAGATTTCCAGAATAGCAAAATATGATTTTTCCTTAATTTTTCATTTAATAGCTATAAATTACTTAAAAAGGCAACTTATAAACATGTAATTTTGTATGAAAAGTGTTCACTTTGGTGGATTTACATTTGTGGGGAGTCTTTTCTACATAGTTTGACAAAGATCTCAGAAAATAGAATTTTTATTTGTTGATTTGATTTTACTTTTTCAATGGTTTTACAACGGTTAGTTGGTAAAAAACTATTAAATGTGCCTCGATCTCGCCTAAAACAGAAAGTTGACAGAGCCTTTGCTGTGGCTGCTTCCCGACTCTGTAACCAGTTACCCTCAGACATCGTATATGCCCCCACTGTCTCCACCTTTAAATCCAGAGTAAAACTCACCTATATTCATTAGCTTTCCTAGTCATTTAATCATCAGTTTGGGTGTTCCTAGTCAATGTTTGTGATTTGTTGCTTGCCAATGTATGTGATTTTATCGTCGTTTTTTTTTTGTATTCTTCTGTACAGCACTTTGGTCAGCGATTTAGCCGTTTTAAACATGCTTTATAAATAAATTTTACTTACCTACTAAATTAAGGTTTCAGTAAGTTTACATGGCAAAGCTGAGTTGGTCGTTTACGGTCTGGGATAGAAACCATGTAGTCTTGGGCTGACACTTGTCTCAACACAGAATCTGGACTGTAAAACTTTGCCCGAAATGGAGAACCCTCAAAGGGAAGTAAGACAAGCACCTTATCTCCTGGGTTAAACACTCTACTTTCACTCTTCTAGTCGAACCATTGTTTAATTTTTCTCTGAGCTATTTTAAGATTCTCAGAAGCCAACCTAGAAAAGTTTGTGACGAAAACCATTAATGTATTCAAACAAGTTTGATGGTGGATCAAAACTCTAAGTTTTTAGAATAGCAAGAGGACCACGCACATGATGTCCAAACACTAGTTCATTTGGACAGAACCCTGTGCTTTCTTGCACAACTTCCTGAGCTGCCAGAAGAAGCAAAAGCAGACCTTCTTCCCAGTCTATATTCACCTCTGTGCAGTATGCTCCCAACAATGCCTTCAGGGTTTGGTGAAAAAGCTCTAGCGCCCCCTGGCTTTGAGCATGATAAGCACTACTTTGTTGATGGACTCCGCCAAGTTGTTTCAAAATCTCAGCAAACATGCGTGAAGACAAATTGGCAACTGTCTGAATAGTCTTTGGAATTCCAAACACTGAAATAAAATTGGACAAAGCTTTTACCACCAACTTTGTTGTAATGGTTTTCAGAGCATATTCTGCAGAATAACGAGTGTTTTACACATAACTGTCAGTAAATACAAAGATCCTGATTTTGAAGGACTCAGTGGGCCAACACAGGCTATGATCAAATGTTCAAAAGGTTTACCAGCTGCAGGTATGGGAAAAAGTGGAGCCAGTTTCAAGTTCTGATTAGGTTTCCCAGTTAACTGGCAAGTGTGACAGATTTTCACAAAATAAGCAACATCTTTTTTTCAGACGCGGCCAATAAAAATGACATAATATTCGATTATAAGTTCTATTGACTCCTAAATGGCCAGACAATTCTCCATGAGCATAATCTTTACAGCCACTTTATTTAAACTGCCACTCAAAGAAACAAACCCATGTGTGATGAAAGGAGCATAGTCTTGTCCCACATCTTTCTCAAAAAGCTAGGGATCTGTGTCAGTCAGTTCTGAAAAAAACTTAGTCAACAGATACCGCCAAAACAGTTGGTCTTACACTTTCCGCTTTAGCTGGAGGTGTAGACTCCACTGAATGTACCGGTGAAACACTGGCTAAAGCCACAGGTTTTCGATGATCTTGTTAACTCCTACTTGATTTAGTTTTTATAGCTGGAGGTCACTAATTTTTCCAGTGTCCCTTCTGGCGACAATAGTTACAAACCGAATCTGCTTTAGATTTCACAGTAGGATCCAATCTAGTTTTACCAGAGAACCAGTCATGATGGGATTCCTTAAAGCTATGGCCACTTTTCAAATTATAATCCCTCACAGCTTTATGGGTCAAAACATACTCATCTGCTAAAACAGCAACTTTAGCAGCTTTTTTTACTCTATGTTCATTAAAATATGTTGCAACCCGATCTGGAATAATGTTCTTGAACTGTTCCAACACAATCAAATCACGAAGGGATTCAAAATCATCAACACCTTCAGCTGATAACCAGCGATAAAACTGGGTGTTTAGTTCTCTGACCAGATTTGTATTTGTCTATTTTTCAGCCTTTCTGCAGTTCGTAAATTGTGTCCTGTAATGTTCAGGAGCTATTTCATAAGCCTACAGATTTGTATACCTTTCTTTCAACTGAAGTAAATGAAACATAAGCTTCTTGGGCCTTACCCACCAGCACACTTTGCAGCATGATAGAGCAATCTAGATCACTCCAATCATTGTCCTCTGGCATGTCCTCAAACAAACAAAAACACACAAGGATCTTGTTCATTACACTTAGGTAACAGCTTCAACATGTTAACCAAGTTATATCCAGAAAACCCATAACCACCTTGAGACAGATTAAAAGATCTACCATTTAATCTGCCCTCAGACTTTAACTTCAAACACTCAGCTTCCAGAAATAATTTCTTCACCTCCAACTAATGTGTCAACTTCTTTTCTTCTTGTTCACATGCTAGCCACTTTTACTGTAAAGCTAGTTTTCTTTCTTCAAGCTCATGGACTAGCTGTAAGTTTTCCAACTCAAACTGCATTTCCATCTCACTTCTCCCAGATTTAAACTTTAATTGAGAAGCTGGAGATACTGTTGGACCCGACGATTCATCTTCCAACTTTGAGGCACAAGTTAAAGAATCTGAACTGAGGGAAGTTACATCTGTCACATCAGCATCTGAAAGAGGAACAGTAAAGACATTCCATTTTATAAATTTGTCTTTGAGGAAACTCCTTACTTGAGGTAATTTTAATCCTTTTGCAGCTTCAAAATCAATTTTAAAGTGTTCAGCTACTTGACCAATCTCCTCCTTTGTAAACTTTTCCGATAGCTCTAAAGTTGGGGAAAACAAACAAAATAATCCAACAAACCAACTTCCAAAACAAAACCAGTCAGAAAATACCAAATTCTTTAACCACTAACCATAAGGAAGTGTATGACTGGTACAAACAAATGGCAAATCTCCATTTTCCTGCAGCTAACTAAAACCCTGACTAACCTTATCCTAGTCTTCAGGCCTTCATCCAAGAGCCAAGGCACTTGAAGCACCAAGATACCACTGGCAGCAAATCCCTCCAGGCCAAAACCTCTCAGGTAGCAAACCACAGAAGTGCCCTCAGCCCTTCCATTTTACATGATTGTGAAACATGAGATCCTATTTTGACTTGAATATTTAAAATGTCACTTTAAAATGTCACTTTATTAACCATCCACGCTGCTACAGCAAATTTTGCACTCCGAATTTTCATTGCTGCTATGTCCGAAGTCCCATATTGTAGATTCTGTGTAGTCAAAATCCTATTTCTCTTATATTTCTGTATATTTTATTATATTATTTAAATTGCTCTCAGGGTGTAAACTGGACCATGGGATTAGAATTTCGTCCCACCTCATGTACCACATGTGATGTGATAACAAATAAAATTCCTTGATTCCTTGATTCCTTCCTTGATATTTGTAACACATAAAAAATCCCATAACCAATTAAACATATTACGTCCTATTTCTATCTGATGTAATATAATCATTAAGCCTTCTCTCCATAGCATGTCGTATGCTTTTTCACATCAAAAAACACAGCAACATCAATTTCCTTATTAATCTGAGCTTTTCTAATATCATCTTCTAAACATAATACAGGATCTGTTGCTCCTCTCCCTCTACGAAAGCCAATCCAAAATCTAGAAAGGTTCCGAACACCTTATACTAGCCCAAAAACCTACAAATAACCTGCAACACAGGAAAACCAAAGTCAAGGGGATGTAACTGCAACCTGAACTCAACAATGAGGACAATCAAGCATAATTAGTCTACATAAATTAGACCAACCCCCACAATGTTACACACACAACACTCATTTGGTAGGGTAACATTAAAGGAGACCACACAAGGATTTTCTGAAATTAGAAACCTAGATGGATTAGTGCAAAACCAATAACTAACCAGAAATAAGTAAATGCAAAACAAACTTAAAAACCTAACCATAAGATACAAACCAAACCACTTGAGGTTCTGATGAGGAAGAAGGGAAACCCCCTTGCTGCATGCATGACAGCTTTAAAACAGCAGAGCAATAATCAGGGCAAAACATAACACCTGCAGAAGGCCTATCTCCTGAACCCTGCAGGAAAGACCCCAGGAAAAAAGAGCATAGACGAACTGCAGCCGTAACATAATTTAGAGTAAATTGACAGAATGTTAATTAGTTCATGTTTTGTAATGGATGCCTGCATATCTTTCTAGCGTGGTCCTAGGGTCAAGGGTACTAATGTATTTATAGAGGTAATTTCTGTGTAATGTTATTATATACCTTTTTTATTTATTGCAATGTTTATATGTAACATAGTAAACATAGTAGGACATTTTTAGTGGATTCCAAACATGGCTTGATTTTATTTTGAGATGCAGTAAATATTAAAATCTTTAAAGGACCGACATGATTAGATATTTTAGTTAGATCTTCTGTATTGTATTTATTTCTTGTGAGTATTTGGTCTTTATTAAATTTATGTCCAGCCTTCTAACTCTGCCTGTTTGTTACCTTTTTTGTTGGTTTTCTGTTTTGCTCATTTTACCCAGTCTCAATTGCTCCACATGGAAGATAATGGAACTCATAACATAAAATAAGTATTAGGATTTTTATCATAATTAAGGAAATATTTAACTTGGTTCTCAACAGCTGTCTTCCTAGAGCATACACAGCTAAGGTCCACTGCTTTGATTCAAGATCTGCGTGCTGGTCATCTTGGCATTCCTTCATATATTATACAGTATAAAATATCATAAACATTATAAATCATGCATTTAAATGCAGCTCATGGCCTCAAAATCAGCATAAGACCATTAAAGCAACAGAACACGCTGGGATATCAATATATATAGAAGTTTGAAAATATGATTACTGGTAAGTGATTAAAATAACATTTACAGCTACCAGCTGCACAGTTTCTTTACTGAAAAGTGGGAGGAACACATCCAGTTGAGAAAGACTATTTTGACCTTCCATTGGAAATGTAAGGTCTTTTTGTTACCTATTAGATTGTGCAATAATTCATAAACACCCACATACAAATAATTTATTTGTGACTTCCGGTTGGCCTTGAGAGAGTAAAGACGCATGTGACGGCGGTTCCCAAGGCTAATTTGTTAAAGTTACAATCTTCATCAAAGTGAGACACTTTTCCTACAAAATAATAAAAGCTTGACTCCGAGTGGTTGGCGGGGGCACGGCGTTGGGATAAAATGTCACCAAAAAAGGCGAACACAAAGCTCTTCGGTGGAGCCTAGGGGGAAAAAGAAGATGCTAACCTCGGCGCTAGCACGAACCCTGCGACTGAGGAGCTCGCCCAGGGCAACCAGCAAGTGTTGACCGCGATTGCTTCTTTGGAGGCCAAACTAACTCAAATGAATGCGGATATTTGCAATACTCTGCGAGGGGAAATTGCTATGCTGAGGGCCGAAAACGACGTGGCAATCTCCACATTGACAAGGGAGATAGAAAATCACAATGACCAACTTAAGGACATGACGGATTGTGCTACATCAAACTCCGTGGAGAAGCTACAGAAAAATCGCTACGCACAAGAACAATTTGGTCTTTAAAATGGACAGATCTGCAGCGGATATCTGTCAACGGATGTCTGGACCAGAGTTTAAGATGTTTTTGTGTAACACAAACTGCTCAGACCTGGTTAAGGTATAGTAAATACAAACATGAACATTCTGTGCTGAATTTCACTCAGACATGGCATTATTTAAGTTGAGATCTGTCCAGTGACAACTGAGTCTTACTTTGATGTAGACTAAAGATAATTAGCTATGGAACTATGTTTGTTAAGAGGAAGTTAGAGATAAAGTATTTAGGTAACTTTAGGTTATATGCAGACCTTTCCTATAGTTGCTCTGTTCTTACTGTTAGTTGCGACTGATAAGGCTGGGATTCATTGTTCAGGGGTTTTGTTTGATTTAGTTTGGTGGGGGTTTTATTTGGGGAGAGGGGGTTGGGCCTAATACTCTGACTGTACAATTGCAGAAAATACAAGAGCTATACTGCCATAAATTAAGTAAATTCAAGACAACATAAGCATGAATGAGAAAAAGCTGGATCTGACCCTTTGTACATGGAATGTTAAAGGTGTAAATGAGCCTGTGAAAAGAAGTAAGGTACTATTGCATATAAAATCACTCAAAGCGGACGTCATCTTTTTACAAGAGACCCACTTGAAAAATGATGCTCATTATAAACTTAGATGTAGATGGGTTAATAGAGTATACCTCTCAAAATGTTCGGCTAAAGCTAGAGGGGTGGCTATACTAATTGAAAAGGTTGTGCCCTTCAGACAAACATCCACTATAGCTGATAAAAATGGGAGATATATACTAGTTACTGGGGAAATTAATTCCTCTCTAATTATTATATTGAATATTTATGGGCCTAATTACGATGATCTAAAATTCTACAGAAAAATATTTAGCTTGATTCCGGATACAACGAATGCTAATTTAATAGTCGAGGGCGACTTCAACTTAGTGCTGGACCCATATTTAGACAAATCACTCAGCAGGAAAATTACTCTGCACAAAGGTAGCAGCTATATTAAAACTTATAAGGAAAATATGAACCTCTGTGATGTATGGCGAATGTTAAACCCTTCAGGAAGAGAGTACTCTTTTCATTCTGCTGTGCATAACGTTTATTCTAGGATCGATTATTTTTTGCTACACGGAAGAATGCTGTCGTTTGTACGTAATGTTTCATACCACAACATAATTATCTCTGATCATTGTCCTGTCACCTGCTCCTACATATTGTGCAACTTCATCAAAACACAAAGGAGTTGGAGGTTAGATCCGCAGTTATTGCATAATGTAAAATTTCAACAGTACCAAAGCGCTCAGACCTCATTGTTTTTGACACAAATGATAATACTGAAACCACACCTGCTGTATTGTGGGAAACATATAAAGCCTATATCAGGGGGTGTACTATATCGTTTCAGGCCTCACAGAAAAGAATAAATAAAGCAGAGCAGATAGACTTAGAAAAGCAGATGCATACCCTGGCTGCTGAAAATGCAAGGTCACCTTCTCTAGATAAATACAGTACAATATGTGCACCAAAATACAAGCCCAATCAGATATTGTCCAGCAACATCAATAGAGCAGTCACTTATGTAAGACAAAAAAATTTGAATTTGGGGATAAACCACAAAAACTATTAGCAAAACAGTTAAAGAAGCTTGAAAGCGATAGAACAATCTATAAAATCAGATCTGCAGGTGGAAACCTCCTCACCTCACATAAAGATATTAATAACATTTTTAAGCAGTTTTATGAATCTCTTTATACATCCCATACCTCTGCTGGGCCCAAGGACATGCAGGAATTCCTAGATATTGTGACTTGCCAGTGCTTGACCAGTTCGATCATGAGACCCTTAATGCCAAAATTACAAGTAATGAACTTGCTAAATCTATTGTTGCATTAAAAGCTGGTAAGAGTCCAGGCCGAAGATGGGTTAGGGAATGAGTTTTATAATTATCTTAAGGTCACACTTGTTCCCTATTTATTAAAGTTATATAACCATGCATATGATGAGGGGAGCCTACCCCCAACATTAAATGAAGCAATTATTACAGTGCTTCCAAAAAAGGTAAAGTCTTGAAGGAGGTGACCTATTTCTTTATTGAATTCAGACCAAAAAATCCTGGCTAAAATACTACCAAAAACGGCTTAGTACAGTGATAAGTAAACTAGTACATTCAGATCAGACAGGGTTTTTATCGGGCAGAAGTTCTTCCAATAATCTTAGGCGTTTATTCAATGTCATTTACTCCTCTTAGATAAAACAGGATTTAATAATTCTTAGTTTAGATGCCGAAAAGGCATTCGACCAAGTCGAATGGCCATATTTATTTGCGGTTTTAGAAAAGTTTCAACTGGGACAAGATTTTATCTCATGGATTAAGTTATTGTATAAGAATCCCACTGCCAGAATATTTACAAATCAGACACTATCCACCCAGTTTAAACTCTGCAGAGGAACTAGACAAGGATGTGTTCTCAGTCCGTTACTATTTGCCTTTGCTCTAGAGCCCCTGGCAGAAACCACCCTGATATAAACGGCTATGATACAAAATATGTTGCTAATACAATATCACTTTGTGCGGATGACATTTTACTGTATGTAATGCAACCAAAAACCTCTGTCCCACCAATTCTTTTGTTTATTGATAAGTTTGGAACCTTTGCAGGTTACAGGATACACTGGGGGAAAAGTGAATTATTGCCCATTAAATTAGAAACGTATGAGTGGCTTGCATCTTTCCCATTTAAAGTGACTTCTGAAAAGATCACTTATTTGGGCATTGTAATAACAAAAAAATATAATGGTCTTGTGAAAGGAAAGGTTCTGCCTCCTTTAGAGAAGCTTAAAAACAATATTCAGTTTTTGAGGACTCTTCCTATTTCATTGATAGGAAGGGTTAATTCAATAAAGATGGTTTTTCTCCCGCAATTCTTGTTCATACTTCAAAATATCCCTGTTTTTCTGCCCAAATCTTTTTTCAAAAAGCTGGATGTCATAATTATGCCATTCATATGGAATTACAAATCACATAGAATAAAAAAAGAACATCTCTGTAAACCTGGATCTCTTGGAGGCTTGATCCTGCCTAATTTCATGTATTACTATTGGGCCTCAAATCTAACAATAATTTATCTCTTGCTAGATCATACAGCGGGGCTCCCTAAAGGACTACAAATGGAGCGGGAGGATTGCTACCCTTACTGTATTGGTGCATTAATACTTTCACCCACTCCTTTGACAAGGGCTCACTATAATTATAACCCAGTGATCCACTGTACCTAACCCTAACCCCATCCTGTACGAATTTGGAAACAAATAATTAAACAATTTAAACTTTAAACACTCTCATTCTGTATGCCAATTTCATCTAACCCTTCTTTTCTCCTATTGTGTGTTGATGGGACTTTTTATTGACTTCTGAAATTGGTATACTAAAAGAATTGTATTTAAATGACACCTTTATGATTTTCCAACAGTTACATGAAAAATACGTATTGCCAAATAGTCATTTTTTTAGATACCTCCAACTACGAAATTATATGCATTCTTTCCTGCCATGATTTGAAAGAGCCAAGCCTGATACTTTAGACAAACGGTTAAGTGAACGTCTTGGGACTGAGCAAGGAATTTCATTATTATATAGTTCACTACTTGAGATGAGTACCCCCTCCACTATTTCATTTAAAGAAGAGTGGGAAAAGGAACTTGAAACTTCGCTGTCTGGAGACATTTGGCAGAATGCTCTACACAATATAAACACAGTCTCTATAAATGCCCGACATTGCCTGATTCAATACAAAATAGTTCATAGGCTACACTATTCAAGAGAGAAAATTAATAAAATTTATCCAGATTGCTCACCTCTTTGTGAAAATGTATGGCACAGCGTGGCAGTTCGTTACATAGTTTTGTACTTTGTCAAAAACTTCAGGGTTTTTGGTATGATGTTTTTGTGATGTACTAAGATTTAAGATTATTATGATGTACTAAGATTTAAGATTAACCCTAGTCCAACATTAAGTATTTTTGGGATTTCTAATGAAACAAATGGCTTACAGCGGGCTCAAAAAAGCTTTATATCATATACACTAATCGTTGCAAAGAAACTTATCCTGCAGCTTTGGAAGGGTAAAGACACTCCTGTACTAAAGATGTGGCTCACTGAGCTTACTAACACACTTCACCTTGAACAAATAAATTATACCATCAGCTAGATGACTTTGAAGTACAACTGATTGACATTTGTATTGTTTTTTCATTTGTTTTATATTATTTATTCTTGAGAACACTTCGCTCTCTCAGTTAATCTAGTTGTTTCAGACTATACTCTTTCATGTATGGTTTACTGATAGATTTTTTTATTTTTATTATTATTATTTATTTTTTAATTTTTTTGGGGGGCTCCTGCGGGGCACTGTAAAACAAAATAAGGCATTAGTCTTTACCGGTATGTTGATGTGTTTCATTCTTTGCTTCTATTAAAAATATCTGACTAAATAATTTATTTGTACTGCTTTGAACCTATAATAATATTAATAAAGACAAACCCTGTCAATAGTTAGTAACTTTTGTTTTCCTACTTGACATGGAAAGACGAATATTAGAATGACTCTTGCATAAGGCGTATAGTGATTATTCAGCTTAATATTAAAAACTAAATAATACCCAGTGGTTATGTTCAATGTGGGATTTTTATGCTTAATTTGCTATATTATTGGAGGCAAGGTTATAATGATAAGCAATCAGCTGAGCGATATACTTTTCCTTTACTTGACGGTCAGGATGCATTAATCATGCCTCCAAAAATAAATAAATAAATAAATCCCAGATACAACCTGACATGTAATACCTCCTCATCTCCATTTTATTGTTTTCTTAATATATTCCACCAGAATAAGTCCTTGGGACAGACTCAGGACTCACAGAATGTTTTTAATATGTTTTCTGAACCATAAACACTTTAAAATCCTATTTAAATGACTACATTGTACATGTGAAGAGAAAAGTCTGACTTCCCTTTAAAAACCCATCGCCTTCATAAAATAATCTTGTATAAGTAGACTACAAAAGAGATGGACAGTTAGATAGAATCAAGGGAACGGCCTTGGTGTTTTACTGTTTCATTTATTGTTTCTGGGCCACTGAGACAGTTTAGAGGTTTACATCACAAACAGCTAACTGGTAATACAAAGATTGGAACTGTTTGTGTTACTCCTAGCCTCAGGTTGATACTAAAATTTTTGAAACTACAGCATTTTTCTTCAAACAATAATTCAATCAATTTTTACTGCCAAATGTTTATGTTCTGCTAAACAATGCCATAAAAGATTCCCTAAGCACATACACACACAACCTCTTATAAGACATTTCTCACTCATAAATATTTCAAGTAGAGCATGACGGTGTGCTAAAAATATGCTAAGGTGTCCATTAAGAACAATCTGTGAGGCTAGTTAATGCTGTAAATTGATGAGTTTTGTTTATACCCTTCCATGTGTCACCATTGTCCAAGTCACTGTCGTTTTAAACAAATAATATGTGGGGTTAGGGGCAGGCTCAATGAACATGCTCTCTGAACACTTCTTGTTTCACATAAATCAAAAGAAATCAATGCCAGATTGTGGATTGTGGCCTCTGTTGTGCAAATGAGTGCTGCCTTCTGAACAAGATAATAAATCCCTGTCACATTATTTCAGCTTTTGATAAATGAAGCAACATAATGGAGGGGGGCTGCAAGTGGAAGCAGGGCATATATATATCTGACTGTGAATACTGCTAATAAAGTATGTGAGAAGCCTTTGATAGACTTTTTTTCTCTTGCAATAGAACCTTCCAATGTCCTCTTTTTTGGGAAATATTCACAAAAAACCAATCTGTTGAAATAAAAAGGAACATGAAGCAGAAATATCTTTCTTTTGTACAGCAAAATAAAAATGCTGAAGTAGGGATACCCTGCAGGTTCAGCTTTGCAAATGCAACTTCTAGATAGCCTGAGTTCCAGTCAGGAGTCAACCAAAAAGAGTGCCAGAAGTTCACTATCAAATAGCATCCAGGTTTTACCCTCTGACAAATATGGGATCAGTGTCAGATTTGAGCTATGCCACAGGCAGAATTAGGGAAGCAGGAGGATATGACTTGACTTTCCAGGCCACAGTATGCCTTTGTACCTTAGCGGGCCCCTGCAGGTAGTGATGGCAGGAACAGTAAGAAGAAAAATTCCACTTTAGCTCATGCCACCCACCAGCTTTGCATCCATTCCACCATGAGGCCCTCTGCACCTCCTGATTGCTACTGGAGACTGCACGATTACCTTCAGTTCTCATCTATGCTGTTGCCCAGCATGTCTTCTACTTCACTCAGAACCAATGCTTTGCTGTACTGGTGGAAAGAAACAAATCAGAATGTTATTTCACTTTCATTTGCAAGCTCTACTCAGCTTTCACGGATTTTAATTTCACACCAGATTTGAGCTTAGCACCTTAAATAACACATTTCCAACGAGTAACTGTTAATTTACGTTGCAGTGTTTGAATTTGTGAATGTGGTTAGGTGCATACATTTATGTATGTATGTTAAAGGAAATTCCACTGCAGCGGCTGATTTTTTTCCATATCGCATTAGAAACCTATGATGAAAACTGCCTCTTTGTAGTGAATATTTTACAAAAATCGACAAAGAAAAAAAAGTTGAATGCATCTTTCTGATTAGAGTTATAGTTTCTACTTTTTTATGGTTACAGAATATTCAGTTTTGTTGTCACAAAATCTAAAAAAGGCATGACACATATGTTGATTCCTCCCCCAAGCATCCTTCTGCTAATTCTGCGAGATCCAAAGCCATTCCCAGGAAAGGGATATGCAGACCTTCCCTAGGGTCAACTACTACTACAGTATGCCTACAAAAAATCCAAAGGAAGAGGTGCAGCACCTAAATTACATTTTACACAGCCATAATTTTTCATCACTTGTGAACAAGACACCAAGATACCTAAACTCCTGACCCCCAAACCAGAGAGGCAGATTTTTTCAGTCGAGAACCATAGGATCAAACTTAGCAGAGTCGACGCTTCACTTCAAACACAATACATAGGACATAGCCTGGCAGACGCCAAAAGAAGCACATCCTCTGTGAAAAGCAAAGATAAGATCTTATGGTTATGAAACCAGACATCGTCTTCTTCATGACTACTCCTTGAGATCCTGTACATCAATATAACAAACATGATTAGTGACAATAGGTAGCTTCAGTAGTCTTCAACACCCAATAAGAGCAGGCCTGAATTTGTACTAAGAATGCATACACAGGTTTTTATTTTGAACTACAAGAATTTAATAGCTCTTAATAGACACTCTTACTTGATACCTCCATAACCATCAACACACACGCCTTTTCCATATTGCTAAAACCACCTCTCCCACCTGCCTCAAAACAAGTAGGTCCAAACTATAAATACTGTATGGTTATTGAATCTAGAAGTCAGGCTTTATTTTTAATGTTCTTTTCTTGACATACAATTCTGTCTGACTTGTATATGTCGAACAGGTGTGTAGCTGCCTCTCGGTTGAGTGGTTTCTTTCAACTTTCATGTATATTTTGTCAGTGCAAAACATCTGCTTTCTCCACTTTGCATCATTAAATAAATAAATAACTTTCCAAATGTTCCAGTATCTTTATTTTATTAAATTCTAACAGCAACACCAGCTTTTTTCTATGTATCCACAGTATGGGACAAATACAGGAAATGTAGGAATGTTTGACTGCATGTATTGGGTGACTTTAACATTCCCTTTCCATGGAGAGCAAGCCACTTTTTAGGGACAATAATTGTAAAAAAAAAAAATTACTGTGGACAGGCCTACAAAAATTTAATGTTTTAATACGAAATTTGCTATTGACAGCCACATTAAAGTAGTGTAGTTAAACTCTAAGATGTAAAACAGTGACTAATTATGTAGAGAGAGGAGATATACAACTACCCTGTAGCTCCTGGTGTAAAGTATTGTGTGGATACAGTTGTTAAGAGATATCAAATTATTACTCTAACTCCAGCACATCTCAGAAAGAAGACTGAGACCTGGAGCAGGAGCATTTATATTGTTCATTTAAGAGCTTTAAATGTGCTTGATAACAGGTGTTGAAAGTCAAATCATTGTTGTACTGCTGAAAACAATATCCTTTGCGCATGAGCCAGATCTCACCAAGCTAAGGAAAGCTAAGGAAAAATCATTATTTTAATATCAGGCAATGTCTTTTCTATTATATACGTACAGTGAATATACTTGTGAAAAAAAAATGTCAATACGAAGACCTGATCTGTCCCATATAGGAATTACATTTCCTAAACTAATATAGACTGAAATCACTGAGGAAACTTTGAATCCTCTTCATTTACGTACAGTATACCATTTTTAACGGTTGCACTATACATCTTGTTCTCGCATTACTATCCACATGTTAATATCAATGAGGTAAAGGCCATCTAAGTAACAGGAACGAGTAATACACAATAACAAAATATGGTTATTTCTCCCTCAAAATGTATATGGACAATATAAAATATGTTTTTTAACATATTTTATAAGGGGATTAAAATTTTGGGAAATTTATTTTCAACCAGTTTTGAAAACTAATGATTTACTTTGGATACGTATTAAAAAACAATGTTTATGTGGAGCAAAACATTGTGTAGCGCTGATTTAAATAAAGACATTGAAAAAAAAAAGCACAGGGCTCCTAGCTTTTCCTGAACTGTGACATGTAGGAACATTAATGGATATCACGCAGCTACAGTGGATATTGAAAGGTGAACTAAACTAAAATTGTATGCCAATGTATGCATCATTCAATATTACTCAGAGCTAATGCCATACCCTTAACTCAATTGCCCACAAGTAGGGCTGCAACTACTAATTATTTTATTAATAGATTAGTCAGCAATATTTTTTTTCAATTAGTCAATTAATCAATCAATAAATGTATTTTCTTTCTAAAAATAAATCAAGCAGCCGTGCTTAGACAAATAATGATAAATTGGCGCTACATAAATAAATTGAACAGCGCAATTGCCTGTTTCATTTCATGGTATCTTGCAGAACCACAGAGTTGCCATTATATGCTGGTTCAACTTTGTACAGCATAAAGGTCACTTAGCGGCTTGGTTTTTTGAAAACCGCAGCTGAATGTGTCATTTTAGCTTTTCAACTTCTCTGTTACCTCTGCAGCGGCTCCTTGTTGTTGTTGTTCCATCATTGTTTTACGTGAGTGCCGTTCTATGCTGACCCAAGGGGGAAGCGAAAGTGAAATAAAGTTCCTGTTGCAAATTGCACAGCAACAAGACACATCCCTTGGCTAAAAAGCCTGTGACGGTCTTTGTATGAAAAATATATCTAAGTTTACATTTACCTTTATGCATTTGGTAGACACTTTTATCCAAAGTGACTTACAAAAAGAGGGTTTAACATTGAACTACGACGCAATTAACCTGCAATATGCTAGGAGAGGATTTAACATTAATGATGACACTCATTTACAGCATTTAGGTAAACACAGAAGGCCCAAGTACCATACACTAAGTGCTTTTAGATCTTTCAGGACAACAGATACTCTCGGAAGAGCTGGGTCTTCAAGTAGTTCTTGAAGGTGGAAAGAGAATCTGATGCTCTGATAGTGCACGTAAGGTCGTTCCACTAGCGAGGCACCGCAAATGAGAAGAATTTTGACTAACCTTCACGGGGCTTTGGTCACATTAGTTGCCGCTCCTTGGAGGAACGGAGCAGGCAGGCAGTGACGTAAGGGTTTAAGAGGGTGTTGAGGTAGATGGGCGCTGATCCATCAAACACTCTATGCCAGCATTAGAGATTTGAATTTGATGCGTGCAGCTAAGGGAATCCAATGGAGTTCAGTGAAAAGGGGTGTGACATGCGATCGCTTTGGCTGGTTGAAAACCAAGCGAGCTGCAGCATTCTGGATCATCTGTAGCGGTCTCACAGCACAGGCTGGAAGACCTATTAGGACGGCGTTGCAGTAGTCAAGGCGGGAAGTGACCAAGCTCTGAACTAGGAGCTGTGTCGCATGTTGAGTTAGGTAAGGCCTAATCTTCCTGATGTTGAATACAGTGATATGATCGAGCGACAGAGGCAAACTGATCCGCATAAGGTCAGCTGATCATCGATCATGACGCTCAGATTTCTTACCACCTTAGTGGGTCCCACAGATAGGGAGTCTAACCTGATGCTGATGTTGAGAGGTTCAGTTGGAGGTGCTGATCTTTCATCCACGCAGATATGTCAGAAAAACAGGCTGAGATTTACGTTGGTACCGAGAGGTCGTCTGGAGGAAAGGAGAGATAGAGCTGGGTATTATTTGCATAGCAGGGATAGGAGAAGACATGCGAATGGATGATTGGGCCCAGTGAAGTAGTGTACATGGCAAAGAGAACGGGGCTCAACACTGAGCCTTCGGGCACCCCTGTTGTGAGGTAGTGTCGCTTCGATGTTTGGCCTTGCCATGTCACCGTGAAGGACCGTCCGGTGAGGTAGGATTCAAACCAGGAGTGTGCACTGC
Source organism: Orestias chungarensis (assembly GCA_032876305.1). Taxonomy (NCBI): domain Eukaryota; kingdom Metazoa; phylum Chordata; class Actinopteri; order Cyprinodontiformes; family Cyprinodontidae; genus Orestias; species Orestias chungarensis. The sequence continues at coordinate 4,221,095 of JAVLVB010000475.1, forward strand.
CCTCAATGCCCATGTCTGCAAGCTTGGTAAGTAGGACGCTGTGGTTTACAGTATCAAATGCAGCTGAGAGGTCCAGTAGGATAAGAACTGATTATTGGCCTGTCGCTTTGGCTTCTTTTAAGGATTCCGTTACTGACAGGAGTGCCGTTTCCGTGGAGTGACCGCTCTTAAAGCCTGATTGGTTAGAATCAATGAGGTCATTTTGGGAGAAGAATTTTGTCACCTGCTTTGAGACAGGTCTTTCGATGATTTTAGACAGGAAAGGGAAGAGGTAGACCGGTCAGTAGTTCTCCACTTGGGTGGTGGCTAGGGAGTTTTTTAATTTTATTAGAGACTTACCTGGTACTTGTTTGAAGGCGGTGGGGAATGATCCAGTAAATAGTGAAGCATTGATCACGTCAGTGGCTGCTGTCACAACAGTTGGAGCTATGGCTTGCAGGAATGTGGTGGGAATAGGATCCAGAGGGCAAGATGTAGGGCGGCTGCTTGTGAGAAGCTTTGATACCTCATCCTCTGTGAGAGGGGTAAATGAAGAAAAGGGGAGGGTGATCTGTGGTCTGTGTAGATGGGTCAGAGAACTGACTGCTGATCTCTGCCAATTTGTTGGTGAAGAAGTTGGAAAATGAATCTGCCGTGAGGTTGGTTGCAGGAGGAGGGGGTGGTGGGTTTAACAGAGACTTGAAGGTAGGAAATTGCTTCCGGGTGTCGGTAGCGCTGTGGCTTTTGTCCTGATATAACTCCTTCTTTGCAGTGGTGACGCGCGAGAAGAAGGATGAGAGCAGCATTTGGAAGTGTGACAGATCAGATGGGTCCTTTTATTTGTGCCATATTCTCTCCGCAGCTCTGAGGTTTGTGCGCATCGATCTAAGGGAGTCACTCAGCCATGAGTGTGACTGCATGGGTCTTGCAGGTTTGGTGATCAGTGGGCAAAAGCATTCTAAGCAGGAATTCAGTGTTTAGCAGAGGGACTATTTGGCATAATTTACCCTCCAGAGATTAGAAAGTGCTACGGGTTGGTAGAGCAGAGGTTATAAGTGCAGAGAAGTGGCAAGGAGACAAGTTGCGGAGATTTTGTCGAAAGGAGACAGTGGGTGGGTGTGCAGTGGGTAGTTGATGGAGACAAGTATCAAGCTGAATAAAGTAGTGGTCTGAGAGATGTAGAGGAGTAAATTGAGTGAGTTGTTCATGCAATGTATGCTTAAAACAAGATCAAGTACTTTATCAAGTTATTCATTGATAGATATGTCGAAACATGTTTATGGTCAGCATTATTGATAATGTTGACTAATCCAAATGTTAACATGACAGATATTGAAATGAACAAAGAAACAAAAAACCTCCCAGATACTCAAGCTGCATTTAGGGACAGTTTGTAAATTAAGTAGCTGAAATAAAATAACTACTAAGTAATTTAATCATCATATTATTCTTTAATATTGTCAAGGACATTTCTAAACAGCATAGTTTATCATGTATTTTCAAAATATCTGCGCCCAGTTAAACTCAAGTTTTAAAAAAACAAAACACATATCCATAACAGGAACAACTTACTTTTTCACTGATAACTAAAGCAAAAAAAGAAAAAATCTGATATTTGTATTAATCTTTTTGGATTAAGGTATACAGAAAACTTCGACTTTCAACCACAATACATCATCCTTGTGTTTTGTTACACCCATGAAATATGTTGGCGACTTGTTCAAGTTGTAATGTGCAGGATGTGTGATGAATGCTGTAGATGGAAGTTTCAAAGCATTTATTTCATCAAAAGTTTTTTTTTTTTCCTATTTCTGATGATCTGTATTTTAGTATTTAGAAAAAAACATTTATTCTATTGTATAGCTTGTTACGCCCCAAAGCCAGTTTGAGTTACTTGGTGTAATCTACTACTCTACCCTTGCTAAATTAAAATTTTGTTTAAAAGTATGATTTCAGAAAAGTAACTAATTAAATAAAAAATGAATAGATGGTTCAAAGCCACTGATGTTATTGATTTACTCAAACTCTGAAAGTTCAATAATTCAAGTTCAAGTTCAGTAATATCACAAGATTAGTAACTAGATTTTTGGGTTCAGGAGAGAGAGTCTATAGGTGACTAATGGTTTTCTTTGTTTCAGGGAGCGACAAACAATTCCAGTTTATCAGAGTTAGAGAAAATGGTTTTGCATCCACACTGATCTGTTCTAACAACATAGAGTGTATATTTGTGGTAGGATACAATTGTAGCTCAGTATTAAATGCCTTAATAGTACCATGTACAAATTTAAAACTAGCGGTCCACGAGTGACCAATAGTGAACACTACAGGTCACGACCATTAGGTCAGAGACACAGTTTCCAGTTTCAACTAAGCAACTCTTGTCATCAAGATAGGACTTCAACTACTTTTGAGCCAAACCAGAGACCCCAACCCAATCATTTAACCTGTTCTAAGATTAAACGGTAAACTGTGTCACAAGCAGCACTTAGGTCGAAAAGAACTCAAAGTGTGACCCCACCTGTGTTTGTGTTGAGGCAGATGTGGTAGGATACGTTGTTTGGATACGTTTTTGATTCAGACTGAAACTCCACGTTCACCACATCCAACCCTTGAAAAGCTGAAAAATAACACTCCCAAGGTAGAGCGAATTAGCATGCAGGTTAACACCAATGACTTGAGTTGTTTATTGAAAGCCTTGCTGACTGATATCAGCTACACTCATTGGCGCTGCCAGCTACAAATTCCCCCCAAAAACAAAAAAAAAAAACTGTGAAATCACTGAAGTTCCCAGCAGAAGCATCTGTCTGTTTACTGCACTGTGTTGCTTCCCTCCTCGCCTAATTTCACTATCTATTATGCTTTAAATGTTTGCCCAAGAGACAGACCTTTCTCTGTCTCTCACATTAATTTGGCCACTTTAAATTCAGCAGTAACTCGTGCAAGAGAGGATTGTGATACCTGACACATTTTGACTAATGTCAGATTAAAATACACATACTGTAGGAGAGTATATTAAATGTGAAAAACAAAAGCATTGACATTAGTTTGAATTTATTATAAGCATGCTAGGTTGGAAATCATTCATTTTTTTTGTGTACATCTTATTATATGAAGCAAAGAATGTGTTTGAGATGTAAACAATATTTATCCATACATTATTATTAAAACTAATCAGCTGTGATGACTGTCTTTAAACAGATGGTTGGGTGGATTTAAAACTCAAAAACGCCACTAAGCCGAAAAAATAAAAATAATAAAATATTTCTTTATGATCCAAAGCAGTCTACCATTACACATCTGGAACAGCTTATTAAAAGCCTTGACATCCGCAGAAAATGTTTGAGCTTGCTTGAAAGCCAGGTCCTTATCAGTACAACAATGACTTTCTGTAAGCGCTGCTAAATCTGCTGAGACATTGTGGACGGCTACAAATCTGTGTAAATGTTTTTATAGATCATATTTTCAAATAACAGTGTTTCCCCTATTCTAAGATTAGCAGCGTCTCAGCAAACAGCTCCTATTTCTTCTGTTTGATGTGTCTGTTGCTGACAAGTTGGTAAATCTGACATGTAAATGGGCAAAATATGCTTTCCTCTGTTAGAATATCCAAGATTTAAATTTTTATATTTTATTTTTTTTTATTTTTTAGAATTGGCTTTTGTAGGACTTTACAGAAAACCTAGCAGTCACATTTACAATGATCTATTTCACTCTTGTCTTCTGATAAAATTAACTTGATAGTAAGTGAAGGCGAAGCAAAGAATATAAACTGTGAATTGTTTTTAATGTATTTGAATTGTTTTTAATGTATTTTATCCTATTATGAATATTTACCAGATCAGACAAGAAAATGTCATAATGTTCAATTGTGAAATTTGATCTTGAATGAACTATTGCTGCCTATATTGCCTGGTGCTGTTGTTTAACAATTGTTTCTATAAACACTGTGAACATTTTAATAAGGTGTGGAAATGATTCACACTGAAGGAATGCTCACTTCACAAGCATCTGAACCCTAACATAAAAGTGTGCAACAACAAATTCTGTTAACCAAACAAGTTAATCCAAAGAATAAAGTTTATAGAAATAAGGGAACATTTACGCTGTTCTGGATATGAAGAATTCAGCAGGTCCAGATCAAATACTGTCATTAATTTAAAAAAAAAAAAAAAAGTTTAGTCCTGACTGAAAGTTGCTAAGAATATGTCACAGAACCATTTTTTGAGCAGAACTGTAACAGAACTTTCTAAAAACTGCTTAGAAATTGTACAAATTTTGAGTTGGAGGCTTTTACTATGTTTTAGTAACTAGTGGTAAGATGCGAAGCCTTCATCAGCCAAGTTTGTCATCACAATAGTAGAACTTAAGGAGGTACTAGTATTGCTATTTTAAGTAAGGTTTTATTACCAATGTACCTCATACTTATATCACCATAATATTACCATAGGCCTACATTACCATTTCAATACAGAATAAACCTGAACATGATTATTGAGGCCGTGTGAGCTCATACATAGTTTGTTACAACAGTAACGACATACAGTATATTTTAGAAATCAAATGTAGGCCTTTCCAAACATCACATTTTGAAATAATAGTATAATTTTTACTCCATTGTCAGTTTTACTAATGTATCTCTGTTGGTTCAAAAGTAAAGCAAAGGACTTTTGTATCCCGTTTTTGACTCTGTGCTGCCCACAGTGTGATGGCTGATTTAATGGGGTCACACAACAAAGGCTTTGCTGTAGTGTTGCAGGCTTCTTGCTATGTCAACATCTCATGAATTCCAAAACCCTTTTCCCGTCATTTTCATTGGCAGTTCCCCCTGCCTTCTCTCACTACTTGACATCCACCCCCAGATCCACTCCACTCCACCGCCCTCCCTCCACACAATCTCCCACCCTTTTCCCCTTTGCCTGTCTCCTCCTTCCACCCAACTCCAAACAGGCCCAAATAGGGAGTGACAACTCTTCCTGTTCCGCTACAAAATTCATGATTAATCTTTAATTAATCATGGATTTGTTTTAAACATTTAGCTCCCCGGGGCTTTCTTCCGTACGAAAATAAATTAATAAATGAGCCAAGAGCATACAACCAGAGAGACATTGCTTTTTTCTATGGCATATTCCCTTATCATTTAAAAAAAATGGTCATTGTTTGTGGCGCCACTGCACTTAAAGGCACTTTCAGGAGTATACTTTAAAATGCACCAGAGTTCGACAGTTTCATATGTGATCCAATTTTAGTCAAGTCAAGGACAACATGCTTTATGTTTGAAAGCATATATTTTATTAACACTGCTTATAAAAGATTACAAAAAACAGCACACGAAAGAAGTTTCACAAAGACATTGTATTCCGAAACAGAACAATGATGTTTTCTTTATGGATCAAAGAAAATCCTTATCGAACATATTTCCTGAAATCTTTCTAATTTTCAAAAGATAAATAGCAAAAACAAAGACTTTTTTTATTACATTATTACATAATTGTAAGGTTAACATAAATAATTAATTTTGGTATCTCCTCTGTGACTCTGTGTAACAATAATTCATAAATATTCTTCATTGGGTGGTTGTTGGGACCAGCCATGATGGATAGAAGGCAAATGGATACAAGGTGGTATTAGAACTGTTGATCCTAGACCCTTAGTATACCAACCCTAAACCTAACCTGGAGAGAAGATAGTAACCATTGGTAGCATATCTGGGCAGAGTACAAAATAGTTTAGGATTACAATTGCATTGCTGTTTTAGTTTTTTTAATTTAATGTATTTTGTTTTTACTCTTTTAAAACTACTTGGGTGTAAACAGGCCATGGACCCTATATTTCCCTTGTTTCATAGAGTTATCAACTTATTAAAAGTCTCTGTAATCATGGAAATTGTGTTTATCCCATTGTATCTCAGTTTTGTTTTCATGTTTGTGACTTATTGTCATAAAACGTACCAATGTCTGTTTTCTCCAAAAACGTTAATTATTGTTAATTAAACGTTAATTATTGTAATCAACAGTGCCTAAAAACACATAATGAGCATAAAGGATTTTTTATTTATTATTTTTTTATCGGTTTAAGTTTCCCTCTTGGTATCCCAAATTGCTAAACTGGATCCATCACTGTGGTGACCGATCATTAGGTTCGGAATCAATTGTCCAAGAGTTGATTTCCAACCTGACCAGTTTTTCTATTTAGTCTTAAACCAGACTAATTTGATAAGTGATAATTTGGCTGCATCTTCAAATGTAAATAAAAACCTCTGTAATTAAGTATCATCACATTTTTATTTCTTCTGTTTCTTATTTGCATGTTTTTACATTTTATGCTCTAAAATTGGTAGTTTCATTATTATATAGTTTGGTTGGTAGTTGGGTATTTTAGCATTATAACCAGAAGGTTGCGTTCCTTCTGTCAATTCATTCTTATATATTAGAGACATTTTTAGTAACTCGGCATTTAAAAGTGCTGAATTAATTTCCTTTATTTCTCATCCATTCTTATTAAAATACACATGGCATAGCAGGCAGGCAGTCATAAACAATAACTGAAACTGTTTTCGGTATTTTCTTAATGATCCGGTGATTGGTTAGTGTGTATTAACTAAATAGTTCAGGAAATATTTAGTTAATACAAATCATATAGTTATCAATAAATAATAGCCAGAATTAATACCTATTGTGCACAACACTACTACTGAAAATATCCAAGTCATTCTTTCCCTTAAAATATTTTCCAGCCTATAATTCCTATCTAAGTATAACCTGAACAAAGCTGCTAAAAGCCAGACTTAGTTGTTCAAATTGTTAATCATTACAATATTCCAACTACATTTAGATAGATCAATAGATAGTTCACATGCTGACAAGTTTTTTGTTTAGATGAATGCCAAAGACTCCCTAATCATCTGTCCGTATTGTTTTTCTGTCAGGTTTAAACTAAACTACTGGAATGGACTTGTGTCTCTTTGGGCTAGATTAAAAATATAGTGTGTGGTGATTCAAAAGAAAATGTGATTGCAAAGAAATTAAGTCAAATGACAACAAACATAACATTTTTTTTGGTTTGAAATGAGAATATGGACTAATTCACTGTAAGGGTTTGTCTTGTTTATAAGGAAATAGGATAAGATCATAGATAAGCCTAACAAAAATAGAACCTGAGACTACCTAATCACATCGACTTTATGTCAGAGTCCGAACTTTGCAACTGAATAACTTTAATTAGAGGACCAAGCCTGTAGTAAACCGGAAATTATGTATCTGTGAAACTTTTGCTGCTGTAGTTTTTAGTGGACCTTCCTTTAGTTTTTGGTTTATTTTAACATCTTCCAAGTTAATTTCGTCACTTGTTGTTACTACAGCGTAAGTCAAACATAAATCTTCTAGGATACTTGATTGATAGGTGCAAAGCAGTGGGGGTTAGAGTCTAATTAACTTATGCAATGTAGATTATTTTTGTCATCAACCAAGAAATCTACACACTGCTCGATATAGACTACAATAAGTAGATTACCAAACTTTAATATCAAGTCTCTCATTATGTTTTCTTTGAGCTGTATGTATTGTAGGTTTAACAAAAATGAGTTGTGGAAGCAAAATCATGTCTCTACCCAACACTCATATAATAATTTTGGTCCGACTTGGTCCAATCTTGGATCAGGTGGGGTTATAAACCTACGCTCTACTTTTCTGTAAAGCTGTGGTGTTTTGGATAGATAGCCTTTAAGCAATTCCATTATGTGGTTTTCACATAGTGAAGGGAGTCTGAAGCAGACCCAGACGTTGCTGAATATCAAGTGACTGCTTAATGACTCGAGCAGAGGTGGATTGCGAGAGGAATAAATGATTTATTGAACTGAAAAACTAATGGACCGAACATAAGCAGGGACAAGAGGTAATGCGGAACGGACCAGGGATTACGCGGGAGTAGAACTAGAATATAAACAGAAAAAAACTGATAGATAACTAAAGGGGAACGCGGGAACTAAGAACTGTGAAAAGAAAAAAACAATGGAAATAATAATCGATAATGTTTGAAGTATTTCAATATTTTAGCTAGATTTAGATGATTGTTAAGGTATGTATGATTTGTTTGCCTAGTTTAATGGTTCGGATTGGATGGTGTAGTGGGCTTTAAAAAGCTGCTTCTTAAGATAATTTCAACATGGTTGAAATGGTATGCCATTCTATGTCAATCGGATATATGCAGTTTTAGTGGAATGATGGTTTCTAGCTTTCAGCTTTTCATCTGAGACTATTACATTTAAACATCACTGACAAAACATTTGCAAAAAAAGGATGTTCAATGACAGTTAATTGACTATTTTAAACCAGTAAAGTAACCTCTGGCCAGAGCTTGAAAAATGAATTTCTTGGATTCTGCCAGCTTAGTAATTAACTGCACAGAACATGGTGGCTCTAAAGGTTAGTCTCGAAAGGTATCTCCAGAATATGATTGATGTGTAATTCTCTTATCTACAAAGTTTTTGTTCTCTCTGCTGCTATGAATTAAGTCAATAAGCTTTTCAGCCTTGTTCTGACTTATTATTTAACTTTAATTTACGCCTGTACAGCCTACATTTTTATACATATATCTTTGAGTTAAAGAATGAGTAATTTTTCATAATAATAATTTTTTTTGAGTTAGTATTTAATTTCTTAGAGGTGTTAAAGCTCTGGTAGGCAGTAACAATTGTCGTAGAATTCCAATAATAGAATAAAAATATAATTATATAAAAGATTGTGTTTGTGAAGGGCTTTGAACTTTTTTTTCTTCAGTTAAAGATAATCTAACACAAATGAATTGCGGTTGAGAAATGGAAGGAAAAAGATAATTGTTTTCTGAAACCATTTCCGAACTATATTCTGAAACGTGTGACATGCATTCATTTTCACCTAGCTCATAACAGAACCCTCTTCACAACTTCCCTATAGAAGATCTGTAGCATGTTGCTAAGTTTCCTCAAGAACTAAAGTCTGCTTTGTCCTTTCTACCGTTCTTTCTCCAACTCACTCTTGTCCCAAGATTGAATAAGTCTACACATAGTTAAATCTACACATACTGTACCCTGAAAAGGGTACAGTATGTGATTTAACTATTTGTTTATGTTGAATGTAACTCCAAACTATTGGCAGAAAATTAGCTTTTCTCAGATTTTTATTTAGAGCATATCTGAAATACTTAAAAAATATGTATTCCAATGAATGAAATGGAACAGTGAAATGTAAAATACAGAACTATGACTCTAAAGTGCTGTTAGAATCAGACTTGTTTTTATGCTGTTTTCACATGTTTTATTTGGTTGATGTAAACAATTAAAACAGGAAAAGCCTTCACAGATCACCCTGATCTACAAAATCCTTACAAGCTTTATTTTTCCTGAAAAAGATTCATTATGCGGAGCACATAACATGTTGTTTTCAATTGCTTCGGTATATTTCTCTGATCAGATTAAAATTCTCATAAAATTCCCTTTGTGCATCATAGTATCAATTTCTTACTCCTCCATCATACTGAAAATTAATTTGGACATGCATGAATTGCTTTCATGCACTACTATGTTGTTTTAATATCATTGTGAATTGCTTAAATCATGTCAGTGAAAATCCACTGATGAATCATGAATAGTCGTTGCATAAAAACCAATGGTCTTCATTACATAGCTTGAAAGCAAAATTTCCACATAATATTAAACTAGTTCTCAAAATCTGGCAATTATATGCATTTCTTTCGCATTCTTCCCATAAAATGGCCCCCAGAATGAACAAATTCTCTCAGATAAACCTCAGCTTGCATTGATAATTTTGTTTACAATTGTGCACAGGTTTAGCTAAAAGTTGTTTCCTTGGTCTGTATTTAGCTTTTGCACTGTTTGTGAATAAGCTAAAACTCAAAACAGCATATGGAGTAAAAAATGTGAGGCGTCATATTCAGTTTCTTGTACTCATTGACCTCAATTAATGTAACTGCAGATTTTAAATGGTATTGTATTGTGCTTTATTTAGCGTTTTCTAGGAAGTGTCACCAAGCCTTGAATATCTTGCACTAAAAACACTACCAAAGTGAATGCTCATAATATAAACATGACAATATAAACAACAGTCACATTAAGTAAGACTGATACATTTATGATATTATTTTAAATATTATCATTATAATATTTAGAATATTTGCTTTGAGAAATTAACTCTCAACACTGAAAAACTTAGTTCCTCTTGCAGGTTGACTGGATTTTGCAGTTGTATAAACAGTTTTAAGAAATTCACTAGCTGTAGAGCAAATGTTCAAATAGTATAGAAAGGAAGTGACCATGTTGACTGTACAAAAAATAAGTTATATTTTAATTTACATTGATAGACTTTAACCCCACTGTTCAAAGTAAATCATTTAAGAAGCAGGACATGAAACAAGGGATAATATCTCGGTTTTTTACTGCTTTTGTCTGATTATTTTTCATGATTTTCATTAGTCCAATTAAGCTTAGTATTGCTTCAGTAGTAAACAACTTAATAAGAACTGATACTTTGCTAGAGTTTTATGCACGAAAACGAAATAACTCTAAAGCTTCTTCTTGCTTCTTCCTCTGTCAGCCTGCTGAGCCTTAAAAACCCCCACAAACAATACCTCAGTATGCCTTTTCTATTTGTACCATACTCCTGCTCTGACCAGGAGTCTTGTACCAACTCCATAAGACCGAGTGAACAGACAGAACAACGTAGTCATCTCATATTTAACAGGTGTAGATTATTAGATTAACTGGGGCTGTTTCTAAATGCTTGGCACACCTTTTAGCAGTTTTTTGAATACTTATCATTTTTCCTTATGCTTGGATGATTATATAAGGAAAGTAACAATTCACACAACCTAAGGGGGAATTATATACAGTTATTTGTCTTGTGGGGTGTAAAAAAAAAAGTATTTTAGAATCAGTGTACAACCACTATCCTAAACAGGATGAGAGTAGAGAATGAATGAATGGACCACTGGATAAATAGACGAATGCAATTCAAATCTTTAAATATCAGAATTGTGTTACAAATGAAATATAGACTGGACAGACAAGGAGAAAGTAGAGTATAGCACTCCTCAAAGATGGACTTGTTTACCCCGGAGACTGCATTAAAAGCTCTGAAGCATTCCTAATGTTTGAAAACAGATGTCTTACAGCGGCAGAGAGTCTCTTAGTGCTTTGCTTTGCTGGAATATTGGAGGGTGTCATGAAGAAAGAATCTGTTCCTGGCTAATGTGATCCTCTGCAGCTGTTAACAGGAGTTTAATAATGATCTAAACAACAAGCATCCCGGAAAACTATCACGGTTAATGGCCCCCGACTGCCGAGATAAGCACTTTCTCCAATGAATCAATGAAAACTTGAAAAGTAAGTCTAAGCCTTGAAACCTATCTCCTGTAAAGATGTATGAATGCAAAATGTGTGTGTGTTCACATATACAGTATGTATCTATTTTTGGTTAGCTTATGATTATTCAATTCTTACATTCTCGACTTCCTGTTTCCTTTTTGCATGAAAACCATTAGGTAATCAGGAAGCCGTAGCATGGTAATGCTGTGAAAGCTCTAACAAAAAAATCAGTGATGAATAATTAAATATCAACTTGAAAGAAGTATTTAAATAACTTCAGCATAAAAAAAACATTTCCGAACTAAATTTTTATTTGCATTTCACACCAATAATCTTTTGCAATACTATTTGAAAAAGCGTAAGGTGACTCGAGGTCACTTTACAGAGTAAAAAGCAATAAAAGTAGAAAATATAGCAATGGTTAATCAGATTAGAACTACTTCTATAAACAGATTAGTTTTTAATCAGGACCAATAGTGGTCAAACAGGAAGGAGAAGTGTAAGACAAAAATACTGATAGAGGAGGCTGACCCAAAAGTTCTGGATGTACTGTTAATCTGGAGGAGGTCAGACAGATAAGAAGACACAAGGTGCCAAATGGCCCTAAATGTATATACCAGGAGTTTGAATTCCAGGCAGTATCTGAAAGTGAGCCAGTGGAGCTGTTGATGAACAAGGGAAATGTCACTGTCAGGGCGATATTTTGGAGAAGAAAGTTATTTGAAAACCAAGCTATGGTTTCATGCAAACAGTTGCAAAGGAAAGTGGGTGGTGGAGGTAGAGGATGGTTTGGTGAGGATATAAGAGATGGGGATCTTCAACATAACAGTGGGAATTGATCTGGGATTTATTAGACAAATGACCGAGGGGGAGGAGGTAAATTATGAATAAAATTGGGTCAAAGACAGAGCCCTGGGGAACGCCATAGTCAGTGAGGCAAGGTTTAACCTAATCTTTGTGTCTTACAAAATTAAAATTAAGCCATAAAAAAAGATGCTCCCAAATGTATAAATTAGAAAGAAAATAATGGGATTAGAATTTCCACAAACTGGCAAGTCAATTTGAACCCTTTGTTTCAGGGCAAGCTTATCGTTGCTCAATCAACAGAAACCTAAGCCGCTCACAACTGTAAAAGTAATAAAACATTTTTAGAAGGCAAGGTTTTTTAAACTCAAAAATATTTGACATGTATATAATTAGGTGATCATAGTTATGTTTTATCAATGTTTTCTTAAAGATTTCCTTTAGATCCAGAGGGTGCTGGACATCAATCTCCTGTAGTGCTCTGTTTTACTATGGACATGAAGATGCCTCTCAAGTCATTGTGTTTATGTAGAATTGTCTGCTGAAAATGATGCTGAGTATTTTTTTTTTCCTTTTCAAATTCCTCATCAAATACTCATCTCCAAAGGATTCACAGCATCCAGCTTGTTAGCAAGTGATCCCACATTGATGATCAATGGAAGAGAGGTTTTAAGCGTCCTCCTTCCCTCTCTATCCTCTTTGCTTCTTCTCTTGCTCCATACTTCTGTTAGTTCAGAAATCACTTAACTACTTAGCACTAACATACGTTTAAGATCTACTTTTGCATTCTAAACCTTCCGGACCACTCCGGTCTTCTGGTTCTAACTCTGTATTCGCAAAACCTAACTTGAAACAGCAGAGTTCAGTTTTCACACACTCTGATCCTGAAAAAGCTCACAGTTCTTGATAATTTCAATGATGAAATGTATTGCTTCTGCATCATGTTAGTTATCCTGCACTTTGAACTGCCTTACTGCTAAAAAAGTAGTTACTTTTTATTGGACTGGTCCTCCATCAATAATCAGTTTAATTTTCCCTTTAAAACCTGGGATTATTCTGTGTGAAGTTTTCATTTCTTTGCTGCCAGTGGTTCTCATTGCATTGACTATTATTAAAATGTCATTTTCAGAAAACATGAGGAATCAGAAAGGCTCAAATGATAATAGAATAAGATATGTCAAATTACTGGATCTAGTCTGGTAATATCTTTAAAAACTAAGTGAAAGGATGATAACAACTAAAAATGTATAGGCTAATAGTAAAAAGGCTTTAAAACTGGTGTAATGTGAGTTCTCTTTTTTTCCACACCATTTTATTATTGCTGCATTTTGTACTTTTTATGGAGAGGCTGTATTCATTCCAGAAAGATCAGAAAGCAGAACATTCTCACATTCAACACATTTCTGCAATGAAAAGAGACAGAAACTGTCACATATCACCAATTATTTTAGAGTGATAAAATAGTGTATATAATGGTGTACATGACTGGCTGTTTGTCTTTATGTTGGCACTGCGTTCGACAGGTGCAATGACTGACTACTATGTGTAATAGTTTAGATGTTCGACTTTTTGCAAAACTAACTGAAAACGTTCCTCATATGATTCATTGAGCTCTATAATTAACTTCCACTCAAAGCTGTCCTGAATAACTGACTGCAAATCCTTTCCTTTCCATTTTAATTAACCGTGGCCTAAAACGTAAGTATGAAAGTGAGGGAGGAAAGAAATGAGTGTGAAATAATGAAAGAGATCAAATCTTATGTAACTGGCAGCAGCTTTGACAGAAAATTAGATTAATTTTCTGCTGAGAGCAATCACAGTGATTTGAACTGATTAGAGCTGGGAACATTTCTCGGTAAGCACCAGTTGCATGGATGATAAGAACTGCACTACACATATTTACCTCACCAGATCAAATTGTTATTCTTTTCTTGTTAGGTTTCTGTCAAGTTTCAAGGAAACTCTGTAGATGTTCTTTAAGAGAGGAGTTGTATCCTAAAACCTGTCCATTGGTTTGGACATGTCATTAGTTGCTCCATATTTGAAACACAAACCTCATATACCTGGACATTGATAGCTAAAACAAGCCAAATTCATATTTGTATGGCATATTTCATATGTACCAGACACATCAAAGAGCTTTATATACAGAAAAAAATAAATTTAAAAGCAAAATTAAGAACAGTGTATTTTTATCAGGATGTTCTCTGCATATATTTTTGGTACGCCACACTACTTTTATTGTTTCAGAACTTAGAACATCCTCTATTGCATTCCTTCTTATTCTTCCATGCTACTATAGGTTAGTTTATATATGAACTTTTCGGTTCCCATTTTCTGTTTTCCATGCATTACTCTTTCAACATTTCATGCTTAAGCCATTAATCACAAGACATTAAGAATGTATATGTGTTAATATAGACTGTATTCATTAAGCTAAAATGGGACCCTAAATAAAATTATATTATAATAACTTAAATTTTATGCAATACTTAAATTTATAGGCCGGATGGTCAAGGTTATCTGTACTTTTTTTGTTGTTTTGCAGAGGAGTCTCCATAGGAGTAGAAGCCTTCTCCACCAGACTCTCTAGTCTTATTTAGGTAACGCTGACTCTGATGCTGCTAACTCAAAGGATGATGAGAGAAAACATAACACTCTTCACAATGGACTTGTAGAAAGTCCTCAGCAACTTGCTGTGAACACTAAAGGAACTAAGCTTCCACAAGAAGTACAGTTTGCAGTAATTTCTTGTAGATGACCTCACTATTGCTTATCTAGTTCAGACTGTTGTTTAGCTGAGAACCAGAGTATGTATACTCCTCAGCCACTTTTTTTTCCTCTAATGATCTCTAACAAACATGCAAGGCTTTACCAAAACAAATGCTTTTAATAACCAAGTTTTTAATAAGGTTACTGCTTAAGTTAAAGAGTAAAATGGTTACATTTACAATTGTACGACGGGGTATAATGTTATCAAAAAAGGTTCTAAATTTTTTTATTATTTTTAACCACAGCAAAATTATACACTATTGTGTGCAAATACATCAAACACAATCCTTATACTTAAAATAAATAATTGTTTATATCATAACAGGGTGTGAACATTTTCAAGAGCTATGAATAAGAAAATATAATAATCCCATACATTTAAATTATGTTTAATAAACAAATATTTCAAAATATATTCCATGAGGCATTGTGCAATATTTCTGAATAATTATTTTTTTAGAGCACTTATAAATAAATACTATTGTATGCAACATTCATAAGAGCCATGCAATTAAATTTTCCACCCAGGTCACATTTTTAATGAGTATACAGTCAAATAATTGGCTCTAATTAACTTCAAATAATACGCTATTGACTGAGACGCTGTGGCATGAAAGCCTTCACAGCAGTACCCCTACAATACAAAATCATTATAAAGTTTTTACTAAGTAAAACAAAACGGGGACTCGTATACAACATAATATAACAAAGTCATTAGATACTGATAGAAATGGCATGCCTATCGTCATTGATCTGCACAAACAATTCCCTGTTACAGAGGGATGCAGCTAATCAATAGCTAGCTTGGATATGTGTATCCCATGTATCACAGGCCCCACAGAGATCCTTTGATCAGTGTATCAACTGATCATGCTCAAAATGAATTGTACACAGACATGGATTAAAGTGGATACAGAAGACCAATCATCCATTTATCATATTTAATTATATTCTAATCAGTTTTTGTTTTTCTTTCTAATGAATATATTTTTTTGGTTTTGCCATTGTAATTTGATTAAAATATGTGTCTAGATATTGCCTTGATGTTAAACAATAAGTGTTGTTCTTTTTTTCAATGCCTTTTTGTTTAGTTTGCTTTTTAACTTAACTTAATGAAGTTACATGGACAGCTTCCTCCCCTCATAAGCCTGAAACAATAAAACATCATTTATGTCTAAGGCGTGAAGTGTTAATTCTGAAAATATTACGAATTCTGTTTTCAAATCTGTTAAATGTGTTACACAATGATGGTCAGTTAAACTATATGAAATTAACTGCAAATGCACCACATTAAGACAAAACAGGATAAGGTTTTTCTTTTTTTACTGTTTTTAGTTTGTTTATTTTAATTTTGTTTATTAATTTTTTTTCCAAATGAGTAATGTGAGTTGTATAGGCAGTCTGGGGATCCCACACAGTTTTGCATGTGTGTCTTACTTTTGCAACAGAAACAATTTTAGTATGAATATTTATGTCACTTTGCAGGCAAACATTGTGAACCTGTATTGCTACAATGCAGTGATCATGTAGCAAAAAGAATATTCTTTAGATTGCTTTAATATTGCTTAATAATATTTATTTATCATTATCATATTTGAAGTGTACAGAAGGTAGCAAATTGCCATGAGCTAGTAAACTGTATAGACAATGTATAGAAATATTGATTATTAAAGAACTTTAATTTAATAGGGCTCAGTTAGCATAAATACATTACATGACACATAGTTCAGTTGTTTTAGGCACCCTGTTGGATGAGGACCTGTAATATTAAAAGCTCCAAATATCAGGGGGTTAAAGGTCACCAGGTCACCATAACAACCTTCAAAAAGGTTGGTTGTTTAATAGCATGCTTTTATTTCCCTACCATCACAAAACTAACCATGGACCTGGCTGTATAGAGTATGCATTGAGGGTGAGTTTGGATGTATGGACATAAAAATGTACAAAAAACACCATTTCAAAGGGTTTGTCTATCCCCAGATCTAGAGTAACTAGAAAGTATTGACCCAATTGGATGTTTTCCCGCACTGCATATAAAAATCCATCATGATCAACAAAACTCGTCTTTTTTCAAAAGAGAATCAAACAAAAACAAAAAAAAAACACCTTCAATGCCAAAAGGAAATATAATGTCCACAAGAAAATGATAAACAAAAAGGATTTTTGAAGTTTGACAAGAAATTGATGACACAAAAATAGTTAAGGCACTGAACATTCCCTGTTGTTCAGTTAAATGTCTTAAAAACAGTTAGTTGCAGACCGAAAATGCAGCGAGGTGACATGCAGGTGAGAGTCAGGGATTTTCTAATAAATAATAAAAAAAAAAAAACAGCAAAAACCAAACTTACAAAAACAAGTAGGATAAAGCCAACAAGACTAGCACAAGGGAAACACGGGGCGCGGCTGTCATAACAGGAGGATAACAGAAGTATGTGAACAGAAGCTGTCTGATGTGTGATAGGACAGAAAATATATAAAAAAAGGAAACAAGTAGAGATGGGTCTTAAAACACAAACACCGCAGAATCGTGAAAATAAATCATCAAGAAATGGAAGGAATATGGCACATGTGACCAAGCTGTCCTCATGTCCTGAGTGAGTGTGAAGAAGGAGGTTAGTGAGAGTCTACCAGGACAAGGACGACTTGAGGAGTTACAGGCTTCACCAGATGAGATGGGATATACTCTGCACACAGCAACTGCTGTCTGGGTCCTTTAGCAGTCAAAGCTGTATGAGAGAAAGGCCATGACAAACCCATCGTGGAAATAAACTGACATTAAGCCTCCATCAGTGTCTGCCAACCAAAAGGCCTGTGACAGAATGTTGAAGAAAGTTATTTGATGAGACGACACCAAATTGGAGCTTCTAGGCTTTCAGACACTATGCTGTGTTTTAGGAAACAAACATCTAAAGAATACAGCTAAAGCTACACAGAAATTATATGAAAACAAAAGTGACTGAGTCAAAGTCCTGACCTCTGATAGAGAATCTCTAGTTAGTCAATTTATAAAGGGCTGTTCCCAAGTTCACAGAGCTTGAACAGTTTTGTAAGGAAGTATGCAGATGTGTAACTCTGACGGAGACAAATACTGACTTTAAGGGGGAAAATATTTATGCAATACCTTATTTCAGGCATCATGGTTGTCTTTAATTGTCATTATTTCTTTGAAGTTTTACGTTCTTGTAAATACTTTGTCAAATGTTGTTGGTCATTGTTAATTCGTAAAAGCAAAAAAAAGTGAAAGCCCAAAGACGCAACTGTTGCATGAGATTCTTTCCTGGCACACAAGTTTCAAATGGAGGGTCCCACCTCTCACATGACTTACATATGAAAGTTAACAGGAAACTACCCATATTGCATGATCAAGCTCAAGCAAAATCACCTTTTCTTACTTTTTTCCTGTACGTCTGGGCTCCAACTGTAAGTGAACTGTTTACTTAAATACTATAATGCTATGCTGACCTGTGGCATCTCCACAAAAGCATGCAAATACATGACTTAAAATAAAAATTTCTGTAATCTTGCCTTTCCCTAGTAGAATCATGTGTTTGAGCCAAGCATTCACATTACAGACAAATTCAATAAATTTAAACATGGCTATTGACGATAATTTGTCAGATTAAGAGCAGCTTTTGAAAGTACCAACCTTTAGGTAGGTATTAAAAAAATAATTTTCATTAATTTCACATGTATGTATAACAAAACAGTAACTGTTCTTGTATTTAACATTTAACTTGCGGATTTCAATGTAAAGTATTAGGCTATATTTTTTTATTTAAGTCACCACACTTTGAATTTTGGTGTTTGCAGAGACAGGCGGGATTTGTGTTTTAGTCATTCTTAAATAAATACTGTGTTGATTTGAGGAAGTATGCAAGAAAGCTAACAGAAAGAGGGAAACAAGTATAATATATTCTACTTTATTGATGTTTCCAAATACTATCTGTTTATTGACCTCCCCCTGAGGTAAAGTGTATAGAAAAGACACAATCTTTTGAGACCATAGGGATGGGATGTAAAGACTCCACACAAGTCATTATTAAACTATGTTTTCCAGTATACTGTATTCAATTAGGCATATGTCACAGCTGTTAAAAATAGTTTCAAGAATAAATGTTGATTTTGCTGTTTCTTTATTGCCGGTAGCAATTGGAGATCTTCTAAAGCATTTCTGTTTCAAACTCTTACATTGCAGTGTAAGTCAAACATTCCTATTAAGTTGAACATTTTTATTTATTTTTTAATTTTTTTATATTTGGTTTCCTATACACCTACTGACATTTACTGTATTGAAGTTTCTAAATACTATTGGTGGTTTATTGACCTCCCGCTGAGGTGAAGTCTATAGGACAGACCAAAACTTTTGAGACAACAGGGATGGGGTGTAAAGCCTCCACACATATCATTATTAAACTTGATTTTTGGGAGTTGGGATGCTCTAGAGTTTGAATCTGGATTCCATTGTTGATGACTCGGATCATGTATAATGTCTAAAAAAAAGAATTGTTTAAGAAAACACACATTAGGGCTACAACTTGAAGAATGTAGAGATCTAATTAGTTTCAATTAAAAAAATGTATGTTTTCCAATGCACTGTTTAAATTAGGCTGATGACACAGCAGTTAAACTGAATTTCAAGAATAAATGTTGATTCTGCTGTTTCTTTATTGCCTGTAGCAATTGGAGATTTTCTAAAGCATTTCTGTTTTAAACTCTTAGATCACAGTGTAATTCGAACATTCTGTTCTGCTTCCTATTAAGTTTAACTGTTTTTTTTGGGGGGGTTTTTTGTAGCAAATATTTGGTTTCCTATACACTTACCAACATTTACAGGATTAAATGAAAGTCTTTCTTCTGGCATTCCAAAAACATAAACAATTGTGTTGTAGAGATTAACACCGAAGTTGACAATTGTTACAAACAACACAGGTTAAAAGCTTAAAATGATTTTTTATTTTATTTTGCATAGGTCTAAGCCAGTAAAAATATGATGGTTGGTATAAAAGGTTATGTTTCACATATATTTAGATAAAGATCTCTATGAACTGAATTTGTTGTACTTAGTCGTCAAATTAAAAAGTGTGACTTTTAATGTTTGATTAGTAGTTGTGAAGAACTACATAAACTGTAAAGCTATTTTATAAAATAGGGTTAACTATTTGTCCCACTATAGAAGTGCCCTCTGGATTTCAAAAGCTGTTCCCTAAACTGTTTTCTATCCCTCACTAAAGCTTTCCTCTCAT
Source organism: Orestias chungarensis (assembly GCA_032876305.1). Classification (NCBI taxonomy): domain Eukaryota; kingdom Metazoa; phylum Chordata; class Actinopteri; order Cyprinodontiformes; family Cyprinodontidae; genus Orestias; species Orestias chungarensis. The sequence continues at coordinate 4,241,249 of JAVLVB010000475.1, forward strand.
GTCTGTTGCCCTTAGGCTTGAACTGGCCTAGACATCTCTTGTCATACAGGTTTGCTTTCCCCCTCACCATCTTGTAGCGTATTTCCGTGGTTCCCAGAGGTATGGTTGTCAAGTTAAATGCATGTTTTATACTAAAAGTTTCTGGCATTGGTCTTTTGGTTCAGCATAATGCAATTAATGTTCTGAACCTGTAGACATGCAAAAAGTCAATGCAGAAGTGAAGTGCATAAGCCTATGTAGCCAGATACATAAAAAACATATATATATATATATATATATATATATATATATATATATATATATATATATATATATAACAACAACATCTTCTATAAAAATAGTAAAACAAAAGAAAATAAGATAAGATAACATAAGATAAGATAATATAGACTTTAATGATCCCGAAGGAAATGGTTTTGCCAGGGTTACAGAGTATCAAATAACAATTAACACGACACACTCTTCTCACATACAACACAGTACAGTACACAATCAACATATAACAATAACCACACTACTATTTATCCCTCCTGCAGATGGAAGAGGAATTGTACAGTTTGATTGCCACAGTTAAGAAAGACTTCCTGTGGCGTTCTGTGGTGACTCTTGGTGGTCTCAGTCTCCGGCTGAAGGTGCTCTGACAGGCCGTCAGCGTGGCATGTAGGGGGTGGGAGGTGATGTCCTTGATGCTGAGCAGCTTCCTCAGCATCCTCCTCTCTGACACCTCCACCACAGACTCCAGTTCCAGTCCCAGGACAGAGCCAGCTCTCCTGATGAGCTTGTTGAGTCTGTTGGTGTCAGCCGTCCTCAGCCGGCTGCCCCACCACGCGACAGCGTAGAAGATGGCGCTGTCGACCACAGAGTGGTAGAACATCTGCAGCATGGTCCTGCAGACGTTGAAAGATCTGAGCCTCCTGAAGAAGTACAGTCTGCTCTGACCTTTTTTGTAGACAGTGTGTGTGTTCTTAGACCAGTCCAGTTAATTGTCTATGTGGACACAGAGGTATTTGTGGTCATCCACTATGTCCACAGCTGAGCCGTTGATGATGACGGGGTCTGGGCGGTTCCGCTGTTTCCTGAAGTCCACCACCAGCTCCTTTGTCTTCCCGACTTTAAGCTGCAGATGGTTCAGCCCACACCACTCCACGAACCTGTCCACCACACTCCTGTACTCGGCCTCCTGGTCCCTGCTGATGCAGCCCACGATGGCAGAGACGTCTGAGAACTTCTGCAGGTGGCAGGACTGTGAGCAAAACCTGAAATCAGAGGTGTAGAGCGTGAACAGGAACGGAGACAGTACTGTCCCCTGTGGGACCCCTGTACTGCTCCTTATGATGTCTGATGTGGTGTGTTGCAGTCTTACATACTGGGAGCGGCCTGTTAGGTAGTTGTTGATCCAGGCCACCAGAGGAGCGTCCACCCGCATGTCCAGGAGTTTGTTGCTGAGGAGAGCTGGTCGGATGGTGTCGAACGCACTAGAGAAGTCGAAGAACATGACTCTTACCTTGCTGCTTTCCTCCTCCAGGTGCGAGTAGACTCGGTGCAGCAGGTAGATGATGGCGTCTTCCACTCCCATCCGGGGCTGGTACGCGAACTGCAGGGGGTCCATTGAAGGTCCGACGATGTTACGCAGGTGCTTCAGAACGAGCCGCTCTAGTGACTTCATGACATGCGATGTCAGGGCAACCGGCCTGTAGTCACTGTGTGTGGTAGGTGTCTTCTTTTTAGGCACAGGAACCAGACATGAAGTTTTCCACCGGTAGGGAACGACCCTCTGGCTCAGGCTAAAGGTGAAGATGTGATGGAAGATCCCACACAGCTGGGTGGCATATCCTCTCAGCACCCGGGGGCTGAGGCCGTCAGGACCAGCTCCCTTTCCTTGATGCAGGCGACTGAACTCTCTTCTTACCTCTTCTGCGGTGATGGTAATGGGGGATGGTGGGGAGAGTCCCTCAGATGAAGATGGGCAGACAGGCTGTGTTGATGCTGAAGCAGTTGAAGCAGTTGAGGAGAATTGGTGGTGTGCGGGGGGTGCAGGGTGGACGGGCGTGTTCAATGAGGTGCTAACAGTGTCGTTGGAGGAGGTGGGGGGAGGGCAGGCAGAGACTGTCTCATCAAACCTGTTGAAAAACAGGTTTAGCTGGTTCGCCTCCTGTAGGTCTCCTTCCATCAGCTGGTCGCCCTTTTTGCTGTAACCAGTAATGGCTCTCATCCCACTCCACACCTCCCTCATGTTGTTCTGCTGGAGCTTGCTCTCCAGCTTCCTCCTTTAGTTGTCCTTCCCCTCCTCAATCTTCACCCCCAGTTCCCTCTGTACTCTCCTCAGCTCTTCTTTGTCCCTGCTCCTGAATGCAGCCTTCTTCCTGTTCAGTACTGCCTTGATGTCCCTGGTCACCCACGGTTTGTTGTTGGGGTAACGTAGGTTTTTCAAAAAACTCACAGGGTTAAATGCACATCTTGCTGGTTGTACTGGTCAAGCTGCACCTAACAATATTAGCCAAACCTATAACCAACAACAAGCAGCTCTTTATACTCAAGATGAAAAACCAGGAATGTGAACTCACGCAATTCAAGGCAATTACCAGCTGTTTCGCATTGACTCGATCTGCATTTATGTGAAATATATTATCTATGATAGGACCGTAAATTATATACAGTTCCCACTTGCTAAAACTTAACTAATCTAGCAGATGCAATTTAAAATACTCCTTGAGGTATCAATTGTGGTTTCTGCTGCTTCAGATCTGTAGCTGGTAGATTACATTCTGTCAAACTTAGAACTAAAAAAAAACTACTGGTGATGTGTTGGGTACTTTGGACACGGATCCAGTCTGCTTTGTCCACAGTCCATCTAAGTTCAATGCTCTTCATTGTTTCATCCTTCTTCTGGTCAGACATCATGACTCCATTAGACCTCCAGCTCCTCTGTTTTCAACCAATATTTTCTTTCTGTCAGTAACTGCAAAAACAAAGCAAAAATTTAAAAAAAGATTAGTTTGCTATATCTAAAATAATTATTTTGGCATATTAGTATTTTTTAAATGTAGTCAAAAGATGTTCAACTATATCTTTGCATGAACTTTATTGAAAAGAAAAACCAAACCAAGAAGTACAATTCTCATGACGTTAAGATAATGTTTTGTAGTTCCAGGGTTTCACACTGGCAGTAGCAAAACTCATTGCTTCCTGTTATTCAAAAACGTAGGCTACTGCCTCCATGGCTGTGAAATCCCAGCCTTTCTTTGCTGCAAAAGTTGACACGTGTGACTGGAGCTTCTCGCAATTACACTCCTCCACACTAGGTCTCTGCTTGTCCACTGTGTTGATCGAGATGTTGTTGCTTTGAGTTGGTAGGGTCCAGCCTTCCTTCATGCATTGTAAATCAACGGCTAATCAAACAATGCAGAGTGCTGTAAGACTGCAGTACAGGGCTTGGTGCATCTTGTGCTACCCATGAAGTGGTTACAAAACTGAGAAAGAAGCGAACTTGATTTGCTGATAGAGATTAATTTAGCCGGGGTGGACTGGGACAGTCAGTTAAAGCTGGCCTTGTGGAAAAGTCGTTTTATTTCTGCCAAACAACGGCTCATTAAGGGTAAACTTGATGACCATGATTTCATTGCAGCTGCTCCCAAGCTGTGATCTCCTTTTGCATGTTCAAAAAGCCTCTTCTCTTTTTGAATTGAAAAATCTACTGTACGTAAAACATATTTCCTAACTAAATTTTTTGGTACATTTTAAGAGGTCCCTTATTTTTAACATGTTTGACCTTGATTTTTCACTTCTCATTTGCATATGTGCAGCAATTTGGCTTATATTAAAGGGCTGTATGAGTAATGTCATGAAACGCTGTGTTGCTGTGGAACCAGATGCAGAAGAGGGAGATGGAGCGTTGGATGAAATGAGGATTTTATTGCAGGTTTGAATGATGAATACAGGACCCCGGAACAGCAACGGAACACAGAGATCGAATGCTGGGTTGCCTTTAAATGAGCAGCAGAACAGAGAACGGCAGATTGGAGACAACGAGGAACTCAAAAGGAACGCTAGAGATTACCAGGACGACAACAAGGACACCGAGCAGGGAGGAACCTAACGTTGATGATCGAGCGGTGAGTGGAGAGAAAAGCTGGGCTTAAAAGCTAGGAGGGTGAAAGGTGGAACAAGAAACTGATTAGATAACAAGTGTGAAACCAGTTTGCATGGTTAAAGGGGAAAAATAAGCTGAGGAAGAGAGAGAGCGCAGGAGAACACACAAAAGGAAGAATAGCCAAACAATAACCATCTAAGAAGACTCACCGGAGAAGGAAATAATTTAAGGGAAACAATACCTTCTTTACAACAAAATAAAATACACAACTACAGCAAACTAACCATAGACGAAATCAACACAGACCATGACAAGTAAAGGTGGTATGGTATTATATGGTATGTTATAGCGCACTAAAGCAGGGTTAATAAAGCCAGGCTCTGGATTAAAAAAATATTAAACTAGGGGTGGTCTCAAATCAGATGTTATGGCCGAATGTGCATACTTGATGTCCCACAGTAAACAGTTTTGCTTGTAAGAATGAGCTGATAAGTTTGAAAAAACTTGCATTATAGAGGAAATATAAGAGCTTTCAGAGAGCAAAAATAAATGTTAGGGAATTGCACAGAACCTGGATTGGAATGATGCACCGATTTGAGGTAAGAGAAGAAACCAAAATACAACATTTTTTTCAACTGCAGTTAAATAAGGAATTTTCCACTTGTACAAAAATCAGTACCTTTGACACTGAAATCCAAAATATTTCACAGATAGTCTGAATACACACAGAATGCACACAAGTTTGTGAGTGGCTTTACTGTTAAGTGTTTCTCAATCTTGAGAACCTCCCATTGTCTGTTCTTCAAGATTCCTGGATGTCAGCATCACTACATTATGATGTCATTAGCTGTCAGAGAGAAGTGATTACAACAAGCATTGACAATTCCATTCTTATGAAAAGATCACAGAGACACTGAATGTTACAAGTTCATTATTTTTTTTTTATCGTGCGAGTTAAAATCTTGCTGTTTTAAGATGTGCTTTAATGAGCTACTAAGTTGAACTACTTGACTGCTCTCTGAACATCTTTTTTTTTTTTTTACCAGAAAAGACTAAAGTGGCCACTTGCACTCCATCGCCTTTCATTATAAGACTTATTCAGCTCATGGTGTACACCTTTCTCTTTCAAAATTTGCGGCCAGAAGTTACTTTCTGAGGCAGTACTCAACCCACCCACTCCATTTTCAAACGTTGTAATACCCTTAGCGTCTGACTCCAGCTTCAGAAACCTTTGACAAAGAAATGCAAAGAAAAATAGAAAGAACAGAAAAAACCACAAAAAAATAAGGAAAACAAAACAGCATAGAGATGTGTTCAACTTGAAAACCTTAGATAATAAAAAAAGAAGGTTTTGTAACAACTATTTACATAAACCCACATTGTTTAGCCCATAAATCACAAAAGGTGATCAAATAAAAGACATGGTCGGCCGTGAGCTTGCTATTGAACATCCCATTGTCAGCATTTCAAAGAGCAAAGTGTCAAATCACGAATCATAATATTCATCGAATGTCACTTCAAGCAGAAAAAATAAACAAGATCTTTGAAAGTAATTTAGAGGAAAACTTGCATGCTCTGAACGCCTTTAAAGAATTATTTTTCTAGCCTTCAAACCCCTAATAATTTAATCCTTGCTGAGGATATTGCTGACTGTAAATTTGGTCACAAGCATATGTGACTTCTGAGATGAAGGGGCTGCATGTAAAAATGGCTCAGGGAAACCTAAAGAAGGTAAATTTGGTTTAAGATGTCTTCTATGTAATAGACTTTTTTTAAATATTTCTTTTAAAAACCACAAGCACCTACATGGTACATAAGGGTTTATTGCAATAGAATAACAAATTTGAGGTGAAAGGAAAAAGACACATAGCTTCTTCCAAACTCTTTTATTTACAAACAAAAATCTGAAAATTGATGTATTCGTCAATTTGCATCAAAATTTGTTTTTAGCCCCCTGATTTAATAGCTTTTAAAACCATCTTTGAAATTATTTATGATCAAAGTAAAACATGTTGAAACATGCTAAGCTTGCTGTCAAACTTCTGCATTCATTTAGTATGTATTTTACTCTTTTGCCGGGTACCAAGGCAAAAAAAAGAGTATTATTCGCAGCAGTATTGGGTTGAAGTACTTTTTTTTTATGTCTACTTCTAAAACTGCAGCTTACTTTAACAACTGTTGCAATGTTTGCTATTTTTCAAAACTGGCCTGTGCTCTTATGGATTTGATGTCTAACAGGTAAATGTATGCTGTAATTGTAGCAGCTGGTCTTTACTTTTTTTTTTCTACCAGCTTTTACCATTTAGGGAGAGATTGGATTTTTTTGGTCCATTGTTCCAAAACATCTGAACCACAATCAGCCTGGATTGAGGGGATATGCAAACATATTTTTCAAGTCTTGAAAAAAAGAAATTTCCATTAGATTTGGGTTTGGACTTTCAGTAATCAGTAAGATTCTTTCCCACATCATAAAATCTTCTGTTTATCACATTATTCCCTTCAGAACAAAATACCCCTCATTGACAGTTGCAAGTTGGATAGTTCTCTGAAATCCGGAAACACCCTCACTCCAACAACACATTCCAATAGGTTTTTAACATTACTGTCATAACGTTTAAGCTCTTGACCCACATAAACAGAGAACTCTCAGGAGATCAATTATAATGAATTTATTGAAAGGTGTGGTGGGAGATCCGGCAACAGGGAAGAGCGGGCAACAGCAATGTACGGCGGGCAACAGTAAAAGTGGGGCAGAGGGAAATGGCAGGAGGCTCTGAGCAAAAAAACAACGTGGGAGACTGGAAACCTCTGAGGGTGAGGACAGAATAGGTGAGTTGATGTTGTATGGAGGGAGAATAATGTTGGAACGATCTTACTTGAGATGGGTTGATAGTTGACGCCAGGGAGGAGTGAGTGGTGAGTCCTTTTCAGCAGTGATACGGTGGAGAAGTTGTCCAGGGGGCGTGTGCGGCAGATGGAGCAATGCTGGAGCGGGCAGACTGACTTGAGGCAAGAGGAGTGGAGCTTACTTACTAAGCCTGCACTTTTTTGCTCAAGGTAAGTAGGATAGGGGAGAATATCAGAATTCCCTTAAATGTTAAACCATTCAACTCTTTTGGTTATTGTTCCTTGACTGAGTGAAAATATTTCATCTGTGTTTCAACAATCTCCCATTAATGCAAGATTTGTGAAGATTTGCTATTAGTCATGGCATGACCAATTGAAAATCTTTCAGACCACACCAGCTGTCCAACTGTCCAACCTTGTCCAATATTTATTTTGGATAGTTGGCTCTCCAGAAATGTTGTGGTTTTAAGTAAGAAATAACAAAGAAGAAGTGTTGATAATGGCTCTTACTCACCTGTGTCCTACAATCGATCAGGAAGTTGCTTGTTTCCGTCCCGTAAGTAAATTCAATAAAAAATGTAGGAGGTATACTTGACTCAGCATTAGCTCTTGACTTTTTTATTTTATTTTATATAAAAAATAAATAAAAAAAGCATTTTTAATATCTAAGCTATTGTCTGATAACCAGCTTCGAATCGCATTATTATTGCTTTTGTGCCTTTTGTTTGTACTATTGCCCTTTAATAGCGTTAAAAGATCATTAGTTGCATGTCTGCAAGCTTTTCAAATCACAATAGACTACTAGTGAATACATCCATGTCTTATAATCCTGGTGAATTTGAAATGGAGTTTAAAGTTCTTGTTCCTACCAATAAGGGTTTGAATGTTCAGGGTCCTAATTATAAGTGAAAACTTCTAACAAAAGAGGCTTTCTAAGTCCAGTATATCCTTTTTTTTTTATTTGCTTTTGGATTATGGTGGAATACATATTTAAATAAGAGGTTTCGTTTTATTAAACTCTTACAAATAACCTATATTTTACGCTTTCTTTCTAATTGTGCTGTCATTAGTTTTAGGATTATATTTAGGTCCAGCAGGTTTAACTCTTTCATTTTATTTATTATAGCCTTGAGGTAAATTCATTGGGCGGTCCACATAGCTTCTACAAAGTGCTGGCTGCTTGCCAGGAGTACAAACAAATGAAAGTGAACCCTGATACGGTTTGCAATAGAAATAATCTCTCTCACTTTGGAAAGGAGGCAATAATTTTTTGTAGGAAATTGACTCAAAAATCCAAATTGATGGGCTGCAAAAATTGCTTCTCCGAGGTTATTGCTGTTGTTTTTCCCTCTTGATGTGTTAACACGTATGCTGCTCAAACTCCTGCCTGTACAGAGGCGGCTACACACCCAATTCATCTGTTATTTAGGTCCATTTGGCAAGGAGCACCTGGCAGCACCTTTTTCTCTGAAATGCTATAAAAACAGCATGAGTACAACAAGGATTTTCACACAGAGATTTTTCATCTTGGCTTGGTGTTAATGACAATCTTATTTTGGCATGAGTATTTTTATTTGTATCTATTTTTTTTTAGTCCTGTTTAACGTCGCATTATTTGTATTGTATTGAGTTTGAGGTTGCATTTAAATTATTTTTCAATCCGTGAATAAGGTTTTGTTGGGTTTCGAAATTTAAAGTTTAAGAAATGAAAGAAGATATGCTTTCTTCTAACCAACTCTGTGCTAGAACACTGGCACAAAAATCCTTTACTCAAGTTTTGTTTTTGTGGTTTTTTCTCAGTCTTCATAGACCTTAGACCTAGTGATGGTCTCAAGAAACCCAAAAATTTAAATAAATTAGGAGCAACTACATTTATCTTTTTGTTGAACAAACACCAAAGGATTTCAATGTTTTTTTTTATGTGAAGCCAAGCTACATCTTAGCCTAGTTGCAACTCACCTCTGCTTCGTGCACTCATTTAACCCCCTTCACCCTGTGCAGCAGCTCACACTAACCCTCAGACTGTCTGTGCCTCAGTGTCAATGTAGCAGTCTGTTACATGAACAAAAGGCCAGTATTTGATGTGCCAACCTCTCTCAGCTCTGGGGATGTGGTGTGCAAAGCTTTATCTCTGAGAAACAGACTTGTCCAATCACCTCCTGGGGAGACTAGGGTGAGGAGGAAAGGCAAATAATGGAATAGAAACATTAGGTTCTATTCCTTCTCTTTACAAACTTGCATGCGCTGAACACGTACTGATGAAAAAATACTAATTTTAAAACTCTTAGCGTTGAGTCCCAGTCTGAGGAATGCTATAATTCCTGATTATTATTTTAATTAACCTGCCTCACTAAATCCCGATGAGCACTCGAGCTGAAAGTATTAAAATACTCACCTTACCAATCCTTCTTTTAGGAATCAAGGAATCAAGGAATCTTTATTTGTCATCACATCACATGTGGTACATGAGGTGGGACGAAATTCTAATCCCCCGGTCCAGTTTACACCCTGATAGCAATTTTTAAATAATGTAATAGAATATAGGAATATAATAACTATGCAAGACTAGGATTTGAGCTACACAAAATCTACAATATGGACACAGAATCTACAATACGGGACTTCCGACATAGCAGCATTGAGGATCGGAATGCAAATATATAACACATTATAAATTATAAAGAACTATACGAGAAATGTGATTTGACTCCACAGAATATACAATATTGACACAGAATCTACAATATAGTACTTCGGACATAGCAGCAACCAAAATTCGGAGTGCAAGTGACATATTAATTGACATTTTAAAGTGACATTTTAAAGTGTGATATTAAAGTGAACAGTGCCGGTTAAATGAGAAAGTGTTTTTCATTTCTAACTGTCCTTGCGTGTGTTTGAGAGTCTCACAGCTTCAGGAATGAAGCTGTTTCTCAGTCTGGTTGTTTTACACTTGATGCTCCGCAGCCTCCTGCCTTTAAAACTTGTCTTCTCTCTTTTGCAACAGTTGCAATGAGAAGCAGCAAAGCTGACCTTGGTTATGTTTTCAGAAAAAAAATATCTTTGTTTCAAAATCACTCTCCTTTCATTTGTGTATCTACTGAAAGTAGACTTTCTATCTCCAAGATGAAAGTACGCCTTTGTGGTGTATGACTCTTGTCTGCTCCAGGAAAAGTCTGTTTTTATTGTTTTACCTAGCCAGACAAAGTAATGATATACAAGCTACCAGCGGCTGACAAAGTTATTACTCTGAGGTTTGCATACTGATTTCAGAAGAATGACCTTAAGGTAGCTTTACAGTCAGATTACCATAGCCCCAGATACACTTACATTACCTTTCAAAAACTGTGTTTAATCATCAGCTGTAACCTGAAGCTAATTGGGTCTGAAAGTTATTCATTCTTTCACATTAAACTAATTATAATGATATTGCCAAATGGCACCAGTGGTTTAGGTTTTGGTTTCAGCTTAGAATTTTCCCAGAAGGTAAAGATTTTGTTTTTTGTCTTGTCGTGTCATCTCATTATTTGAGTCGTGCCACATATGATAAAGTACGAAGAAGTCTGTAGACCACAAACAGAAGAAAAAATAAAAAATAAAAAAATAAAAACTTTCATTAATGAAAAAAGGGTACATTTGTAAATGTTGCAAGGCATACTAGTGTAGTACATGAACGAAACTTAAACAGGTAAACTATTTGTTGGAATGTTTTCAGCTGTTTACAGTGTTTTGTCTCTTAACATACTGGGATTTATCGGCTAATCAAACGCTCCCTTTATTGGTCACTAAGGGGAAAAGCACATTTCTATTTATTAATTTATTTTTTAAGAAAGCATCTTAGGAGGTATGTTTGGATTTATATCTGCCGGAATATTTCTAACTTTCTAATACCATGTATAGCTTGAACCGAAACGCAGGTCTGGAATGGTGGCTTGCACATTACTGTATAACTGCATGTAATAGCTGTAAGCCCTTTTAATAATTATTTACTTCTCTATGGCGTTTCAATCCGCCAAAAGTCCTCTGTGAGCATGGATCACTCTCCACGCGCTGATTGAAGGTCCTATTTTTAAATGCATATATTTCATTTCCCTTTTTTAACACCAAACTTGTCATGTTGTGTGTTTTGTTTGGTTCCGTTTCCTCCCTGTGTCTCGTCACTCCGCCTTCATTCACAGCTGTCTGCAATAATTCACTCCTCTTCTCAACCAATCACACCCCGGTTCTCACTACTTAAGCCACATTCATTCACACACTCACCGCTGGATCGTCTGTTGTCTTACCTGTAGCTTTGCCTTCTCGTCTCTC